>CM076573.1:225565592-225782060 GCA_034641835.2 Pinus albicaulis
AATTGCACCAAAACTGCCTTCTGGAAAAAGTTGCAAAAAACAAGAACAGGCTGCTACAGCAATAGCTGCAGAAATTGCCACTTTCCGCAGCTGTTATTGAATTGACAAAAATATGAACATGATGCTACAAGAAACTAATAAAATTCACTGCTGCAAGTTGTTGTTGATTCCATAAAACCATTAGTCTTCATCAAAGCCAACATTCATGGTACAATTCTTACCATGCGAATAAATGTGTCGAAGTCGAGCATGGGAAGAAATAATTGGATTACCGATCAATAATGAAAATCGTTAACCAATGCGAGACAACTCACCGATAATGTAAATGAGTGTCAAGGTACCTCAGTGCATCTTGACAGGGACGAATGAATGTGTTGAAGTCAAGTCGCCTGCAAGATTTGGCAATCAAGAGACATTGTTGTATTCCCATTGTTATCAACGAGGAGGCTTGCCATTGATGAATGCAAGCTCCAAGGCACTTCAAATAATCTCTAATCTTGATCCCAGATAAAGTGTTGAGGTCGATGGGACAAGATCTGTTCGAAGGTGGACCTTAAGGAATTCCACATCATCCAACTCGAGCATAGAACCAAGAATGATTTGAAGAACCATGAAAGATTGAAACCATCATGAAATTGCAGAACTTATTGTGAACTTTGCCCGCCAGTTGCCTGGTTTTCAAACAAAGCTCATGTCCAATTGCGCCAGCAAGCTGGTTTTCACAATAGGACTTATTTTTCTCTTTACTCTTTTTTTCTTTTTTCTTTTTTTCCTTTTTTTTTCTCTTTTTTTTTTTATGTCCTACTCTACTTGAAAAAGAAAATCTTGTTCAAGTATATGATTACTTCCAATGGAACCATGTCTGTAACAAGATGATAGATAAACTCATATGTAGGTTTGAAAGACACTCTTTGATATGTACCTGTATATGAGATGCCAACTGTCTTGATTTAGATGATGTCAAAAGATATTGAATAATTGAGCATTGGAATCCAATCACTGAATTGAACCAAGATTCAATGTAATCTTGTCTTCCTTGTCTTTCCTCTATCATGAAATGCAAGTCTTCAAAGATATGATCTTCATTCATAGAATCTAGTGATAGGCATGCATGAGACTTTTCAATCTCTGGTTCCAATATCTCCTCTTTATCAATAGAAATTCCTGATTCTTGGACCTTATCTGAGTCTTCTTCTGCTGGTTGTTGTTCTTCAATGACAGCTGGTGAATCATTTTGCAATACCTCATAATTGTAAGTTGATTGAGGTGTTTTATTGTTGGGGATATGAAATGGTTGTGGAGGTAGTGGAGTGGGGAATCTTTGGGGTGTTTGTGTGGATGGTAATGGAAAAGGTTGAATTGAGGTAAAATGAGGGTGATATTGATGTTGTAGTGGAGGTAAATGGTATGGATAACATTGATCATGGTATTGAGGATAGAGAGGGAAAGATTGAGGATATGGTGGATTTCCTTTATAGGGCCTTTGCCAACTTTGTTGCCAAGATTGGTTTTGAGGTTGGGCTTGAGATGGCCAAGGTGTCCAAGGTTGGTTTTGAAGTTGGGATTGAGATGGCCAAGGTGTCCAAGGTTGGTTTTGAAGTTGGGATTGAGATGGAAAAGGTTTCCAAGGCAAGGGTGTTCTCCAATTACCTTGAGGTTGTTGTGCATAACCTTGAAACTGTGCATAAGGATATTGCATCATATTGGGTTGATGAGGCTGCCATAGCCCTCTTGGAGCTACATAACAAAGTTTCTCTTGTGCTTGATTTGCTCCATTATCCTTCTGGTAAATTGCCTTCAACCCTGGTAATGATGGGAAATCTTCAGTAGTATGTGATCCTGCACAAATTTTACACATTTTAATGTTATCAAGTGGACATTCATGCAAGGCATGTTTCTTTCTACATTTAGGGCAAAATATAAATGAAGCAACTTTTTGCTTGTTTTGCACTCTTAGCATGTCAGTTTGTTCATTTAAATTACCAAGAATGTTTATCAAATTGTTAGGTTCAGTTTTACTTACCAATCTTGATGCTGACTTACTTACTTTTTCCACAAATGGATGTTGAGGGGACCTTACACACTTTGCTTTTCCTCTTGATATGTTCTTGCATAGTTCACAAATTTCTTGAAATGACAATCGATAAACATCTCCTTTTCCCACAAGATTAAGAAGATCAATCCATTCATCCTTTATAGCATTTATTAGGAGATTTTTTAATGCATCCGATCCTAACTTATGCAATTTAGATCTTTTGATATTATAAGTAAATCTCTCCACTAAATCTTCTAGGCTTTCATCCTCTTTTTGGTTCATCTTAAAGACTTCATTTCTAAGGTCATGGTGCATGCAATAACCTTTATATTTTTCCAAAAATACTCTTTCCATATCATCCCATGTCCCTATAGAATTTTTTCCTAAAGTCATGAACCATCTAAGAGCTCTATCCTTCAATGTTACCGGAAACAAATTCAATTTTTGCATGTGCAATGAGTAGCCATAAGATCTACAAATTATTTCAAATTCAAAAAGAAAGATTTCCGGGTCTTCTGATCTCATACCTTTGAAGTTAGGAAGTACAGATGGATGGATGTTCTTCATTTGAATATTGATATCAGTTTCTTGAATGGGAAATCCAAAAGGATCTTCCTCATTGTCATCATCTCCATCCATTTCTTCAACCTGCTTTATCACCTCTTCTTCTACCTGCGAAAATATGAATTCATGATGTGGATGTGTGGCTCTTACTGCACCACATGATATAGTGGGTGTGGTAGGTGATTGAAGTTTTTGTTTTTTTTGTTTTTTTGTTTTTTTGTTTTTTTTGTTTTTTTTTTTAATGTAAGAAATAAGGTTACCTAGTTACACTTCCCCGGCAACGGCGCCAAAATGTTTGGTCTCAACCTAGTCTCCTAAATTGAGTTCATTTAATTGTCAACCAGGGTTGGTAAACTGCTGAAGTGAAGTGCACCATATGTGCCTAAGTAACATTTTTCCTACTTCGTTGTGTTTAGTGTTTTCTGATGTTTTTGGTTTTATGGTTTTATTTTGAAAAGGAAAAGAACTAAGTGCTAAATGAAGGGAAACTATTGGTCAAAACAGAGTGAAGCCTAAACTATGATGGTAAACAAATGCAAATGCTGAAACAAAACAGAGTCTAACTATGACTAGCAACCAACAAATACAAAGCTTGATAATGACTTCTAAACAAATGATTCAAAACATAAACTCAACTTGTCAAATGCTTTCATCAAAGGTGTTTTGAGAGAGAGCTTGAGACATGGTCAATTAAGTATGCAAATCCTCCTATCTAAACAGTTAAACAACTAACTTATAATGATGCAACATTTCATCTTTGATTAGAGATTTGTTGAAGCAAATTTGGAATAAAACATTTATACCATCATAAGATCTTCTATTCTAGGACTAGTTCCTAACTCTATTCTGCAATTTAATTGAATGTCACAAAACCTTACTCAAGATTTATTGATTTCTTTTCAAAGTAGTCTTTTGAGGGAGGGTTCTGTTTATGAAGTGATAAGGAAATTGCAGAGGTACTTCAGGCCTTAAAATGATATTGTCTTCTATTCATGTAGTTATGAAGAAATTATAGATTTTAGAACAAGAAGAGGTTTGTGAATAATGAAGGTTGTTTTGTTAAGTTTAACAACTGAAGTAATCTAATGTGCAGTGAATGACAGTCTGAATGTGAAGTGCAAATGCAATGAGTTGAACTAAAACTGAACTTAAAATGTCACTAATATAAAACAATGTTGAACTACAAGTCATTATCAAACTCAAAATAGAACAACTGAGCATGAGTTAAGTGCAATTAAACTCCGGAGTATCCTAACTTATGCTATGCAAACAGAAAGACTGAAAGCAATTAAAAACTAAGCTATCATGGCTATCTCTCACTCGTCATTATGATATTTTGGGCAAGCGTTTAAGAGCAAGAACAGCGATGGTACTTAGTGAAAACACACAAGTAAGACGTTCAAGATCACAATCATGCTTAAGACAGTATAAAGATTTCTTGGAAGAGTTTCTTCTTGTGGAAGAGTATTGAGCATAAGTATAGCTGTGATGGTGAATAAAAGGGATTACAATTAAATCCTACAATACTATAGTCATTTCCCATTCATCATTATAATCTTTTGGAAGAGCTTCTTCTTGTGGAAGAGTTAGAATGAGTATAACTAGAGTAGTTAATGAAAACAACTACGAATTCAACTTCAAAAACGTAAAGGCAACTAGAATACTTATCTAAATTACGTTAATAAATCCGTGCAAGAGGCAGGGGCCCTCTACCACCTGACGGAATCAAACTCCAAATTAAATCAACGCTTTCAAAACAACACTGTTTGCTTCATTAAAAGTGAAATAACTTGAACAGAGCAATCTACGTCTTCAGAAATGTAGCACAGAAACTCAGCAAAATCCAGAACAAAAATCTCTAGCCTAGCTCTCGGTTTCCCAAGTGTTTTTATAACAAATGTACATAACAGAACGTGCAACAATTCAAGGGTCATTGTCTTTCCTTATCAAAATCATACTAGGACTCTTAAAGTAGCTGCGTGAAAAGGAAATGGACATCTGGACTGAGACAGTCCTACTAGAAGTCTGCTTTCTTAAATATGTTCCCACGTATCAAAACCATACACAGAATTCGTTTCTTCCTTCATGGTGAGCAACGAACCATGTAGACATGACGTGGAATATGCCCATATGCGGTTTTCCTTCAGACGACACCTGGAACCCACTCAAACTGTAAAACAGCTGCAGAATCGCCGGTCAGCTACGGAATGTCTGCATTCTGTAGCTATTTTGTAGAAAATTGTTAAAATAGCAAAAATCATGAAAATACAATATGTTAATCAATTGCATGTAACCTTTAAGCAATCCTAATCATTCTTCATTGATTTTAGGCTTATGAAGTGATAAAATAATGATGAAATGAAGTGAAGGTTTGTAAAAGAGAAGGCAATTCTAGGGCTCAACAACGGTTTTGGAGCGCACCCAAATTTAGGCAGAATCACTATTTTGACTCCAGTTAAGTGGAGTCCTCCACATTTAGTGAAGCTTTTCTAGGTGTTATTTGGAAAATGAGTTAGAGACTCAATTTGCGCACATTAAGAGGAATGAAGAGTTATCCTAGACTAACTGGAGCATTTTGGAGCCATTGGTGCAGAGAAAACAACCATTAGAGGCATGTAACTACATTTATTTGAAAAATTTTGAGCATAATGAAATATGGACATGTCATTGGGAGCTAGACCAGCAGATGTAGCCCAGGAGGGGTGAACTGCTTCATCATGCCTACTGTGTAAATGTTTTGTGGTGCCTTATTTCTCTATTTTACACTGCTGGTCAGTGTTATTTGTGCTTATTTCATGCTTCTAATTCACTAAAATCATCTACAATTCATGGTTAAAATCCTCAATCCTTAAGCAAACTAAAGAGACAAGTATGCACATGTTTTATAACTAAAAATACACTTAGCACAAAAAAACTAATACAGTCCTTTCAGATCATAAACCTTCTTCGATTCATAAAACTTCGCCACATAGCCAGTGGGTCCCTCTTCTGCGCACTTTGTAAATTTTAAAATTTAACCCCGCGGCTTATAACTAAAAGCTAAAATTTGCGATCTACACTGTGGTCCAGTCCCACTTCTTCCCTACCACGTCACCTCCTCCGCGCATCGCAGTTTTTAAACTTTACATATTCTGTGCTTATAATTAAATGCTACGAATTGTGATATGCATTGCGGTCCGGTCCCACTGACCCTCCACGTCACCTCCCCTTCACATCGCATTGTTGGTTGTGTTTTTTATAAACTAAATTGTAAAGGTTACGAAGTGCACGAATGCGATACCACTTCAGAGATAAAGTTTAAAATACTTCACATCTAGGTGTATAAGATTTTTTACGTTGTTTATGAAGAAAAGGCTAAACACAGCAGAATGACATGGGTAGGATAATACCCAACAAAGAGAAAAGGGCATAGTAATGTTGAACGTTGCAGTAATAAAGAGACATAATCCATGGGTCAAGTTGGGAAAAAGGCATTTCTACAGAACTATAATGATATGGAAGCAGTTACTGGCGCAGAAGAAACAGTCAGAGGTTTACAGAAAATCCAACTGTAAAGACTTTAAATATTCGACACATATCAGCAAATAAAAATATCTTATTAAAGCTCAAAGACATTTTTTCAATATGATTAATTCCATTAGAGTTATGTTAGGATTGATTAAAGTGGCAATTTTACAATTCCACCTTTATTGCAGCAATTGAATACAGTTAGGGAAAGTGGAAGTTTTACAGTTCCACCTTTCTTGCAGCAGTTGAATACAGTTAGGGAAAGTGGAAGAAAGAAGCTTATGTGGCAGTCAAATAGTTTCATGCATCAAAATTTGAATCCTTAAACCATTCAAAAATTATAAATTCATGCAATAGTTTGATTTTTTTACTGTTTGTTTTATTTAATTTCATTCCTAAAATTTAGCAGGAGTTTGTTTTGTGAAACTCTATTTAAGAGTTGAGTTTTATGTAATAAGGAGGAGATGATTGTTGGCACAGGGCCTAGTGCCCTAGCCCTGTTGTTGATCCTCATGCTATTCCTGAAGCTGCGTATTGTTGAACTCATAATATATTCCAGTTACACTCTTAAGGATCCACAAAATCTTATGGTGTGTGTATTGTTTTCCCTTCTATTTTTACATACCTTATCTGTCATTCCAGATTTATCATAAAAATTTTATCTTATGTTTTTATTAGTCTTGTGAACCTCCAAGTCATATAGATATGTTATTGTAAGTCTTTTTCTGAGATTTCTTGATTCATAATTGAATATTGTTCATAAGTGTTCCTTGAGGTGGAATTAAACTCTATTTCATGTTTTTGTAAGTCTTTTGATCTAGCATGCATGTTAATTTGTTTTTGTTAGTCTTTATTCACCAAGCATTCGTGATTCATGAGGTCATGTTAGTCAGAAGTATTCCTTGTAATGGGATTCTTTAAATGTAAAATGAGATTCTTGTAAGCATTTTAAAAGAATTCTTTCACTATACATTTCAAATCTGGAATTTGTGTCATTTTTCCTCTCAACAATGGATTTCTATCCTATAGACCCATTGTCTTTCTTCCATTCTTCTAACCATCAGGCTACAAACTTAATTTTGCTACCACATTATACACCAGTGCCCTCATATGTGTCAGAGCCTTTTATATGTTCAACATTCCTTTCAGAGTGCCTGATATCCAACCACTTTCCAAAAAAACCCAGTCAAATCATAATAATATCTCTCATAGCTTAAGATGTGTCTAGTCAGGTGCTTGATGCAGTCCAAGTGCTTATTCCAACGCCAACATATTTTGGTGTGTCTGTCGAGAGACAAAGGCCTTGAAACAAATTATTCTCCTGAGTCCCTTGTTTTAATTGCTGAAGATTGATTCTTGAAGGTGAATAGGCATTGATAACTTGAAGAGGACTGCAGTTTTTCACCCGACGACTCCATTGTTCCAAATCCAGTTGCGACTTCACGGGGATCTAGAGATCAGATTTTGAGTGGAATTTTTGGATAAACATCTACACCTTTCAAAATTCTGAAAGGGACATCATTGTAGAGGTACAATTTAATTTTTTTCCTCATTTAGTAGCTGATGATTTGGATTCTTCTTATAGTGCAGACATTTAATGATTTATGAGTATCCCACGTTGTGATTATTTCATCATGAGTTGCACTATGTCATGATATGGATTCTTTCAGTTCTAATTTTAAGATTCAGAATCCATATGAGGTTCTTCCAACTATTTGAATGGTTGTACGATAAATTTCATACTGTGTGAATATTTCCATTCAAATTAGATTAGAAGTAGAAGAATGAATAAGCTTGTTGTTTTGAGAAATTTTTTTAGAAAGATATATTTCAGTTTTCATTTTGAATCTAGTTTCAGTTTGGAGAAATAAGTTGAAGAAATTAAATGATGCTTTTGACTCCATTACCCAATGTCTTGGCATGTTGGTTTTCTAAGTTAATAATCAAGATAGCTGGTTTGAGAAATAAGAGTTGGATAAGGCACTGGAAATACGGTTATTGATAGCTCGTAGGGGGGAATATCATCCCCAATTAGAGCCATTGTTGGCACTGATTTTTTGACTCATATTCAAAGTTTCCCTCTCCTTCATTCTATTTGGCCTCTAGCCCCTTATGTTTCAATTAAACCCAAAATCATTTACATTTTCGTCTCCTACAAACCTTTCAAAAATACCATACATGATGGAGTGGGACCCATTCCCCACCACACTTCCTTTTTCATATCATTTTCCATTGAAAATAATTAAGCTTACCCTTTTTCCATATTTCCGCTTTTACCTTTTATACCCTTACCTTTTATCACTTTTCACTTACTCTACTTCCTTAATTCCCCGATCACAATTAAAGTGGGGCCCTCATTGTATTTCACAGATGTCACATGTTTTTCATCCCAAAAAAACTTATATTATATGATCGTCGATTTGCGATATCGCATCGCATATGTTTTGACTTACCTTGTGAGCGCCCGTGATCTATTTTATTTAGTTTGCGATGTGGTAAGTCAGCCCCACCTCAGCAGCTCCAGCCCCACAACAAACCTTTTAAACATATCATATATTATATATGTGATATCACTTACCACTTAAACCTTCATTGATTCATAAAACTCTGCCACATAGCCAATGGATCCCTCTTCCCCACACTTTGCAAATTTTAAAATTTAACCCCCGCAGCTTATAACTAAAAGCTAAAATTTTCGATCTGTGCTGCAGTTCGGTTCCACTTCTTCCCTTCCATGTCACCTCCCCCACGCATCACACTTAGAAATTTTTAAATTTTACATATTCTGCACTTATAATTAAACACTAGGGATTGCAATATGCATTGCAGTCCAGTCCCACCGACCCTCCACGTCACCTCCCCTTCGCATCGCATTACCAATTGTGTTTTATATAAACTAAAATTTAAAGGTTGCGAAGTGCACGGATGTGATACCACTTCAGAGATAAATTTTAAAAGACTTCACGTCCAGGTGTATAAGGTTTTTGTGTTGTTTATGAAGAAAAGGCTAAACACGACTGAATGAATCAGGTAGGATAAGACCCGGCAAAGAGAAAAGGGAATAGTAATGTTGAACATCGTAGTAATAAAGAGACAGACTCCATAGGTCAAGTCGGGAAAAAGGAATTTCTACGGAACTGTAATGATATGGCAACAGTTACCGGCATAGAAGAAACATTCACAGGTTTATAGAAAATCCGGCAGCAAAGACTTTAAATATTCGACACCTATCAGAAAATAACAATATCTTCTTAAAGCTCAAAGACAATTTGTCAATATGATTAATTCCATTAGAGTTCTGTTAGGATTGATTAAAGTGGCAGGTTTTACATTTCCACCTTTCTTGCAGTAGTTGAAGAAATTTAGGGCAGGTGGCAGAAAGAAGCTTATGTGCCAATCAAATAGTTCCATGCATCAGATTTTGAAGCCTCGAACCATTCAACAGTTTTAAATTCATGCAACAGTTTGATTTTTTTACTATTTTTTTAATTTAATTTCATTCCTAAAATTTAGCAGGAGTTTTTTTGTGCAACTCTATTTAAGAGTTTATTTTTATGTAATAAGGAGGATATGGTTGGTGGCACAAGGCCTAGTACCCTAGCCCTTTTGCTAATCCTCAGGCTATTCCTGAAGTTGTGTATTGTTGAACTCATAATATACTCCAGTTACACACTTGAGGATCCACAAATCTTAAGGTGTGTGTATTGTTTTCCCTTATGTTTTTACATACCTTATCTGTCTTTCCAGATTTATCATAAAAAATCTATCTTATGTTTTTATCAGTATTGTGAACCTCAAAGTCATATAGATATGTTTTTGTAAGTTTTGTTCCAAGATTTCTTGATTCAGAATTGAAGATTGTTCATAAGCATTCCATGAGGTAGAATTTAACTTTGTTTCATGCTTTTGTAAGTCTTTTGATCTAGCATGCATGTTAATATGTTTTTGTTAGCCTTGATTCACCAAGAATTCTTGATTCATGAGGTCATGTTAGTCAAAATAATTCCTTGTAATGGGATTATTTAAATGTAAAGTGATATTCTTGTAAGTCTTTTAAAATAATTATTTAACTATACATTTTAGATCTGGAATTTATGTCATTTTTCCTCTCAGCAGTGGATTTCTATCCTAAAGACCCTTTGTATTTCTTCCATTCTTCTAACCATCAAGCTAAAAACTCAATTTTGCTACCACATCATACACCAGTGCCCTCATATGTTTCATAGCCTTTTATCTCTTCAATATTCCTTTCAGAGTGCTTGAGATCCAACCACTTTCCAAAAAACCCAATCAAATCATAAGAAATATCCCTCGAGCTTAAGATGTGTTTGGTCAGGTGCTTGATGCAGTCCAAGTGTCGATTCCAGTGCCAACAGAGCTGAAAGAGGACTCCAAGGGTTTCGTTTTTCGTGAGTCTACAAAGCTTTAAAAAATGATAAAAGTATACACTTCAGTTATAATGATTCTAACATGACAATTTTTTTTAAAAAACTATTGACTTGCTCAGAACGTTATCAAAATATCCAAAATACATGTTTCATGATAAAACTAAATCATAACTAGGTCAAAACATCAAATATTAATAAAATAATGATAAGGACGACCATAAATAAGAAAAATGACATTTTATTTTTACCATTTCACATGTACCCTTTGAAGTTTGAGTTCTGAGTACTATTTCCCTCAATATTCTGCAGCTGATTGTGATCAATCACTTGCATCATTTCAAGTTCTGTCACTTCCACGTAGGAGATAAAACCTTTCTATTTCATTTCATGGTTGCATTTTGTGTTTTCATGCACATTTTATTTGTTTTTGAGGGTCCTAGGGCTCTAATACTTCACCCCAGGATCAACACACCCATAGAAGGTTGAAAGGAGTGTTGATCTAGGATCATCTACACAGGGGACAATGTTTCAATGCAATGTATCCCTTTGGGAGGGTGCATTTGTCACAATTCCCAACTTTTTTTCACTAGTTTCTCTCAAAATTTGTCAAGTTTTTTGCATGAAATGACCTCTAATGAATTTCCTTGTGATGTTTCAGGACTTCACTAGAAAAAAATGGCTTTCATATGGAGAGAAAGAGAACATTAAGAACAAGATATGAGTGCAACAAATGACCCTGCTACCATCCATGCATTAATAGGTTGTGGATTACTAAAATTATTCAGGCTTCTTGGAATGAGGCAACAAATGGAGCCACTAGAATATCTTGTGCATACATGGGATGTTCATGCTCAAACATTCAAATTAGGAGCAAATATACTCGAGATAGAGGTTGAGGACATATATTTATTGATTTTCTTATCTAGGATAGGTTCCCCCATCTGTTTCAGAGGTATGAGGATGGGTCGAGAGACAGTCAAATATTATGTCATCACTCATTGTAGACCTCGATCCCAACCAAACAAGGATGGGAATATCAACATAAAATATGTGGTGCGATTTACTTGAATGAAAATCATATTCATAATTTCCATATTGGTTGGTAGTTCTACACTTCACGTGGCCAATAGTTCATATATGTAGTACGCTCTAGAATGTATAGAATCAACATTTTTCAATTGGAGTGAGGGAGTGTTGGTAAACATGAAAGAGAAACTAACTAAATCAGAAGATGGACGATTGAATAAATTTTTCTATGGTTCAATCTTGATCTCCTTTGCTTTAGAATGAATTCCATTGCTATAACCTCTACATATCTCACTCAAGCCCATTGATCCGAGAGTCCCACGGATGTGAAGGGGGGTGGATATTATGTCCCAACATGCAGGTCCATTGATGATAAGCTTATCACCGACCTTCTTTAGATGGTTGCATAGGAAAATAATTATGATAGAATATTATCCATACACAAGGGTGGATTTTTGTGGAGACCCTGAGCTCGTGATTCTTGATGGTGAGCGATGGGGTTCTATAGGTAGGATACCTTGACCATTTTTTATTTTTAAGTTTTACAATTTCTTTTGTTTTTGATGTATCTGAGACTAAGCTATTGATTTGTACATCCAAATATTGGACTCATTCGACACGTGGGTTCCTCATATCTCTAGCATACAGTAGACCCATAACAGGTACCAGTGCCAACATAAGTTGTTGTAGCATGACAAGATGTACTATAGGATCTCAATGTGGCTGAGACCCTAGCAACAATAGAGCGTCATATGAAAGGGTTGACACATGGAGTATCTAAGATCATAGTCAACTAACTTCCTATGAAACTGCAATGAAACATTATCAGAGTGTCTGGTTGCATTAGTCAACTAATACGCAAAATAGATCGTGTTGTGGTATGTTACCATGAGAATTATAATGATTCTACTATTTCTTTCAATGGATGTGATGTGTATTGAAAAATATTTACCAATTCTGCAAATGTATATCTAAAAAATGATTAGCCAATGAATCTGTCAATGTGTTTAGATTTCTAGAAATGTATTATTGGATGAAATAAAAGTGTCTTTCTAGAAGAAGAACCCTCAAGAACATACTGAGCATAGTTAGACTTCTAACTGAATAGAAATTAGTCAACTGTTGTGATTCAAGTCTGATTACCATACGAGGGATATCATGTGAAATAGCATCATACAATAGCTCTATAACTATGTTATACTCAATGATATTGTTGGTATATCAACCAATACAAATACCTTGTATACTCACTAAATTTCCATTTGGAGAAAATATAGCCCACGCCGCGGAGGATAGATTCCAAGTACTACGACTAATGCCATCAACATAAACACTATATAGTTCAAGGGATGTCGACATTTGTAAACCAAATGAAAATGTGATTAAGAGAAAACAAAGGAAAATTTGAAGGGACACACCACAAACATACTAACACACCTATATACAACATGTACACAGTGCGCTACGCAAAAACTCAAGCATAGTACTTCTTAAAGTACAATCCATTTCTAGGTTGCACTAGTGGAAATCCATCAAAATTGATTAACTCATAGGCCCATTTAGAAATAAAATGCTTGAAAATATATGGACCTTGCCACATGGGTTGGAACTTTCCTGACCCTAATTTATCAGACTCTTAGTCATATAGTAGGACAAGGTATCCTTCCGAGAAGACACGAGGCTTGAAACTCTTGTCATATTGTGCCTTGATACGTTTCTTATGGGCTTCATTAGCCATGGAGGCATCACAGCGAGTCTCATTTAAGCGTATTATATGTAAGAGACATTACTCTTCTACAAAAGTGGCAAGAAGAAGTTCTACAACAAATTTCAGTGATGAAATTTCACATTCAATCGAAAGGATAGATTCCAGACCATAAAACAATTGGAATGGTCTAAATCTGGTAGAATTACTGATATAGGTTTGGTACGCCCACAAAGAGGTATAAAGAGTCAAATTCCAGTCTGACTTATGGGCCCATATCATACATTGAAGCATTGTTTCGAGAAATTTATTAATAGCCTCAACTTGCTCGTTTTCCTGACTGTAGTAGGAAGTGGAACTTTCATGGGAGAGTCCCAACTTCGAAGTTAGTTTTGATATCATGTGATTACGAAAATATTTTCCATGGTTCGTAAAAATACGTTGTGGAACACCAAACCATGCAATGAAATGGTTAAAGAAAAAGTAAGCAGATGTTTCTCTGGTATTGTTAAATGTAGGCATCACTTCGACTGATTTGGAAAAGTGATCTACTGCTACGATGATATAGCCATGCTCCCTAGACAAAGGTTACATGTCATGAACATGATACCCCATTTCACAAAAAAATACACAACGATAAAATTCTGCAAAAGAGCGGGCAAAGCATGAGTCTTATGATGATAAATATGGCTTGCATGATACTTCTGGACAATGAGAATACAATTGCGAAATATGGTAGGAAAAAATTAACCTGCACGCAGAATCTTCTGTGTAGTGGCATAACTAGATAAATGACTGCCACATGTCCTCTAATGGAATTCATTTAGGACTTTCTCAGCCTTGTCATGAGTGAGGCACCTTCATAAAACTATATCGATACCACGACGATAAAGGGTATAGCCAATGATGATGTAATTCTTGGCTTGATATCGAATACATCGCTCTTCAGAGCAAGAGGTATCAGACCGAAAGGTGTGGGTATGGAGATATATAAGAATGTATACATACCATGGGTCATATGACCATTTTAGAAAAAACGACTCGTCTGGAATGGAATTTTTAGACGTTGATTCCGAATCAATAGTGGGAAGGTCACATATCAGATAAAAAAAAACAAAGGACACCATTTATTTTGATTTGATGAATTCCAAATAAAACTCCTACATAATGATGATCAATTTGGAGTATTCCCCCCCAACAATTGACGTGAAAAAATTTATGTGATAGGGTTTCAATCTGAAGCGATGATAGTTTTATGAAGCAGGATATGTTGGAAGTTGGAGCTTCCCTATCAAGTTGTTAAAATGATTCATCCCCCCCTCTCAGTTTAACTAAGGGATAAACAATTGGTATCAGAGCAAGTTCCTTCTGTATCAGTCTAACAACTGGAAGGAGATCCTAGGTCCCCAGGATGGCTAGTCAAGAAGGATGCTCAACAAATAAACCCCCTTTGTTCACCGGTGCAAACTATGTCTTTTGGAAAATAAGAATGAGGACGTACATAATGTCCCTAGGAATAGAAGTTTGGGCTGCTGTGGAATTGCGATATGCCCCAAAGGCAACTGACTCAGAGAAAGAAGCCAAACAAGATTTTTTAGCTAATGGAAAATCCATGAATGCAATCTTAAATGGATTGTGTAAGGCAGAGTTTATCAAAGTAATGCACAAAGAGACTGCCAAAGAAATATGGGATACTCTAGAAAACATCCATGAGGGAGAAAAAAAGGTGAAGATAACCAAACTTCAAGTCTATAGAGCTCAGTTTGAAAATATAAAAATGAATGATGATGAAGACATTTCCAGCTTCTTTTTAAGGGTTGCAGAAATTGTGAATAACATGAAAGCTCTAGGAGAAACCATGAAAGAATCTGTAATTGTTCAAAATATTCTAAGATCTTTACCATCCATCTTTAACCCCAAGGTTTCTGCCATAGAAGAAACAACTGATTGGGAAACTTTGACCATGAATCAATTACTTGGAAACCTAACAGCCTATGAGATGAGACTACCACAGAGGAAGTCAAATGTGAGGGAGGCAGCCTTTAAGACAGATAAGAAAAAAGAAGGAAAAGAAGATACATGCTCTTGCTTTGACGAAGAAGAGGCCAAATTTGTACCTGTACCCCTTACTTTTGGATGCATATCCTAAAAATATTCCTTCATCTGCTCTTGCATCAAACTTTCCCAGATTTTCATCATTATTTTTTAGGAAACACTTGCTTCCAAAGACTCTAAAGTGTTTGATTGATGCTAGTTTACCATGCCATAGTTCATAATGAGTCTTGTCACAGTTTGGTCTTAAATAAGCTTTGTTAAGAATGTGAACAGTAGTGTGTACTGCTTCTGACTAGAAGGTTTGGGGAATGTTACTTTCTTGCATCATTGCTCTGGCAATTTGTTGTACTGTCCTGTTTTGTCTCTCTGCCACTCCATTCTGTTGAGGTGTACCTGCAATGGTAAATGGTTGTTTTATCCCATGTTCATTGCATAGGTCTGTAAAATCATAGTCTGTGAATTCACCTCCTCTATCTGATCTGATGCACTTTAGCTTGCATCCTGTTTGATTTTCTGCCAATGACTTGAATATCTTGAATTTCTCAAGTGCTTTCAATTTATATTTGAGAAATGCTACCCATGTCATTCTGGAAAAATAATCTATTATCAGCATGAAATAGGATTCTCCACTTGGTGCTTTAGTTCTTGAAGGTCCACACAGGTCCATGTGAACAAGCTGAAGAGGTCTACTTGTAGATAGTTTCTCTTTGGTCTTGAATGATGTGCGGGTCTGCTTGCCTAGTTGGCAGGATTTACATATGGTATTTGAAGGCTTCTTTATGACTAGCATATCTCTGACTGCATTCTTCTTGCTTAGACTTATGATGTGGTCAAAGTTTAGGTGTCCCAATCTTCTATGCCATAACCATGATTCCTCAAGTTTGCTAAGATGTCATGCTTCATTCTCTTCTTTTACTATATAGACATTACTTTCTATTCGAACACCTTTGATCAAGGTCTTTCCTGTGGTGCTTGATCTTACTTCACAGTCTTGTGCTCTAAAAAGAACCTCACAGCCTTTGTCACATATTTGACTGAAACTTAGTAGATTGGCTTTCAGCCCATCCACAAATAGTACATCTTGAGCCTTTCCTCTTCCGTTTTCTAGACTGACTGAGCCTTTCCCTTTGATTTTCCCTGCTTTATCATTGCCGAATGTAACATTCCCAAATTTATTTTCATCAAAGGTTACAAACTTGCTCCTATCTCCAGTCATATGTTTTGAGCATCCACTATCTAAATACCATTGGCTTTTGAGGTCTTGAGCTATTAGAGACGGGTCACATTTATTCACCTTCTTTTTCCACCGCATGCATCCTTTTGTTTGGTACCTTTTCTGAGATGATGAACCACCTTCTCTGAGAGGACATTGGGAAGACATATGTCCGATTTCATGGCATACAAAGCATTTGATCATATTTTTAACAGGATTATGAGTACGAGTGAACTCTCCATAATTCATAACTCTCCTTGAGGTTTTGAACATCAGCCTTTGTCTATAAGTTCTGCACTCCTTGGCTCTATGGCCGAACTCCTTACAGTAAAAACAATACCCATAAAAACAAATAGCGTACCTGAATCCTTTTCTGTTTGGAATCGATTCTCCTTTTATGACAGTGTGTAGCAATATGTCCCTGTTTGTGGCAGGCATAGCAAGTGACATTTTTCATAGGGGGGAAGAATCTCCTTTGACAACTTCCAAATTTGATATATTTAGGAGTATATGAGCCTTTTCCAGTTGACCGTTTATTTGTTTCGTTCTTTGTCATTTGAGGTTCCTTCATTTTTATGTTTACTTCATTGCAGGCTTCTACTTTTGTAGGAACCTTCTGAGCTGCTTCATTATCCTTGACAGCTTTTACAAAAGTGATATTCCTGTTATTTGTTTCTTTGACTTTACTTGTTTCACCTTTATAGGTTACCCCAGTTTTTATCAGAGGAGATCTTTGAGCATCTAGTATTTTATTCAACTTATCAGAGCTTGTCATTTGAGGAGTATTCATTAATAATTCTCTTTGAGCGATTTCCAATTTCTTTCTCAGGCACACTACGTCTTCTTCCAATTTCTCTTGTTTCTAAATTTTATCCTTAATTTGCTTACGTAGAGTGTCTTCTACCTTCTTGGCTTCTTCAAGCTCTACTTTCAACTGAATGAGGTCTTCTAAGTTTTGTTCTTCTCTTACATATTTGAGAAGGATGTCTTTCTGTTTTCTGCACTTTAGTTTAAGTCTGTCTATTTCCTTCAGGGCACTTCTTAGCTCCCCCTCAAGATCAACTTCACCTTCTTCCTCATCTTCTAGAAGGAATCCTTCAAGTTCTTCCTTGGCCATTAATACAAATTCAGAGGTTCCCTCTTCATTGGAGGATTCATTTGAGATTTCAGATGCACTGCTATCTTGCTCAACATACAATGATTTTCTATTGTGTCTATTCCCTTTCTGCCATGTTTTGATTTGGTTTTCTCTGTCTCAGGAGTCTGATTTTTTGTCTTCTTATAAGGACACTTATATGCATAGTGTCCAATTCTTCCACAGTTAAAGCATTTAAATGGAATTTTACCTTTATACTTGCCTGAGCCTCTTTCCAATCTTCTAACAAATTTGGCCTCTTCTTCATCAGAGCAGGAGCATGCATCTTTTTTTCCTTCTTTGTTATTATTTGTCTTAAAGGCTGCCTCCCTCACATTTGACTTCCTCTGTGGTAGTCTCATCTCATAGGCTATTAGGTTTCCAAGTAATTGATTCATGGTCAAAGTTTCCCAATCAGTTTTTTCTTCTATGGAAGAAACCTTGGGGTTAAAGCTGGATGGTAAAGATCTTAGAATCTTTTGAACAATTACAGATTCTTTCATGGTTTCTCCTAGAGCTTTCATGTTATTCAAAATTTATGCAACCCTTAAAAAGAAGCTGGAAATGTCTTCATCATCATTCATTTTTATATTTTCAAACTAAGCTCTATAGACTTGAAGTTTGGCTATCTTCACCTTTTTGTCTCCCTCATGGATGTTTTCTAGAGTATCCCATATTTCTTTGGCAGTCTCTTTGTGCATTAATTTGATAAACTTTGCGTCACACAATCCATTTAAGATTGCATTCATGGTTGTTGCATTAGCTACAAAATATTGTTTGGCTTATTTCTCTGAGTCAGTTGCCTTTGGGGCATATCCCAATTCCACATCAGCCCAAACTTCTATTCCTAGGGAAATTATGTATGTCCTCATTCTTATTTTCCAGAAGGCATAGTTTGCACTGTTGAACAAAGGGGGTTTATTTGTTGAGCATCCTTCTTGACTAGCCATCCTGGGGACCTAGGATCTCCTTCCAGTTGTTAGACTGATACAGAAGGAACTTGCTCTGATACCAATTGTTGATCCCTTAGTTAAACTGAGAGGGGGGGGGGGGGGTGAATCAGTTTAAAACATTCATGGAATTTTAAAACTTTTCTTTTAAAGATAATTTACACCTTTTATACTCTTCAGATCATCATTTTGTGATCAAATTAATATACAATGGAACAACAATCATAATAATTGAGCAGTAGGTATTAAGCAGAACAAATACAAAGTATCAACACATAATCATCATGCATATAGACAACAGGTATAAGTGGAAACCCATAAAGGGAGAAAACCACATCTTATTATTGTTGTGATGCAAAGGCAAGATCCAAATCCCTCTCACCATTGATTTTCTGTAGGCTCCAACCTACAGGAGGCTCCAACCTCAATTATACAAGCTACAACTTTGAGCTCTGTCAACTATTCTGTGAGGCTCCAACCTACAGGCTCTGCCTCATCCGGCTGCAAATGACTTCCTTGACTACAAATTGGTAAGGGCTCCAACTTCTCACTCTGCAATAAGCACTGACAGTTTACCTGAATGTATTTCATTGCATTGCCATCTTCATTGCCGTGCAGTCTTCATATCACTTTTATCATGCATTTTCTCTGTTCTCATCGCTCCTCCTTCTTCTCTTGCCTCTTCACTTCTGAACTGCATTCTCTAACCTCTCAATGCATATCTAGGTGATATCATTTATAGAGTTCACCTCATGACTATTTGCATTCCACAGGGAATTCGAGGTGAACAGTCATGACTCTTTGAATTCTGCCTTCATATTTCTTTATCCAGCATATTCAGAAAAGTATTACAATATGTATACATTTCAAAATTACAGTGGGATATTTCTTTTCCTTCGGAGACTTGCCTTTACATCAAAAAAAATATAAAAAAAATAATACATTTACATTTTCAGTTACAATACGGATTTAAAATCAACCCATTCAGTTTTTGGATCACTGTTATGTTTTCTATGCATGAAGAATGCATTTCCCAAATTCTGTTCCAAATCTGGCAGCTTTATCAGAATTCACAATATTTTACATTGCAGAAGTTCTTCATATGGTTCAAAACCATTCAACGCTTATACACTACTTCTTCTATAAAAAACAAATAACTCTCGGCATATAACAATAGACCTTTTTATTTTTAACATAGTACATAACCTTTCGGGCCCACTTTCCGAACTCTATCTATTTCCCGATGCGATGAGCCTCCTTCGATGATTTCTGATTGTGATTACACTCTTTGCGATTGTTCTGATGCAATTAATCGTAATCTCAAACTTAAATAACATGTTCCACTGCTCTACCTTCACGTCGATGAAATGGCCCCACACTGCATAGATATATGTATATATATTGTTTCAAATATACTTGTCGCTTTACTTTTTATTCATTCTTCAGCTTTGATTTAAAATCTCGGTGCAGTAATATATTAACCTTTTTTTTTACATGGAGCCCACACTACAAAGACACTCCGCCTTATTTGACTTTCCAATCACAATCGCAACATTCTGAGATCCTCTTGTGCCTTTGGTCATCTGATTTCCGCCAATGCGATTAGCGAAGGCCCCACCAGGAAATATTTTGGCATTTCAATGTTATACGTTATAATTCTCTCTTACCCATCGAAGCGTTTTAACACAAGAAAATATTGTATTTTCGTATTTGATTCTCGCCAATGTGATGGGTCACTGTGGACCCCATTCCGACTTAGTTTATGATCCAACGGTTGCTATCGACCGTGATTCAACGGTTGCGATTGGATCGCACCATCACAATCACAACATTCAACCACTTGTTCACTTGCACTTCTGCTTTGCCGATGCGATTTTAAATCTCCGATGTGATCACTCACTGTGAATCCAATGATAGTCATTGGTTGGGATCAGACGATTGTGATTAAATTGCTCAATCGCAATCACACCTTTCAAACTGTCGCTACTTTGTTCTTCCATTCCGCCGATGCGATTAGATCTCCACCGTTTATCTTCTATCTCCGATACGATCTCCGCCATCGATCTTCAACATTTTCTCTTTGGCCTTAACATTAAAACTCCTCCTTTCACGTAATGCGATCACCGTTAGATCTTCACCGATCTTGATCCGACGAATATCGCACAATTTAAATGTACATAACTTAATGCTAAAAAATTATGCGATGTAAGTGGTTTTTGAATACCACTCATTTACATGTGTCTTCCAAATAATGATATCGCATTCGAAAAGTGAAAACAACTTACCACTTGACGAGTCGCACAAACCCATTGGTATTGGGTTTTCAACACCGCTTTCCTTGTGGGCCCCACTCTAATTTCCTTTGTTTATTTGACTGAATCTTAGATATGGCGTTAAAGCCTTTGTAATAGTTTCAAAAATACATTTATTAAATGAAACTCTTTTGTACCCAACCTTCGGAAAATTATAATATACTCTTGCCCTGTAGGACCCATGTACTTATATCATCGCATCGCATCGCATCTCTGCTTCATAACTCTACCTCTCTGCTTCTTTCCCAATTGCGATATGCGATCGCATCGCATCCCATCACAGACCAATTGCATCACATCTCCATTACATAGCCTTTGCTTCTATTCACTGTCTCTGCTTTGTCCGCTGCCTCTGTTTCTTACCTGCCTTGCTGCCTTTGCTGCCTTGCTACCTTTGTGCTTCTTTGCTATCTTTGCTGCTCTCTTTGCTGCCTTTGCTACTTGCTTTATCTGCTGCCTCTATTTTCTATTGTTCCTTTGTGCTCCTTTGTCTTTCTTACTGCATAATTTCCTGATCTTCTCCTTTGCCTTGTTGCTGGTTCTTTTCTGTGATAGTTCAGGTGCTGCTGCTATCTTTTCCTTTGCCATCAATGACAATATTTCCAACAGGATATGTTTGCGAAATATTTTGACAGCTTCCAAAGATAACTTTTAGACATGGGTGTACTTAAACTCGGTATCATTAAGATTCTGACTCAAGTAATAGATAGGATTCTCAGTCCCTACATCGTCCTCCTAGACCAATACGATTGCGATGGTAGTCACAACAATGATGAGATACAAGAAATAATCGCACTAGTAAAATGGGGATATAAAAAGTATGCCTAAATCAATACATATTTCAAGGCATCAAACTCTTTCTAAGAAACATCGTCCCAATGGAAGGAAACCCATTTATTTAACATATGATCGAATCCTTTGTTCAATTCAATGTAGTTAGGGACAAAAATCTGTAGAAAGTTAGCCTTCCCTTGGAGTCACTGAAGCTAAAGGAGGGAAGAAGGAATAATTAGATCAATGATTTCCTGAACTTTTAAGGGATCAATATTAATTCCATGTTTTGAAACAAAAAAATTGATAAAATGACCATAACTAACACAAAACACACATTTGTGAGGTTTAAGTCGAATATTGTAATGTCTACTTCATAAAAATATGGCCCTAATATGCATCATGTGATAAGTTTGATGTTTCTAATGAGTAGGAAAATCGTCCAAATAAGGTTGCATGATATGTTTGTTGTCATGGAATGAATAATCCATTTCCATTTGAAGCGTAGCCCTAACATTCTTTAATCCAAAAGGGAGTTTTCAGTATGAAAATGTGCCCTAGGGACAAATGAATGTAGTTTTAGGTTTTTCCGCTGAGAGAATGTTGATTTGATTATAGCTAGAGAAACCATCCATAAATGAAAATATCTCATAGCCATCACAAGCATCAAAAATATGGTCAATGAACTAGATGGGATAATTTTCCTTTGGAAAATTATAGTTTATGTTTCGATAATCAACACACACACATGAATTGTTCCCTGTTTCTTCATGAGAGGAACAATATTCGACACCTAATCAGTTAAAGGTAGTGGATAGATGAAGCCAACGCATATAATTTTTTCAACCTTAACTTTAAAAGTGAAAACCTTCTTGGGATGAACCAGACGGAAGCATTGTTGAACTGGTTTAGCATCGAGATAAGTTTTTATTTCATGCACCACAAAGGTTGGATCAATCCTGACATTTCTTCATAAGACTATGCGAAGACATATTGGAATTCCTAGAATAGGGTTTTATAGGTCTTAAACTCATACAAAGAGAAAGACACACTGATGCGTATATTTTCAATAAGGTTTGGTTTAGTTGAGATATAGAGAGTGATAGTCTCTTCAATATTCAACAACTTATTTTCAAAATTGACTTCGTGAATGGATAAAAAGTTCGTAGAAAACTTGATGATATTGGGTAGATATAGCTCACTGAGATTATCCTTAATGAAATCGAGTAAGGAGGACTGATGGTGATGATCATCCCACGTCGCATCATTTGGAATCATGATCTCCATGATGCTCTCATCAGTAGGAAATGCGTGATAGAAAATATCAAAGGATGTGCCATAATCCAATGAATGATTGACCCAATTTATTGAAGAGGAGAGATCGGAATAAGCCACACAAGATGAATAAATGGCTTCGTAATCAAGCTCGATGGGGCTAAGAAACATATGGTCACCAAAACTATTGGTATTGGACTCACCTGGTACTACTAAGTTTTAGTTGGAATAGTAAAAGTAGATATCATATTGATATAGGAAACCGAAGGATAGTTGTGGGCCAGAAAAGGACGAGGAAGAAAAAATGTTCCCATGAGAGAGGAGTCATTAAGCAGTCTAACCCTGACATTCTAATACAGGTGTAGAGTTTCCCCTACAAAAGGGACACCTCCCATAAACTGAGAACAAGATGAAAATAAAGTGATTTGATCGATGGCTATTATACCACCTTTATGGGGAAAAGTGATGATTCGAAAATAATTCAAAACATCATCAACGATTGTGTAAAACCACGTGCGACCCAATAGAAGATTATAATATAGTAATCAATTAATAACTGAGACTCCTATGGATACAAATTTACCTCCTAATTCTACTTGTAGTGAATTTAAAATTCCACAAGGTTTATATGTTCTTCTATCAAAAGCCTTCAAGGTGGTCGGTGACTGACTCAATTGAGGAGAACCGATGGCTTTCCAACAAGATAAGGACTGGTGAGCCTTGTTATTGCACCAAGAATGAAGTAGCTCCCAGGGGCTACCTTACTTTACTTTATCAACCCGGGGTTCATACAAACTTGGAGGTGACAGTGCTATATACACAGCAGATGCATTCTACTCATGTCATCCTCTTCTGAGCTATATGAAAGGGTGTTACTTCTAGGGTTTCTAGGTGAAGTTTTCCACACTTATGGAATTAGGCCTAGGGATACCAATGATTCAAATCCATGGAACTACCAGCAAGTACATAATTATACCATAGTAACCAATTACATTTAACTATTCTGCAATTAATGAAATCTACTTATTAGACTATTGTTGGGGCCCTTGTTTTGAAAATGGAACAGTTTTGAGTTGCAGATAAAAGGTGGTGGAGCACAACCACGGTAGACAGGGAGCTGTCATGGTTGCAGAGAGCTGGAGAGTAGGTGGCATGACAGTTGCGGAAACTAGCACAAATGGCAGGAAGGAGTGACAAGGACAAGCAACAAAACTTCTAGTGATCAGGGAGATGCAGCAAATAGTAGAGCAGAAAAGGAGGGAAAACTGACATTCACGTTGGAAAAGGAAAAAATAGGAAATCGAGCAACATAGACAGAAGGTTTTTGCAGTAGAGAGATGAGGGAGAGAGCCGTAAGAGAGCTCTGTTTGTTCTCTTCTGTTCTGTTCTAGTCGGTTCTATTCTATTCTATTCTGTAATGTTGTAATCAGTCCTGCTACGATCACTCTAAGGAGTAATGTAACTGTCCACTATGGTTAATGAAATATACTTATACTTGGGTTGATGTCCTGAATTTTGTGATAAGCATTTGGTTATGATGAATGTATTGGTCTCTTTTAAATTTTGATTTTTCATCCTGAATATGTTCATGAGTAGTATCTTGTGCAAAGTTGCTAAACCTGTTTGGAGTGCCTAGTTCTGTCTGTTTTTCCCTATAGTTGTGATCAGTCGATGTCTGATTTGTTCCTAACTTTACTAAGGAAACTACACGCCTTGGGTGAGACTCTCTGCTCTTTGGAGTAGAGTGAAAATGTCGGCGTTGTGCTAGACTACTCCAAAAACCTTGTTGGCCTCTATCCTAAACTTGGGTCTTACTGAGATACCTTATTTCTCGCCAACAAATGGTTCCGTTGCCGAGACCCGAAATTTCATTCAGGAGCTAGATCATGGTATCACGGATCTTCGAAAGGGAAATATGAAGTTGGTGGGATAACCACTTAGATCAGTTCATAGTGCAACAAGCTGAGTTTAGACAACAGAGGGAGAAAACTGTTAAGGATCAGGTTCTATTCTCTGAATCTGTGAGTGATATCTACGAAATTTTCTGGGGAAAGTTTCTAGAGGAACTCTATAATTGGTTACAGAGACTACAAGTCAATACATTCCAAGGAATCTTGCAGAAGATCTGTCGCAAGTGGTTACACATGGATCTGGTAGCCTTCCATCGGTTAGATACCGATTTGACCCGAGCTATAAATTTCTGGGTGCAATCTACCTTGGAAGGATACATAGTGGAATTTTTAGTTGAGTGTTACCAGTCCTTTTCAAAAGAAAAAGAATTGTTCAGATCCAGATTACAAGGAGAGCTATTGAAGGAGATTCCCTTGTGGATCAAAGCTTTAATGGTAGATGAGGGACTAATGGAATTTCAAAAATATGAGATGGAGACTTAAACCTACCGTACTGGGGGAAGGAGTTGAGGGAGAGATGCTAAAATTAAGTTGGAAAGGCGAATAGGGATATGGATGCCGAGACCTCCAGTAGGTTGAGAGAGCGAAGATCACATCGGAGGGCGCAGATAGCTGAGATGTGGTGGGAAAGAGTGATGAAGGAGTTGGAGAAGTAGGAAAGTAGTCGACAAAACAAGGAGAAGGCACCGCAGATGACAAAGTAGATGGAAAGTCATACGGAATCCCAAGGAATAGGAGGGACCATGAAGGAAGTCAGGAAATTATATAGGAGCCCAACCCAAAGAGAAAAGGGAGAAAAGTCCAACATGGAGGATGCACACCTCGAGGAGACATTCGAAGTGGAGTTGCATGTTTTGATGGAGCAACTATTCCGAGAGGGGTTGGCACCCATAACTGAAGGTAAATTTATTCCCAAAAGTTCAAGTAGCTCTAGTGCCAACCTTCCCCTAGTACTCTATCAGCCACTAGGTGAAATTTTTGTTAAGTTACGATAATTTAGTAAGTTGAATAATGTTCAGTCTACAACAGTAATGCATCCTAGTAGCAGTGCAAGTAATATAATTTCACAGCTAGGAAATAGGGGTTTTATTCTAGTATCACCCCCATAAAGAAGCATGGTGGGATCATTTACTCGATACCCATAGTTCTCGGAGAGAGGCAATGACGATGTGGAGCAACACTGGTATCTCTACGAAGCCATATGGAGGGCTCGGTAAACTCCAGAGGCAGTTAAGTTGATTGAGTTTCAAACTACTCTCAGGGAGAGAGCTCTATGCTGGTTTATTAAATGGTCCAAAGCTCATCTGAACCCAGCGATAGATGATGTAAAGAAAGATTTTTTTAAAGAATTCAAGTTACTTTAGACAGATCAGAAAGGTTTGTCAGAGATGTGGGAGATTATACAGCAAGAAGGTGAAACTACATGGGATCTGATGAGAAGTTTCAAGGATGTAGTTGGAAAACTGAAAACTTTGTTACCCAATCGATCCAAATCATCAAAGAGATTGGTTTATCAAGGCCCTTATTTCATTGACAAGAACTCCACTAACGTAATAGAATATCGATACATTACAAGATGCATTGGAGCAAGCTATGAATATAGAGGCCATGGCGGGTATCCGTAGGAGTTCAAAGGAGTGGAAAAAACTCAAGACCCTTCCATATTTGGGTTACAACATTAGATAGCTAATCTGACAGAAAAGTTGAAGGACATTCAGCGAATGTGACCCGCAAGACCCAATGTATGGTGTACGCATTGTTTGATGGAGGGACACATGGTCATCGAATGTCCAAGGTTGCGGGGGTAGACTGCGGGGACTTCTGTAGCAGAGACACAAGGGGCTCCACCAATAGGGGGAGTTGTGCAGATAAACACTCAAGGGCTATATCCGTCGGAACCCTATTACCCAAGGTTCCCCATGCAACAGAATCAGGCTGCAACTGAATATTGCGAGATATGAAAAAGCATTGGTCACCCACCCTGCCTATGCCCAATTTTGCAAAAATACTCCAACGTTACAAAAAAATTATAATGTGAGTTTTGTGCTTCCACAATGCACAACATAGAGCAGTGTAGAGCTCTAGATGCACTGGCAAAACAATTGGACATGCCATCATATAGAGTGAATGAGGCTCCTAGGGGATGAGGAGGAGGCATGAGAGGAGGTCAAGCTAGAGGAAGAGGACCTATAAGATGTTACAATTGCGACCAAGAGGGCCATGTAGCCAGGGAATGTCCAATTCCTGGAAGACCATGGTGCTCTCAGTACAGATTTAATACTCACGCAACATAAGACTGCTCAGAGCTAATTAAAAGATGGGAAGAAAGAGCCAGACAAAGAGGAGAAAATCTGGTAAATGCAGAGCCAAGAATAGTAGAGGCTCAATCTATGTAAAATGTAGCCATAGTGATGTGAGGAGGAAAGAGAACAGGGGAAGATGCACAAACTACAAACCTGATAAAGCTAATAAGGCCGACATCTCCAAAGCTAGTGTTCAGGCCAGATAGACAGAAGCAATAATTTAAAGAAGTAGTGTAAACATTTTCCCAACTTTGGGGGAGCAAAGGAATTAAGTTACCGCAATCGAAGGGGGACAAGGAGAAACAAGCTAGTACAAGCACTTTGATTGAAGAATGGTTTCGGCTATTTTTAAAAATTGTAACCAATGCACCAATGCTGGAACAATTGAAGCAGAATCTGGAGATGGTAGTGCATGAAACCACAAAACCAGAGGAGTCAAATGACACAACACAGAAATACATATGGAGAGTCAAAATAAATAAGAGAAGAACAGGGAAAGAATTTCTGGTAAACACTCAAGTCGCGGGATTCCAAATTAAGGATACAATGCTTGACCTAGGGTCAGATGTCAACATTTTTCCAAGGAAGATATGGGAAGAATTAGGGAGACCAAAGCTAAAATATTCACTAATCCAACTCTGCATGGAAAACCAGTACTGCATTGTGCCCATAGGCAAGCTGGAGGAGGTCTAAGTCAATGTTGCGGGGGTAAAGACATACACAGACTTCGAGGTGATAGAAATTATGGGGGATAAGGATCCCTATCCAAAATTATTGGGGATAGACTAGGCTTTCGAAGAACTATGCGGTAATAGATTTGAAAAAGGAACTAATGATCTTTGAAGACGGGGAAGTCAGGGTCACTCAGCCACTTGACCCATATCAAGGACCCCGATACAGAGAGACTGTCAAAAACAGAGAGGATGCTCAACTTCTTGATCATCTTTATCATATGACAGCAGGGAAAAGATAAGATTATATCAACCCAACAGTAGGGGGGACTGTGAGTTGGAGAAGCATTCAAAGCTTAGACTTAGGCTCAGAAATATCCTGGGATTATTGGCAGCAGGGGGGATATGAGACTAATACAAGAAGATGCGCTAATATTAGAAGAATAAAATGGATTGGAATTGAGGTAAGGGAATATCCTAATTTATCAAATATGAATGTTGTAAATACCTTTATTGTCAAGATAGAAGATAAAGGATCAGTGTAACATAGGGTCCCACTCATGGATGTGGCTTTACAATCCACGTACGCAAGGTGGTGGAGCAACCACCAGAACTCTCTATCGTGATGGGATGGGGTTGCAGCAATGTTGAGGGCTAGATTCAAGGAAGAGGAAGGACCATAATTCACTAAAAAGTACCAAGAAACTCCGACCCCATAAAAAATTTACAATATTGTGAGGACCAATGGAAGAAAGAAGGGTACCCAGAAGATCTATGGGTACACAAGTTTGTACATTCACTAGATTCGATTCTACAAGCTTGGTACCTAATTGAAGAGAGGAAAATAGGAACCCGTACTTGGCAAGTAGTTGCGGATCAGTTTATGCAATGATTTTCCTTTGAAGGACAAACAAAACTAGTCACACAGGCATTGTAGGCCATTAAAAGGGTATTGTTATTTCCAGAGATTGAGGAGGATGAAAAACAACTACTCCCGAAACATAGTGTCAGACAGTTGGTAGCATGCAAGAAGATAAATAGTGAAATGGATGATGATGATCTAGAAGATCTTAGACATCTATGTTTTGAAGAAAAAAAAGGGGCACGAGATATTCAGGAAGAACCACAATAGAAGGAATTCATTTGCTACCATTGAAGACCAAGAAGTTGAACATCGGAACACCAAAAAAGCCCAAACTTGCGTCAATTGGTGACGACTGGGATGTAGAAATAACTAAGGAGATATTTAATCTGCTACAGGAATATGAAGACTTGTTCCCATCCTTAGTAGCGGATCTGAAGGGAATAAAATGAGACATGGGGGAAATGCGTATAATTTTGAAGCCTGACGCAAGACTAGTAAAGCACATACCATACCGTCTGAATCCAAGAGTGAAAGAAAAAGTCAAGGCAGAGATTGATAAAATGCTAAAGGCAGGGTTGATATTCCTGGTAGAAGAAGAAGAGTGCGTAAGTCCTATAGTCATACAAGGTAAAAAGGAAAAGTCTGAAATTCGAGTCTGTGTTGACTACAGGAGCCTAAACAATGCATGCATACATGACCCATTCCCCACTCCATTCAGTGATGAGGTGCTCGACAATGTTGCGGGGAATGAAGCTTATTCATTTACGAATGGATTTTCAAGATACCATCAAATAAGGATAGTTGAAGAAGATAATAAGAAGAAAAATTTCACAACCGAATGGGGATCATTTGCATATCATGTAATGTCCTTCAGGTTGAAAAATGGACCGATTGTATTTTCACGGATTGTTATAGCAGCATTTCGGGAATATTTCCATAAATTTCTAGAAGTTTATATGGATGAATGGACAGTTTACAGCCTGTTAAAGAATCATGAAACATTGTTAAGGATAATGTTTGAAAGACGCAGGAAACTCCAGATTTCATTAAACCTTAAGATATGCATCTTTGTAGTACCCTTTGGGATGTTGCTAGGACATGTTGTATACAAACAAGGGGTTTGTGTCGACCCAACAAAAGTGGCAGTTATAATCAACATAGAGGCACTAGAAACCGTGAAGCAGTTAAGGTCGCTACTAGGCTACACCGGTCACTGTAGGTGATTCATCCGTAACTATGTGAAGATAACAGCCCCATTGGAGAAGCTGTTGTGGAAATCAGAGAAACTCATTTGGATAGATGATTGCACTATTTCCCTTAATACACTGAAAGAAAAATTGGCAAGAACACCTATATTAGTCCATCCTAATTGGGACAAGAAATTCCATGTCCATATTGATGCCTCCAGCATTGCGCTAGGAGCGGTTTTGGCTCAACCAGGAGATAATTCAGTTGATCATCCAGCTGATTTTGCAAGCCAGAATTTATCGACAGCTAAAAGGAACTACACCACAACAGAATGAGAAGCTTTAGCAATGGTGTATTCCCTTCAAAATTTTCTCCACTACCTATCGGGGGATACATTTAAATTCTTCATGAACCATTCAGATTTAAAGTACCTAGTTAACAAACCAGTCCTTGAAGGGAGAATCTGTAGATGACTCCTACTGTTTCAGGAGTTCACCTTTGAGGTGATAGTGAAGCTAGGGAGACTGAACGTGGGTCCTGACCATTTGTAAAGGCTATAAAATGGAGAAAATGGAGGGTCCCTGGATGATCAGCTGCCAGATGATAATCTTATTAGACCAGATAGCAACCTATCTGACAATAGGACAGTCCCCGACTTAATATACAGTGGCTCAGAAAAGACATTTGGTAGTGAGAGCAGCAGAGTATCAGCTAATAGTAGGACACCTATATAAGATGGGGTTAGACCAAGTCTTGCAGGGATGTGTCCCGGATCATGAGAGGGAAGATATACTGTGGGAGTGTCATTGTGGAGTTGCGGGAAGACATGTTGGTGCAAAACCCATTGCGAGAAAGATACTGCAGGCAGGCTTATGATGGCCCATAATACACATGAAAAGTAGGGCATTTGTAAAGAAATGCAATGTTTGCTAGAGGACGAGACCTCCATCACACAGAGACGAGATACCACTTCACCCTATAAAAGCATTGCAGCCATTTGAGAAGTGGGCCGTTGATTTTATAGGACCAATAGCACCAGTCACAAGACACGCACAGGCCAGGTACATCATCATTGCAAAAACCTATCTTACTAGGTGGGAAAAAGTGGTACCAATGAAGGATTGCACGGCATAAATAACATCCAGATTCATATTTGAAAATATCATCAGCAAATTTGGCTACCCCATAAGTCTAACTAGCGATCAAGGTACACATTTTATCAATGCAACGATAAAATCTATGCTAGAAAATTTAATGGTAAAACATCATAAGAGCAGTCCATACCATCCTCAGGAAAATGGTATAGTGGAAGCATTCAATAAGATTTTGGAAAAGGGGCTAACAAATATTTTCAATTTTGATCGAGATGATTGGGATGAGTGCATACCAGCAACATTGTGGGCGTACAGGACAACTGTTAAAGTACTGAACAACCAAACTCCGTTCCAGCTGGTGTACGGGAGGGAAGCAATGGTACCAATCGAATTTTTCATACCAAGCCTGCTAATTGCGTCGACACTAAAGTTAATAGAGGAAGACTCACTAAAAGAGTGATTACAAGAGCTACAAGAACTTGAAGAGGACAGGTTTCTAGCAGAGTTTCATTAGACTGTCCAGAAAGACAGACAGAAAGCTTGGCATGATCGCCATATTAAGCATAAAGCGTTTACGGTTGGAGGAAAATTTTTACTGTACGACTGCAAGTTCCAAAAGTTCCCAGGTAAACTCAGAATGCATTGGCTGGGACCATACCATTTGATTGAAATCTGAGATTCAGGAGCAATTCGATTAGCACAACTGGATGGCCAAGTATCCAGGATGGGTGAATGGCGCACACCTAAAGCCTTATCATGAGTAAGTTCCATTATTTCATTTTCCAATAACTCTTGCAACTGAGAGGAGTCAGTAGGGTAGAATAGAATAGGTAGAGTCAATAACTCTCCCATACCCGAGAAGAGAATAGATAGGAATCCCAATAAAGCAAAAGCTGCATTAACAGAAAAAACTCACAGTTGCAATGCAAAGACTGTATCGCAACCGATTGTGGTCGAGGGGAGGGTAGTGTCTAGCGTGTCATCCATGTCAGAGAGCCAAATGTGTCAAACATCATTCCATCATCATGACCCATCATTCACATGTCAGTCCGTAGGATTACCTAGATTTGAGAAGTAATTGCCATAATTGGTATCATACATACCGTAATAAATTTTCCATATTAGGCCATAATCATTACCCATCACGTCTGCCCAAATCCCGAAGTCATAGTCAGCCATGTTAGAACCCACCTCATCGTGGTAACTAATTGCATGATTATAGCCACAGGGGAGGCAGGAAAAATTAATCAATTATGGGGTCTTATCAACCTCATTCGTGTATGTTACTCACATAACCTGCAAGAAAGAAGAAAGCACGATAATGCCAAATAATTCCGAGTTAAAACAAAAAACAACAACAGCGAGAGAAATCTCATTTGAAGAATTCTAGAGAGAGCATCCAGTAGCAGTAATTTATAGAGAAAGAGCAGGGGAACAATTTCAAGTGTACCAAAGAAGGGAAAAAATGACCAAGGTAGCACCAGCAGTCGTCGAGCCTGAGCTCAATGAAAGAATTCAGAGAATGGAGTCGCTGGTGGGAAAATATGACAATGCATCGTTGGTCGACACAAACTTCACAGATTCTTACCAGTTTCCAGAGATGAAGAGGCAAGTTTATATATAAAATTATGCTACTGAAGGAGGAGAATAAATAGCAAGGTTACTTGCAGAGTTTAGAGGCATCCAGTAGTCGACAATTCTAAATCTAAGGAACCTCCCTGTGTTCGGAACCACAGGAGCCACGATGCAGAGTATGATATTCCTGCTAAGCAGACTCCAGAAATGGTCACTATGGCTAGGGAGGGAGATACCAATGCATGTAGAAGATATTCACATGCTAATGGGGTTATCAGCAGAAGGGAGGGATGTCTCCACAACATTCTAGATAGTCTCCAAAAGAGCAAAGAAGGCAGGAGATTGTGACTATTAAAATAAATACGACACCAAAAGAGGAGGGAAGGGGGCGAAGATAGACCTCATAAACAACCCAAAAATTAAGTTTCCCTGTTACCTAATTTTAGGCAAGACCATGAGACACTATACAAAGGGTGAATACACCCTGGACACCATTTTAGTTGCGGAACACTACCTCCAGGGAACCCAGCTAAATTGGTATACGTTTCTATTGAATGAATTGTTCAAAACCTACATAAGGCCCACCTATGTGGACGAAAAAACATTTAAAATGAGACTGTTGAAGTTTCAAGTGGATGAAAAGGCATTCCACACTGAATTTTTCTCCTGGCTGGGGGTGGGAATGGAAATCAGAATCGGAGTCCATCACTACTCATTCGAGGGTATGCAGCCAAAACCATTACTAGGGGAGACACCAGATGAGACATTGAATAGAGTGTCTCAGCTGCAACTAACACCGATACTAGAGGAGATGGACACAAGAGTAAAAGGCTTCAATCGGGTAATGCAAACTCTAACCAGTGCTTCTCCCCTGTTTCCTAATTTTTCAGAATTTCAGGCCTCAAATTCTGCATCACCCTCCATATTTGCACCCATACTCACTGCCCTACTTCCCACAATGTTTAATTCACCCCCAACGGTCACTGTAGTCCTGGTAAAAAAGGGTAAGGCACCTAAACCACCTGTAGCTGCTCCTAAGGCCAAGAAAGCTAAAGTCATGGTACCTCGGCAGGTGGTTGATCTCATTGAGGAAGATCAAACGCAACCTATGGATACAAGGGCACCAATTCAAGAAGATCTAGAAGTGGCAACCCCAGGTAACCTCTGAGCTACCTATATTTAATCCATTCTCATTTTTAAATGTTCAAACTTCATCTCCACCTCGCACTCACCATTCATCGCCTCACACATCATTCACTTCCAAAGACCATTCCACCCGAACTCCATCCACATCAGTAACCATTTCAGACCAAGTCAAGAAAAAAAGTAAAACAAATAGAGACAATGAGGTAGAGGTTAAATCAAGTAAAACATTGGTACCTGAGGTTAACCAACCCCTGGTTGGACAGAGCACTTTCCAAGACCTTTTAATTCGCAGGGGATCTTTTACCGCAGATACAACGACCTCGCCTAAGAAGCTGAACCCTTTTCAACAAGAAAATTTGATACCGCAACAGGTTCAACCAACCAGAACCATGAATAACCAAAGGAATCAGCTGCTGCAATAGAACCAACCGATGTCACCATAAGAACACTTAGTCAGGTCGATAGCCAGCAAACAACCACTTAGAGAGAGACCACTGAACCAAGATATGTGTAGGGCTGAGAGTATGCAGACTTGGGGCACAGAATAACTATAAAATTTCATCCAGCATGTAGCACAATAGGTTGAAGAACTCCACAACGACCTCTAGCAGGGGTTTGAACAACAACAAATGCAGATAAGTGTGCTTACTGAAGAGCGCGAAAAACTGAAGGGAGAAAAGGAAAATCTGTAGGAGCAATTGGAGAAGGTGATAGATGTATTTAGAGATATCTAGTCAACTATGATAGCTTTGGATAACTAGACACCAAGGGACATAACAGTTTGCACTATATTCAAAAGTTCTATCCATGTGAAGACGACTTATGCGAATCTCAGCAAGGAGAATCAGGAGCTAAGGGAAATGCTCAAGACCAGACTGGCATTGCCAGATCTTCCTGTCATATATGTTGAGAGGGTCACGAAGAAGCAGAAACAAGCAACTGGGATGCAGGAAACCCTGGGCACCACGGTGAAAGAAGCGTATAACCTTTTGAAACATTTGCATGAGTGTTCAACCTCATTGACTATGAAGGCTCAACCAATCTCGACACAATTGCAGAAGATATCACAGTAAATAATGGAGGCCACAGACTTCGTTGGAATTAACCAGTTTTACAATCAGGCAGAGGAACTGGAAACTAAAATACAGAAGATTGAAGAGAATTCAGCTGCCACCAAGCAGGTCCTCCGAGAACTGAGACAACCGGTAAAGCATACTGCAGAAACAATACAAAAAATAGCCACTGAGGCCGAAATCAAAATTAAGGAAGTATTCAGCAAGCTGTTGACCATTGAAAGAGAAAAGGAAGCTGAACAAATTGCCATAGAAATAGACCAGCTCATGAAGGAATGGAAACAGGCCATTACCGACTTCACTGAACTCAAATATTGAGTGTTGGTAAAGGTTCTCGAGTTGGGGCCCTTGTTTGGACAAGGAGAGGAAATAGAGAAGATAGGGCCAGCCACAGAGGTAGGAAGACCAATGGAGACTGAGGCAGCAGAAAAGGATTGACTCGATATGAGTCAATAACATGTGGTATGGGCCTGTTGGGGCCCTTGTTGTGAAAATGGAATGGTTTTGAGTCGCAGATAATATGTGACAGAGCACAACCACGGTAGATAGGGAACTATCACGGTTGCGGAGAGATGGAGAGAAGGTGGTGTGACAGTTGCAGAAACTAGCACAGATGGTAGGAAGGAGTGACAAGGACAAGCAGCAGAACTCCCAGTGATTAGGGAGATGCAGCAAAAAACAGAGCGGAAAAGGAGGGAAAACTGACAGTCACGTTGGAAAAGGAAGAAATAGGCAATCGACTAGCGTAGACATAAATTTGGTGCAGTAGAGAGTTGAGGGAGAGAGCCATAGGAGACCTTTGTTCATTCTGTTATGTTATCTTATGTTTGGTTCTATTCTATTATGTTTAGTAATGTTGTAATCAGTCCTGCTATGATCACTTTGAGGAGTAATGTAACTGTCCGCTATGGTTAATGAGATATACTTCTACCTGGGTTGATGTCCTGAATTCTGTGATAAGCATTTGGTTATGATGAGTGTACTAGACGCTTTTAAATTTTGATTTTTCATCCTGAATATGTTCATGAGTAGTATCTTGTGAAAAGTAGCTAAACTTGTTTGGAGTACCTAGTTCTGTCTGTTTTTCTCTATAGTTGTGATCAATTGATATCTGATATGTTCCTAACTTTAATAAGGTCATGACATGCCTCTGGTGAGACTCTCTGCTCTTTGGAGTAGAGTGAAAATGCTGGTGTTGTTCTAGACTACTGCAGAAACCTTGTTGACCACTATCCGGAACCCAGGTCTTACTCAGAGACCTTCTTTCTCACCAACAACTATGATAAGAATTGTAAAGAAACCTAGGTACCTTGCATGAAGTAAATTTATGAATTGAAATGACAGAAAGGAAAGTAATATAATCACACTTATCTAGGCCAAATGGCTAAACACACTCTACTTACTCTATGCTCTATCTATCACGCTTTTATTCATGCAACTATGCATGGCCTAACTATGTTTGAAAATGTGTTGTTTTGTACCTAGGAGAAGGAAGTCCTAAGGTCGCTGATGGAAAGCTTGAACACATGGGGGCAAGGCTGGAGGTGTATGAGTGGTTCTTGCAGGTTTAGAAGGTGGTCACGGTGGTTTCTGGGATTAAGTAGGGGCTCACATATGGCGTTCCAAGAGCTGCTATAGGTTTCCTATAATGCTACAGGCAAGTCTTGAATTGCTACAGGAAACAAGCCAAGGGCTATTCGAGGCTAAAAAGAGGTGGAAAAAGGGTAGGAAAGGTGGTGTGAAGGTGGATGAAGATGAATAGGAAGTGTACCACCCCTTGGCCAAGCTCAAAACCTCTTGGAAAGCCTGTATTTCACCCCTAGGGTTTTCTCATGGTGTAGGGATGAAAAATATGAAAACAAGGCTGATGGTGATTTTGTTGAACAGAGAGCTGGAGGAAGATGAGAGATGAAGTTGGAGGTGCTGGTGGACTTCTCTTTTTTTGTGCTAGATGTTCCTGCAATCAAATTACCTATTCATGCAATAAATATGGAAAAATTCATGATAAAGATAGTGGGAAAGATGACTTGAATTTGTAAATAAAACCTATTGTAATATTAGAAGCAAAGATCTACCACAACATACTGAACATGTCCATGGAATTACAACAACTAATCTCACATATTCCAAGAAATCATAAACAAAAAATCATTTTGGTCTGTGGGGAAGGTCTACCCTCCTCAAGCTCTATTGACATAGGTGAGAGGGGAAGGTTTGAATCATATCTTTATGAAGTTTATCACCTAATATAACACTCATGTAAGTAGACTAAATCTACAACAAAGGAAAAATGGAAGCAAACTAAAACAATAAATTAAAATACCAACAAATTAGCTAGCCATTCATAAGAAAAACTAGCTAAATGACATGAAAGGAAAGAATTATTACACAAGAGAGGATGAGGCACATGGATTAGGCCCTAACCCACAAGCCTATCTCCCTGGAACTCAATCAATAATGAAAAGTTTGAATACTCATTTCATTTCAAAAATATAGTCTCATTAAATCTGTGAAAGTATTGAAAAACTGATTACAATAACGAAGAGCCTAATGGCTTTCTCCAAAATCCGAATCCTAATGAGCTCTTGCTCAACTCTATTTAACCTAAAGGGTAGCTACCAACATCTGCCTAGAAAATAGGTGATGAGTCCACTTGACTCCAAGTGAAGTATGACTTTGAGTGCACTTGGTCTTGAGTTTTCTTGGTTGCCTTTGATTTCGAGCTATTGAAGGGAATCTCGAGGATCCATTACCTGCCTTTGGGAGTTAAGGAGGGTGGAAAACCCCCTATAATCTCTCCTTGTTGTCTACTTTGAGTATTTATGACAAAATCTTCAGAAAAATTCCATATCTTAATGGTTTTCCCACATTTAACCTCATGTTAGGTACTCGAAGTATGTTAGCCTCAATCATCACCTACAATAGCATCATAAGACCATAATATAACAAAAAATGTAAGAAATGAGATTTAATAAGGAAAAAAGGTGACCATTAACCCCTCCAAATGTACCCAATGATGAAGCTCATCATCACCCCCCTACTAAATGGTTTAATCTCATCCTCTGAGCAACTAATCCTTCTTATCCATTTTATAGCATCATTTCCTTCTCACCTTGGATGATTCATGATTGCTTATATGGCTTTGGGCACCCATTCCTACGGACTTGGACAAATTCACTTAAAAACAGTGTAAAAATCCCCATACGCGACTATGCCCGTACTTTTCCGCGTGTATACGCGAGTCCAGCTGCACTTTTCCACGTATGCCATTAAAAATGATTAAAAAATATATAATTATTCCCTATTTTCGGGCTGGGTTGATGGTTACTCAGGTAGTTCAACCACCCCAGCACGTGGCCAACTGTTTCCAACTGTTGAAACTACTTGGAGGGAGTATAAAAACCCCTCATGTGTATGGCCTAAGGGAGAGAGAGAATTATTGATATTATACTCTGTTGGTATTTCCTATCCAAGTCTGATTCCCCGTGCCTCCTGCACTTTCCCAGTTCATTATAGGAAACCCTTGTTTCCTTGAGATGCTCATCTCCCTATATGTCATCTCGTATGCACCAGTTTGGAAGGAGTCTTAGTGAGGCAAGGGCGGGACGGATCCGGACGACGGTCTGCTCGAAGATCGTGGAAGGATTCAGGTGATCTCTCCACTCGTTATTTGTACATGCTATTTATAATACAGAAGTACCATCTTGTTCCCGAAATATACGTGTTAGTGTCTGCTTACATATATGAGAAAATTGTTATTTAAGCATTCATTATGATCTATTTAATGTTTTATATGGATTTCACTAACATTTAGAGTAGATATATGTCACCATGTTCTTAAGTGCTGTTCTTCTTTGTGTTTTCCCATTCTAACCAAGGAAGGAGGGTGGCGGTTTGGAGCCTGCAGGATCTTGCTTCAATAGCCAGGAGCCTACGGGTAACTTCCTCGAACTACTCTATTTAGTTTTCATGAACATGTATGGTTGTGAGTCCTTCTTCGTAGCATGCCCCTGCTGCAGTAGTGATTGTAACCCAACGAACCTCTAGGAAGATATTCCGAAACACCATTTCGAACTAAGGCTTGATGGACCCTCTAACTTCCCAAGGAAGAAGTGTGGGAGTACCCTCAGGAGTGTAAAACCCATCATTCTTTTCTGCTTCTTCCCATTCTCTGTTCTGTTAATCCTGGTCCTTCCCATTGAATCTTTCTGGCCTGCATGGCCCTGTTGTATAGTAGTGCCCTTTCCAGGGAACCTCTTAATCTTTCTGGGGTATGGTACTCCATGTTTCTAAGGCTGTGAGGGAGGTTGTTTCATCTCCTATGGCTAGCCATAATGCACTCATCTCCTAATAGCCTAGAAACATCATGAAAGTGGGCTATTTCTTGAGCTTGTGTATGGAGGTGCCTTTCAACTAGTTTATGATCCCTTTCAATATTTAGATGATTATTGATGACTCCTCTAGGATTGAAAAACTCTGTCTAAATGTGAAATGGTTCTCTATTTTATCTTCTCATAACACTCCTCATCTCTTGTTCTCTTGTCTCCTCATTCACCATCCATGATGCTAAAGACAATAATTGCATATCCCCCATTCTAGGATTTGGGTCCCAAATATTTAAATATGTTAACACAAGGTTATGCATATAAAACTCTGCCATCTTTTCCTTGTCAGCAATGCTAGCTTGATTGCAGAAATCAATGAATTGACTACAATTTTGGAAAGGTAAGGATCCATGAGAGGCTAAAGTTTTAATTTGAAAGAGGAGCCACTGCTCCTTAAGATAAAATGCATATGAATCTGAAGGATACCTATGTTGAATGGCCTCCATGCACAAATCTTCCATGGTGATCACTTTTTTGCCTTTTTGTTGAAGCTTCTCTTGTAGTGCCACATTCTTTGCCTGTGCTTTCTGAAGCTGCTCCTTCAAAACTGACTCTCTGACCCTCACATCAGATAAATATTTTCCCAATTTAGCTATTTTTCCCTCCATGGTCGCTATATCATACACTATTTTATATGTGTCAAGATTCATCCAATGATGAGTGTGTGCTCTCTCTTCCTCCAACTGATAAAACAAGGGAATTGTGAATTTTTGAGGAATTAATCTACCCCCCTCAATGTAGGTGTAGTAAGAACTGAGATTGGGTTGAGGGCTAGGGTTTGACACCATTGCAACATATATGAGATTTTATTTTGGTGAGGTGGCCTCTTCTTTATTATCTTTTCCTCCCTCTTTTTCACCATGTATTTCCTCTTGTGTCTTTCCCTTAGCTTCCTTAACCTCTTGTACTTCCGTGGCTATGTTTTCCTCCTCAACCAAGGAATTTTTTTTCCAAATTTGTGCTTGCTGGAGTTTCATGTAGCAAACTCAGTTTTTCTTGTTGAAGACTCACTTCTTCTTTATTTTCACACTTTTTACTCCTTGAAGGCTCAGTGGAGGTTGCATGAATTGTGTGGAATGCCAACCTGGCTGAATGTCTTCTGATATATGTTATAGGGGTCCTTATGGTTGAAGTGACTTCTTGTACCCTTCCTTCCTCTAATATTATTTATTCCTCCTTTTGTGGTGATTATTCAATCATGATAGGGCTCTTGGTGGGAGTTTGAGGCTTTCCTTGTCTCATCCTCTGAATTTTCCTTGTTCTAAAGTACATAGGTGTCTGCCTATTTCTTTTTATTTTAACATGTTTGCTCAAAGAAGTTAGAGTGGAAGCTACCTCTTGGTCTGTGATGTCAGGTGACATGATTGTGTCTTGAGGGGAGGTTTCATGGCTTACGATAGGGTCCATATCTCCTTTTTCCTCAGTATTTTCTTCCTCCATTTCTTCAAGTGCTTCTTTCTCTCTTTCTGTTATCTCTATGTTCTTTGTTTCAATTTCCATTTCCTCCTTTTCATCTTTTTTTTCTTCCTCTTCTTCCTCTTCTTCCTCCTCTTCTACTTCTTCTTCTCTAGGGCTAGAAGCAGAGGTTTTCCCTGTCTGGGTAGCTATAAAGGCTTCCCTATACATGTCTATAAAAGAGGACCAGGATATAGGTAGGTTTATCCTTCTCAAAGTATCATCTATAATTAATTTTATCAGACCATGATGGGCCAAATGCTGATACTTCCTTTGTCTCACTTTATGGCTCATATCAATGATGGAGTTTAAGAGGAAGTGAGGGGCACTTAGTCTTTGTTCAAGTGGAAGCTCTCCTTGGAACTTAATTTATTTTAACGACCCGAAGTGATACCCATAAACCACACTCAATATTCCCTCACAAGAGATGAATTTCATGATGTGGAAGGAAACTTCATCCCAGGGGTATGGAAGGCTCTCTCTTCTCACACCATTTTTATCTTCAACATAATTTTCTCTAGGTAAGAAGAAATTATTTTTGGCTGCAGTGCTAGGCATTCTTTCCTTGACCCATTTTACTCCTAAGAGAAAGGTGGTAACTCTTCTTATTAGGGTAGGAGATAAAGTGATGGCTATTCCTCCAATCACAGTGGTGGATATTTCTTCTGAATGTGACTGTAGGGATATTGAAAATTCTTTAGCTATCTCATCATCATAACCTTTCAGTAGCTCGAAGAACCCTAGCCATTGGTGATTTCAAAATATTTCCATAACCTGAGGGTGCTACCTAATTATTTTAATGTTTGTAGGATCCATTCTATTGAATCTCCCTCCCATTTTAATGATGTGAGGTGAAGGTGGTGAGATGTTTTTAGAGGTAAGTATTGTAGATGGAGGGCTTGAAGCAAAACATAAGAATTGTTTTTTTATCCTTTAACTGTCACCTATAATTTTTCTAATTGTAAATTACATGGAGGAATTTTAGTGCTGGAGGATGAAAGTCCACTTACCTTGGTCCTTTTATATTTTGGTTTGATATAGGGGGCTTTGGGAAGCCAATCCAGCCATAGGAAACTTTGTGTTTCCCTGTAAACCTCTACTAGTGTACTGCTGAAGTTGCGTGTAGCAAAACATTGTTCCCTGTAGCATGATGGTGCATGAAAAACAAACTTCGATGCTGCTCATTTGATGGCTCCCACTGCTCTCCTGAACTTGTTTCTCTTCTAAATGCTCAACTAAATGGTGGAAATGAGACAAATATTATCTTTATTGGACTTTTTAACCAAATTTGGAGCATTGTGGTGACTCGTACTCAACTAAAGCTTCCTCTTAGAGACCGTTGGCCCCCACTTCAATTAATCATTGCTGACCTCGTGATCACTTCCCTCCATACTCATCCACCCTCATTTGACTCAATTTTACATGCCTAGGTGGAATGCACTTTTACTTTTCCCTTAGTTGCATTTTATGAAGGTGGCCAAGTTAACTGGTCACCTTTTTTCCTTTTAAACTTCTAAATATCAACATTTAACTATTTTGGCCATTATGGATGCACATCGATGGGTGAAAGGCCATACCTGAGCTTACCTGGTGTTGGTGAAGTGTTGCAGGAGTTGGTGGTGGCAGCTGGAGGCTTCTATTTGCTGTGTCTTCATATAATTTTTCTTTTCTGCGTGACCAGCTTTTCCTGAGTGAGTTGCTTACCCTTTTTTTTGTTTTCTTTCTTTTGAAAGTGCTACATGGAGATCTTCAGATTTCATGGCTGGTGTGCTTGTCCCTTTGGAGTCTGTTGGTGGTCCCCTGGAGTCATCAGATATTCTTCATATTTTGGCCTTGTTGTGCCACACACAGATTTGCTACAGAAAACTATGTGATACCTGTAGCATTTTGTTCCTCACCTCTTATTTCTTCAATTAGTTTAGGAACAGAGGGATATGGGCTATGGAGACTATGGAGGATGTCATGGGATGAATGGAGCGGAGTGTAGGCAAGAGAAATGGTTCTTATGCCAAATTTTCAATGATCTCGCTACTCAAGTTGCAACATAGGGTTTAGATAGGAAAAACTTGCACATGGAGTGAAATAGGGTGTTGGGATTTGTAGGAATAGGAAAAATACATATTATCATGCCCAAAATAAATTTCAGAAACCCTTTATAGAACCTTTTTCTTGATAAATGAGTTTCCTGCGGAATTTACAGGAGTTTCCTGTAGTTCTACATGAATCTTGTAGTTTCCTGTTTTGCCTGTAGCAATTCCAGATTAGGGAAAAAAATGAACTTGTTGCCTATTTGGTGGGTGAAATGGATGAAGGGATGGATGATGGAGTGGCTTATGGAGTGTGCAAGAAAATAATATGAGATAATGAAGAGAAATCACTCCTATGGATCCTAAAAATCATCTTCAACTGTTAACCCGCAAAACGTAAAAACACATAAATGCATAAGTATTTTTTATTTTTTTCTTTTTTCTTGAAAGAAAGTGGGATGCCTCCATAGAGGTTTTCAACCCAGAGGCCTGCCTTGGGCACCCCAAAGAGGTTTTCACACAAGGATCTTCTATTCTCCATTTTTTTCTTTTTTTCTCTTTTTTTTGTATTTGTTTTTGTTCCAGGACTACCTCATGGAGGTTTTCAACCATGGAGTTGGCCTAGGGCACCTCAGACAGGTTTTCACCCATGCCTCTTTATTATTATTTTTTATTTTTATATTTTTTTATTTAGGAGGCATTGGAAACTATGAATTTTCCCATGACATACTCCTCCCTTCTTATGGAATTTAAAAATTCTTCCCTTGATATGGGCTTCTTATAAACCTTGAGTCTGTAAACATTGACAAGCAGGGGAATCCCTTCGTCATCTATGGGTATGATCTGAACTGCGCCATTATCATAGCATTTGTCCACTTTGTAGGGTCCCAACCATCTTTTCATAAATTTTCCTTTGAAGTCCTTAAACCTTGAGTCATACAACAATGCCAATCTCCTTCTTGAAATGTCTTTTCCTTAATGTTCTTGTCATGTGAAGACCTTCCTTTACAATGAATGAACTCTGTGTGGAGGAGTGCTTGCATCTGAACTCATCCAATCCATTTAATTGCATCAACCTTTCCTTTTGAGCATTTGATATGTTTAAGTGTATCTTAGCTACCATTTTCAATGTGTTGAATTCGAACTCAGGCGAAAGCGAGCTTTCTTGCCATAGACTAGGTCATAAGGAGTGAATCTTGTTGTTGTTTTCAAAGTAGTGTTGTAGGAAAAAATAACTTCTACCAATATATCGCCCAATATGTTACGTTGCTCACAACCTTGCGAGGATACTCTCTAAGGCTCCTTTAGTTACTTCCACTTGGCCATTCTCACGAGGGTGGTAGGCGGTGAAATATTATGCTTAATCTTGTGCCTCCTTAGAAGATTCTCAATGAGATGAGAAGTGAACTATGCCCCTTGATCGATGAATACTTATCCAGGGTATCCAAGCTTTTTAAAAACATTCTCCTTGAGAGATTATGCTACTTTCCCATCGATTTCTACCTTCATAGCCTTTGTTTCAACCCACTTTGTCGGGTAGTCTAGATGGTGGGTCAATAGTTCCAATGAAGTCCATGCCCCATTTATCAAATAACTCAAGGGCCACTTGAGGGTGCAAGGGCATCTCATCACTTTGTGTAGGTTTCCCCATCCTTGTACTTGGTCACACTTCTAGCGTATCTTACGGAATCACGGTGAAGGGTAGACCAATAGTATCCTACTTGCAAAAATTTGAAAGCTATCATTTTTGCTGACAAAGAAGCCTCCACATGGGCTATCCTAACATGCGAGAGAGAATATAAAAAGAATTCGTCTTCCCTCACACATATTTTGATGATTTTTTCGGGGCCTAGCTGGAAAATATTTCCCCCAATCCATGTGGGGCGCTTTTTCGATGATCTTGATTTTCTCCCTAAATGAGAGATTAGGAGGGAAATTTCCAACAACCAAGTAGTTAGATATGTCAAAAACCATGCGAGAGTGTTGATATAGAAGAGATATGTTCGTTTGGCTTTTGGTCATCCACCATTCCTTCTTCACATGCGATAGGGCTAACCTACATAAAAATCTGCAACAACATTCTCCTTTCGGGGTTTATCAACAATAGTTAGGTCAAACTATTGTAAAAGTAATAACCATATAATTAACCTAGAATTAACATCTGGTTTTTTCATTAAATATTTTATGGCCGCATGGTCGGTGTGAACAAAGGTTTGATACCCGGTGACATGATGCTAAATTTGTTTAAATCATGGACGGTAGCTAACATCTCCTTCCCTGTGATAGTATAATTTATCTTGGGCTTAGACAAGTTCTTACCGACGAAATAGATTGCATAAGGTAATTTGTCTTCTAATTGTCCTAATGATGCCCCCACAAATTTGTCGAGATGTATTATTGGATGTGGAAAGGCGGGTCCATTTTGGACCTCGGAGAATGGGGGTAATAGTCAACTTTCCCTTAATGAGCTCAAAAGCCTATTGACAAGGACCGGACCAAATAAACTCAGAATCGTTGGCCAATAAACCAAATAGTGGTGAAGCCATCTTACTGAAATCTTTGATGAATCTTCTATAATAACTAGCTAACCCTAAGAAACTCCTGACATATCTTTGCTTTTGAGGAGAAGGTACCCTTTTGATAATAGTGATTTTTCTTGGGTCCACCTATATTCCTGCTTCAGAGATTGAGTTTACTAATACAACCCCTGCTCTCTTCATGAATTCACACTTTTCTAGGCTTAGGAGAGATGCATCCCAATGCAACTTCTCAGTACTTTACCCAAATTTGAGAGAGCTTCCTGGAAATCGTCCCCATATGGTGTGAAATCATCCATGTAGATTTCAATAAAGTCATGGACTAGCTCAGAGAAAATTCTTAGGAAAAATATTTTGAAGGTAGTTGGGGCATTGCACAACCCAAAGGGTAGGACTTTGTAAGCGAAGGGTCCCCAAGGGCAAGTGAAAGTAGTCTTATCCTGGTCTTAAGGGCTGATTTGAATCTGATTGTACCCATTGAACCCATCTAAGAAGGAAAAGAACTTCTTACCTATAAGGCCATCTAGGACTTGGTCTATAAAGGGAAAAGGCAAATGGTCCTTCTTGGTGGCTTTGTTAAGTTCCCTATAATCAACACAAATTTTCCATTTTCCATTCTCCTTCGGAAATAGGACAAGTGGAGATACCCACTCACTCTCTGATATAGGATAAATAAAACCTATATCCAATAGTTTTTGCAGCTCTTCCTTGACTATGTCCTTCAGAGCTGGGTTCATCCTTCTTTGGGGTTATCGCAAAAGCTTGCATCCTTCTTTGATGTAAATATGATGTCTTCATACTGAAGGATGCACCCCTTTCATGTCCTTGTAATCTCAAGCAAATGCATCTAGGTTTTCTTTTATAAGTTGGAATAGTTGCTTTTCTTCTTCATCCGAAAGGTTTGAATTTATTTTCAGAGATATGGATAGGCCAAAATAAATAGCCTATTTTCATAGGTTGACTCAACTGAGTGCACTTCCATCCAAGGTTGGATTTCAGATTCTTTGACTAGGTTTTCAAGAGGACTATTAGTGGGGGACTAGTTTTGAATGGCATAGTCGATAAGTTTGTCTTCATCAAGTTGTCCCCCTCTAAGAACAACATATATGGTACAAATAGGGGTAGTGTTATATACGCCCTCTTCTTAATCCTCCAACCCTATAGGTAGATCATGATTAATGGAAGGCTGGGCTAGAGGATATAATACCAACTATTTATATAAGGGCCCATTTTTAATAGTCATGTTTTAGGCCCAATAGCTAATATAAGCATCTGCAGTGGCTAACCAAGGTCTCCCTAAGATGAGAGGATATCCATTGAACTTGGTTTTTGGTTGCAGAACTAGGAAATAAATAGGATATTCCTAATAGTCAATTGTAACCATAAAATCCCCAACAATTCCTTCCGGAGTTACTATGGACCGATCTACAAGTTGCAGAACTATTGTATTTTTCCTCAAAGTCCCTTGGAGATTAAGTTTCCTTTGCCATGATATTGATGGCAGCCCCTAGATCAATCAGAGTGTTGGGAACTATGACACCATCTATGTGCACATCTACAACTGGAATACCAGGGTCTAGGTACTTTGGAAAGATCACCCTTCCTAGCATTAAGTCAGAGAGTTGTCCTACCGCATTGATGGTGGGGGTATCTTTCTTCTTTCTCCCAGGTTTCTTGAATCACTTTTCCTTGATGAGACTATTGTAAATAGGGACATCCTTAATGGCCTGGAGAAGTGGTATATTTACACACAAAATTTTCAACTCTCCTAGAATTTCAGTCTCCTCTGGGGCATGCTAAATAGGATGGATCAAGCGCTCAAGAAAAGGAGGTTGTTGGATATGAGTGTTACCTTCTTCCTTTTCTCCTCAACCTCTTCAGGTGGAGATGGAGGGTGGTTGTCTAGGAGTACTCTTCCCGACCTGAGATTAATATCCTGTATCTCTACAACATAAGATGGATAGGATGTTTCTCCACTGTAAACCTGTTGTGCCTGTTTGTTGTTCGAGTTCAGATTTGGCTGTGCAGGAATTTGAGGTAGCTTGGGTGGAGCAACATGAGTAAGCTGAGGTTGAGGTTGGGGTAGAGGCATTAGAGCAGGTGGTTGATTGTGTTGAGGCCTCCACCCTTGGGATGGATTTTTCCATCGAGGTTGTTTTGGAACATACTGCTGAAATGGTTGGTTCACAGTCTAAGGGTGATATGGAGGGTTGTAAGGCCAACTAGGAGGTGTAGGCTAGGATGGATGAGTGGGGGTGTACCAATGTTGCATGGGTGGACTATGATTATTGTGATAGTAAGAGTAAGGTGCACCTTGCATTCCCTATTGATATGACCTAGGGCCTTGAGGCCTTCTCTGGTTGATGAAACAAAGTTGCTCTGGCCTTACTTCCCCACCTTGATATACAAATTTAAGTCTAGGTAAGGAGCGACACTTTTCTATGGCATGATTATCTTCAAATAATAAGCAAAACTCTATGTCACTTAGTGGAAATTCATTTCTTGGGTGCTTTCTGGTACATCTAGAGAAAAATATAGGCAAGGATCTTTCTACTTCCTCTTGTTTCCTTTTGACCTACATTGTGTCCATTTGCAAAGAAAAAGTGTGCAACATGTCACTTTTAAAGTCCTCCAGCATGTTTCCAATCTCATGTTTGATGGAGGTGGAAGAGGAAGGGGTATTAGATGTGATTTGACTAGCTCCGCCTTTCTTCCTAACTTCCATAGAATGGTTCCAGAAGACAATCTTAATTATTTCATAAGGCAGTGGATAGATATCTCCTCCTAATAACATATTTAAGGTTTCTATCACCTCCTGTTTGATCCCTCAGATAATTAAAAGTTTAAGTGATCCAGGATCAAGAGTACAGTTGGCTCTCTTATAGTCTAACTGAAACCTCTCTTCATAGTCTTCTAGGGATTCATCAAGCCCTAGATTCATCCTAAATATCTCATCCTTAGTTTCCTTGGACCTACAATAGTCTCTGTATTTTTTGTTGAATGCCTCTTTCATCTGTGCCTAGGTAGTGATGTTGTTCCCAGGTAGACCCATGAACCACCTCAAGGCTGCATCCTTAAGGGTGGATGGGAATAGCTTCAATTTCTAATCATCTGAGGCATAGTCATAGGTCCTACAGACAATAAAAAATTCAGACATGAATGAGTCAGGGTCTTCTGAGGTAAGTTCATGAAAGTGTTGAAGAGATGAGGGATTGATGTTTTTCATCTTAGTTTCCCCATATACCTCTCTAATGGGAAAATATTCATGGGTTTTAGTGTCAACCATGGTTGAGATAGGTGAAGTAGGTCCCTCAGTTGAAACAAGATCTTCTTCTTTCCCAATGAGTTATGCCAAATTTTCAGAAGGCTCTCCTGTGGTATGTTCAATATCATAACCACTGAAGAAGAGTGAAGGGTAGACATGTGGTGATGTGGGGTTTTTAGGTAAAATTTTCCTTGAGTATCCCTACTCCTACGAGGGATGAAAATCAGATTATTTTTATTTTTTATTTTTTCAATATTTCTAAAACAACATGAAAAAGGAAATAAAAATAATGCTAAACAAAATCAAAGCATATACTAGACACCTCCTTAACAACGATACCAAAAAGTGGTGAGCCCTGGTATTTCACCAAGAATCTTTGAACTCCCATGAGCTGCCCTACTTTACTTTATCAGCAGGTTCATACAAACACATCCTAAATGGCGTATATACGAACAAGTGCATTCTACTCGTGTCATCCTCTTCTAAGCTCTACGAAAGGGTGATAATTCTAAGGTTTCTAGGTTAAGTCTATCACACTTCTAGAATTAGGCCTAGGGCTACCAATGATTCGAAGCCATGTAACTATCAACAACTACATAATTACACCATAGTAACCAAGCACATTTAACTATTCCGTAATGAAGGAAATCTACTTATTAGACTATGATAAGAATTGTAAAGCAACCTAGGTACCTTGCATGAAGTAAATTGCTTAATTGAAATGACAGAAAGGAAACTAATATAATCACGCTTAGCTGGGCCAAATGGCTAAACACACTCTACTCACTCTATGCTCTATCTATCATTTTTTTATTCATGCAGCTATTCATGACCTAGATATGCTTGAAAATGTGTTGTTTTGCAGGTAGGAGAAGGAAGTGCAAAGGTGGCTGATGGAGATTTGAACACATGGGGGCAAGGATGGAGGTGTATGAGTGGTTATTGCAGATTTATAAGGTGGCCATGGTGGTTTCTTGGCTTAAGGAGGGGCCCACAGGTGTTGTCCAAGAGCTGCTAGAGGTTTCCTGTAGTGCTACAGGCAAATCCTGAATTGCTACAGGAAACAAGCCGAGGGAAACCCAGGGCCAAAAAGAGGTGAATAAAGGGTAGGAAAGGTGGTGTGAAGGTGGCTGAATATGAATAGGAAGTGGCCCAACCATTTTCCAAGCTCAGAGACTCTTGGGGGGCCTGTCTTTCACCCTTAGGGTTTGCTCACGGTGCAGGGATGAAAAATCTGAAAACAAGGCTGATGGTGATTTTGCTGAACAGAGAGCTGAAGGAAGATGAGAGATGAAGTTGGAGGTGCTAGTGGACTTCTCCTTGGTTGTGCTACCTGTTCCTGCAATCAAATTACCTATTCATGCAATAAATATGGACAAATTCATGATAAATATAGTGGAAAAGATGACTTAAATTTGTAAAGAAAATGTATTCTAATCTTAGAAGCAGAGATCTACCACAACATATTGAACATGTTCATGGAATTAAAACAACTAATCTCATCTATTCCAAGAAATCATAAACTAAAAAAACATTTTGGTCGTAAGTCCTACCCACTCCAGCAAAGCTCTATTGATGAGAAGGGAAGACTGGCCTCACGGCTTTATGGATTTTATCACGTAATCCTACCACTGTAAGGAGGCTAAATCTAAGGAAACAATGATTACACAAGAGAGGCTGAGGCACATGGATTGGGCCCTAACCCACAAGCCTAGCTCTCTGGAACATAATCAGTAAGGAAAATTATGAATACTCATTTCATTTCAAGAAAATAGTCTCATTACATCCATGAAAGTCTTGAAAAACTTATTACAATAACAAAGAGCCTAGTGGCTTTCTCCAGAATCTAAATCCTAATGAGATCTTGCTCATCTCTATTTAACTTAAAGGGTAGCTACCAACATCTCCCTAGAAAATAGGTGATGAGTCCACTTGACTCCAAGTGAAGTATGGCTTTCAGTGCACTTGGTCTTGAGTTTGTTTGGATGCCTTTGATTTCGATTTGTTGGAGGGAATCTTGAGGATCCCTTGGCTGCCTTTGGGAGTTAAGGAGGGTGGAAAACCCCCTAGAATATCTCCTTGATGTCTACTTCGAGTCTTTATGACAAAATCTTCACAAAAATGCCATATCTTCATCATTTTCCTACATTTAACCTTTTGTTAGGTACTCGAAGTATGTTAGCCTCAATCACCACCTACACTAGCATCATAAGACCATAATATAATAAAAAATGCAAGAAAATAGATTTAATAAGGAAAAAAAGGTGACCATTAACCCCTCCAAATGTACCTAATGAAGGCAGCTCATAGAAGGATATAATTTGTTTGAGGGCTCCTTGTCCATAATAGAATGATATATGTTCTACCACTTGAACAGCAATATCCCAAAATGGGGACTGCAACAATATATGAAAGTTATGCAGGAAAAATAACATAGATCATCTAGATTATAGTAGGAAGCCAATATGGAGACCCTTCCTTAGCATTTATAACAACAAAACATATGTACAATGAGGCCCATAAGATGTAGAATAGGAAATAGAAGTCTGCAATGGAAGAAAATCCTCAAAATGAGGTGTTGCAACCATGTATTATAACTGAAAATAGTTTGAAAACGTTATTTTATTGGCTGCAATAGTTGTATATTACACTTTAGATCTAGAGCAAGTCTGTGTATAAAAATTTATATCTATATCAGATCCATACACTAGATAGGCCCTTCTTCAAATTCCCTTTATGGTTTTCAACAATACATGAAGTACAAGGAATAGATCTGAGATCTAATGTTGCAGATATGCAGAAATATTCATAAATTCATGGACATTTAGATTTGATCTGATATACAAAATATGGTGATCCTCTCCAATGGATCTCAAATGTGAAGGGAAGATCCCCAGAACATGAAAACCACTCCTCCAAAAAAGTGTGCCAAAAGACCCTGCAACAGTACCCACACAAATATCGCAGTTCTGGAAGCAAGACTGTGTTTCAGGTTTTAGAACATGTTTGGCCTCATGCCAAGATCTAAAAATGTAGCTCCAATAATCCAATATTGTCTTGCCAATGGGATAAAAGCCTTCCCCGCTAAAAAGGAGCACTATAATGTCCTAGATCTGAGTAGATCTAGCATCCAATTACTACAGCTTTCAAATAAAACCAAACCCTCAACAGGAACTGCGTTGTAGTTGGAAGAAGAAGCTTGGCCTTCAGCCACATAGTGGACAAGAAATGCAATGCTCTTCCAAGAGGCCTCTCAAGGAAAGAGGTGGGATTCCCAATCAGGAACACCCAATTCTGAACAACACTATTCTTAGCTAAAGAACCAGAGAATGAGATATGTCTAAACAAACAATATACTCTGAAAATATAATACCATCAACAACCTTTTCATGCTGCCATATTTGTTGCGAAAATTGTCATCCCGACATTTTGCTATGTGTATGAGCTCATTATCACTCATACTTCCTCCTTTACTTAGTCTAATATGTATGAGAATATTGTTATTTAAGCATTCATTATGATCTATTTAATGTTTCATGTTGATTTCACTAACATTTAGAGTAGATATATGCTGTACAACCAGTTCTTCGTGCTTGTTTCTTCTTGTCTTTCAGGTTAAGAAGGAAGGACGGTTGCTGGGGGTTTGGACCCCGCGGGATCTGCTTCAACCGTAGGACCTACGGGTAAGTTCCTCGATCTGCTCTATTTAGTTTTCATGAACATGTATGGTTGTGTGAGTCCTTCTTAAGTAGCATGCCCCTGCTCTGTGGAGGTTGTAACCCAATGAACCTCTAGGGTGATTTTCCCCGAAACACCATTTCCTTTAAAGGCTTGATGGACCCTCTAACTTCCCAAGGAAGAAGTGTGGGAGTACCCTCAGGAGTGTAAAACCCATCATTCTTTTCTGCTTCTTCCCATTCTCTGTTCTGTTAATCCTGGTCCTTCCCATTGAATCTTTCTGGCCTGCATGGCCCTGTTGTATAGTAGTGCCCTTTCCAGGGAACCTCTTAATCTTTCTGGGGTATGGTACTCCATGTTTCTAAGGCTGTGAGGGAGGTTGTTTCATCTCCTATGGCTAGCCATAATGCACTCATCTCCTAATAGCCTAGAAACATCATGAAAGTGGGCTATTTCTTGAGCTTGTGTATGGAGGTGCCTTTCAACTAGTTTATGATCCCTTTCAATATTTAGATGATTATTGATGACTCCTCTAGGATTGAAAAACTCTGTCTAAATGTGAAATGGTTCTCTATTTTATCTTCTCATAACACTCCTCATCTCTTGTTCTCTTGTCTCCTCATTCACCATCCATGATGCTAAAGACAATAATTGCATATCCCCCATTCTAGGATTTGGGTCCCAAATATTTAAATATGTTAACACAAGGTTATGCATATAAAACTCTGCCATCTTTTCCTTGTCAGCAATGCTAGCTTGATTGCAGAAATCAATGAATTGACTACAATTTTGGAAAGGTAAGGATCCATGAGAGGCTAAAGTTTTAATTTGAAAGAGGAGCCACTGCTCCTTAAGATAAAATGCATATGAATCTGAAGGATACCTATGTTGAATGGCCTCCATGCACAAATCTTCCATGGTGATCACTTTTTTGCCTTTTTGTTGAAGCTTCTCTTGTAGTGCCACATTCTTTGCCTGTGCTTTCTGAAGCTGCTCCTTCAAAACTGACTCTCTGACCCTCACATCAGATAAATATTTTCCCAATTTAGCTATTTTTCCCTCCATGGTCGCTATATCATACACTATTTTATATGTGTCAAGATTCATCCAATGATGAGTGTGTGCTCTCTCTTCCTCCAACTGATAAAACAAGGGAATTGTGAATTTTTGAGGAATTAATCTACCCCCCTCAATGTAGGTGTAGTAAGAACTGAGATTGGGTTGAGGGCTAGGGTTTGACACCATTGCAACATATATGAGATTTTATTTTGGTGAGGTGGCCTCTTCTTTATTATCTTTTCCTCCCTCTTTTTCACCATGTATTTCCTCTTGTGTCTTTCCCTTAGCTTCCTTAACCTCTTGTACTTCCGTGGCTATGTTTTCCTCCTCAACCAAGGAATTTTTTTTCCAAATTTGTGCTTGCTGGAGTTTCATGTAGCAAACTCAGTTTTTCTTGTTGAAGACTCACTTCTTCTTTATTTTCACACTTTTTACTCCTTGAAGGCTCAGTGGAGGTTGCATGAATTGTGTGGAATGCCAACCTGGCTGAATGTCTTCTGATATATGTTATAGGGGTCCTTATGGTTGAAGTGACTTCTTGTACCCTTCCTTCCTCTAATATTATTTATTCCTCCTTTTGTGGTGATTATTCAATCATGATAGGGCTCTTGGTGGGAGTTTGAGGCTTTCCTTGTCTCATCCTCTGAATTTTCCTTGTTCTAAAGTACATAGGTGTCTGCCTATTTCTTTTTATTTTAACATGTTTGCTCAAAGAAGTTAGAGTGGAAGCTACCTCTTGGTCTGTGATGTCAGGTGACATGATTGTGTCTTGAGGGGAGGTTTCATGGCTTACGATAGGGTCCATATCTCCTTTTTCCTCAGTATTTTCTTCCTCCATTTCTTCAAGTGCTTCTTTCTCTCTTTCTGTTATCTCTATGTTCTTTGTTTCAATTTCCATTTCCTCCTTTTCATCTTTTTTTTCTTCCTCTTCTTCCTCTTCTTCCTCCTCTTCTACTTCTTCTTCTCTAGGGCTAGAAGCAGAGGTTTTCCCTGTCTGGGTAGCTATAAAGGCTTCCCTATACATGTCTATAAAAGAGGACCAGGATATAGGTAGGTTTATCCTTCTCAAAGTATCATCTATAATTAATTTTATCAGACCATGATGGGCCAAATGCTGATACTTCCTTTGTCTCACTTTATGGCTCATATCAATGATGGAGTTTAAGAGGAAGTGAGGGGCACTTAGTCTTTGTTCAAGTGGAAGCTCTCCTTGGAACTTAATTTATTTTAACGACCCGAAGTGATACCCATAAACCACACTCAATATTCCCTCACAAGAGATGAATTTCATGATGTGGAAGGAAACTTCATCCCAGGGGTATGGAAGGCTCTCTCTTCTCACACCATTTTTTATCTTCAATATAATTTTCTCAGTGTAGAAGAAATTATTTTTGGGCACGCTAAGAATTCTTTCCTTGACCCATTTTACTCCTAAGAGCAAGGTGGTAACTCTCTTCTTATTAGCGTAGGAGATAAAAGTGATGGCTAGTCCTCCAATCACAGTGGTGGATCTTTCTTACGAATGTATTTGTAGGGATATTGAAAATTCTTTAGCTATCTCATCATCATAACCTTTCGTAGCTCGAAGAACCCTAGCCATTGGTGATTTCAAAATATTTCCATAACCCGAGGGTGCTACCTAATTATTTTAATGTTTGTAGGATCCATTCTGAATCCCCCTCCCATTTTTTAATGATGTGAGGTGAAGGTGGTGAGAGGTTTTTAGAGGTAAGTATTGTAGATGAAGGGCTTGAAGTAAAACATAAGAATTGTTTTTTAATCCTTCAATTTGTCACCTATAATTTTGCTAATTGTGAATTACATGGAGGAATTTTAGTGCTCGAGGATGAAAGTCCACTTATGGTCCTTTTCTATTTTGGTTTGATATAGGGGGCTTTGGGAAGCCAATCCGGCCATAAGAAACTTTTTGTTGCCACGTAACGTCTACTAGTGTCTGAAGTTGCATGTAGCAAAACATTGTTCCCTGTGCATGATGGTGCATGAAAAACAAACTTCGATGCTACTCATTTAATGGCTCCCCTTTGCTCTCTGAACTTTCTTGCTCTTCTAAATGCTCAACTAAATGGCGGAAATCGGAAAATTTTAAGGATGGAAAATTATCTTGAATTTTAAAACATTGGCGAATCTCACTAGTCCCTAATATGTAAATTATAATAAATTTATTAATATATTTGTAAAATTATTAAAATTTATAATTATTTTATATATAGTATCTATATAATGTTGGCGATTTTAAAGGTAAAATGATTTTATAATGTAAAATTTGGGTGAATCATTTTTAGAAAAAATGGAAATCGGCGAATCTTTTTTTTGGAAAAATCATGGAAAATTAGCCCATCTACGAATATTAGCCCCTAAAATTTTCCATGGGCGGAAATGTAAGACAAATATTATCTTTATTGGACTTTTAACCCAATTTGGAGCATTGTGGTGACTCGTACTCAGCTCGATTTTCCTCTTAAGAGGCGGGTGGCCCCCACTTCAGTTAATCATTGTTGACCTCATGATCACTTCCCTCATACTCATCCCACCTCATTTGACTCAATTTTACATCATGAGTGGGATACTTTTCTATTTTCCATAGTTTGCATTTTCTGAATGTGGCCAAGTGCTTGGTCACCTTTTTCCTTTTAAACTTCTAAATCTCAACTTTTAACTATTTTGGCCATTATGGATGCACATTGATGGGTGAGAGGCCATACAGGCTTACGGTTTTGGTGAAGTGCTTCGGGGAGTTAGTGCAAAGAGGAGTTGGAGTTGGTGGTGGCAATTTGGGCTTATTTCTTGTGTCTTCATATTTTTTTCATTTACGAGTGACCATCTTTCCTGAGTGAGATGCTTACCCTTTTTTTTGTTTTCTTTCTTTTGAAAGTGCTACATGGAGATCTTCAGATTTCATGGCTGGTGTGCTTGTCCCTTTGGAGTCTGTTGGTGGTCCCCTGGAGTCATCAGATATTCTTCATATTTTGGCCTTGTTGTGCCACACACAGATTTGCTACAGAAAACTATGTGATACCTGTAGCATTTTGTTCCTCACCTCTTATTTCTTCAATTAGTTTAGGAACAGAGGGATATGGGCTATGGAGACTATGGAGGATGTCATGGGATGAATGGAGCGGAGTGTAGGCAAGAGAAATGGTTCTTATGCCAAATTTTCAATGATCTCGCTACTCAAGTTGCAACATAGGGTTTAGATAGGAAAAACTTGCACATGGAGTGAAATAGGGTGTTGGGATTTGTAGGAATAGGAAAAATACATATTATCATGCCCAAAATAAATTTCAGAAACCCTTTATAGAACCTTTTTCTTGATAAATGAGTTTCCTGCGGAATTTACAGGAGTTTCCTGTAGTTCTACATGAATCTTGTAGTTTCCTGTTTTGCCTGTAGCAATTCCAGATTAGGGAAAAAAATGAACTTGTTGCCTATTTGGTGGGTGAAATGGATGAAGGGATGGATGATGGAGTGGCTTATGGAGTGTGCAAGAAAATAATATGAGATAATGAAGAGAAATCACTCCTATGGATCCTAAAAATCATCTTCAACTGTTAACCCGCAAAACGTAAAAACACATAAATGCATAAGTATTTTTTATTTTTTTCTTTTTTCTTGAAAGAAAGTGGGATGCCTCCATAGAGGTTTTCAACCCAGAGGCCTGCCTTGGGCACCCCAAAGAGGTTTTCACACAAGGATCTTCTATTCTCCATTTTTTTCTTTTTTTCTCTTTTTTTTGTATTTGTTTTTGTTCCAGGACTACCTCATGGAGGTTTTCAACCATGGAGTTGGCCTAGGGCACCTCAGACAGGTTTTCACCCATGCCTCTTTATTATTATTTTTTATTTTTATATTTTTTTATTTAGGAGGCATTGGAAACTATGAATTTTCCCATGACATACTCCTCCCTTCTTATGGAATTTAAAAATTCTTCCCTTGATATGGGCTTCTTATAAACCTTGAGTCTGTAAACATTGACAAGCAGGGGAATCCCTTCGTCATCTATGGGTATGATCTGAACTGCGCCATTATCATAGCATTTGTCCACTTTGTAGGGTCCCAACCATCTTTTCATAAATTTTCCTTTGAAGTCCTTAAACCTTGAGTCATACAACAATGCCAATCTCCTTCTTGAAATGTCTTTTCCTTAATGTTCTTGTCATGTGAGACCTTCCTTTACAACTGAATGACCTCTGTGTGGAGGAGTTCTTGCATCCTGAACTCATCCAATCCATTTAATTGAATCAACCTTTCCTTTTGAGCATTTGATATGTATAAGTGTATCTTAGCTGCCATCCTTAATGTGTTGAATTCGAACTCAACTGAAAGCAGAGCTTTCTTGCCATAGACTAGGTCGTAAGGAGTGAATCTTGTTGTTGTTTTCAAAGTAGTGTTGTAGGCCAAAATAACGTCTACCAATATGTCCGCCCAATATGTTATGTTGCTTCTCACAACCTTGGTGAGGATACTCTCTAAGGCTCTTTTAGTTACTTCCACTTGGCCATTCTCCTGAGGGTGGTAGGCAGTAGAAATCTTATGCTTAATCTTGTGCCTCCTCAAAATATTCTCAATGAGATGAGAAGTGAACTATGCCCCTTGATAAGTGACTACTTATTTGGGGTATCCAAACTTTTAAAACACATTCTCCTTGAGATATTCTGCTACTTTCCCATCGATTTCTACCTTCATAGCCTTTGTTTCAACCCACTTTGTCAGGTAGTCAGTGCATATTATTATATAATTTTTCTGTCTAGATGGTGGGTCAATAGTTCCAATGAAGTCCATGCCCCATTTATCAAATAACTCAAGGGCCACTTGAGGGTGCAAGGGCATCTCATCACTTTGTGTAGGTTTCCCCATCCTTTGGCACTGGTCACACCTGCTAGTGTATCTTCTGGAATCCTGGTGAAGGGTAGGCCAATAGTATCCTACTTGAAAAAATTTGAAAGCTATCATTTTTGCAGCAAAGTGGCCTCCACATGGGCTATCCTGACATGTAGAGAGAATATAAAAAAATTCATCCTCCCTCACACATATTTTGATGATTTTTTTAGGGCCTAGCTTGAAAATATTTCCCCCAATCCATGTGAAAGGGGCACTTTTTCTGATGATCTTGCTTTTCTCCCTAAATGAGAGATTAGGAGGGAAATTTTCAACAACCAAGTAGTTAGATATGTCAGCAAACCATGCTGAGAGTGTTGATATAGAAGAGATATGTTCATTTGGCTTCTGGTCATCCACCATTCCTTCTTCACATGCAGTTAGAGCTAACCTACATAAAAATCTGCAACAACATTCTCCTTTCAGGGTTTATCAATAATAGTTAGGTCAAACTACTGTAAACGTAATAACCATATAATTAACCTAGCATTAACATATAGTTTTTTCCTTAAATATTTTATGGCTGCATGGTCAGTGTGAACAAAGGTTTGATACCCAGTTACATAATGCTAAATTTGTTTAAATCATGGACAGTAGCTAACATCTCCTTCCCTGTGATAATATAATTTAGCTTGGTCTTAGACAAGTTCTTACTGAAGAAATAGATTGCATAAGGTAATTTGTCTTCTAATTGTCCTAATGGTACCCCCACAACTTTGTCAGATGTATCTGTGTGGATGTGGAAAGGCAGGGTCCAATTTGGACCTCGAAGAATGGGGGCAATAGTCAACTTTCCCTTAGTGAGCTCAAAAGCCTATTGACAAGGACCATACCAAATAAACTCAGAATCGTTGGCCAATAAACCAAATAGTGGTGAAGCCATCTTACTGAAATCTTTGATGAATCTTCTATAATAACTAGCTAACCCTAAGAAACTCCTGACATATCTTTGCTTTTGAGGAGAAGGTACCCTTTTGATAATAGTGATTTTTCTTGGGTCCACCTATATTCCTGCTTCAGAGATTGAGTTTACTAATACAACCCCTGCTCTCTTCATGAATTCACACTTTTCTAGGCTTAGGAGAGATGCATCCCAATGCAACTTCTCAGTACTTTACCCAAATTTGAGAGAGCTTCCTGGAAATCGTCCCCATATGGTGTGAAATCATCCATGTAGATTTCAATAAAGTCATGGACTAGCTCAGAGAAAATTCTTAGGAAAAATATTTTGAAGGTAGTTGGGGCATTGCACAACCCAAAGGGTAGGACTTTGTAAGCGAAGGGTCCCCAAGGGCAAGTGAAAGTAGTCTTATCCTGGTCTTAAGGGCTGATTTGAATCTGATTGTACCCATTGAACCCATCTAAGAAGGAAAAGAACTTCTTACCTATAAGGCCATCTAGGACTTGGTCTATAAAGGGAAAAGGCAAATGGTCCTTCTTGGTGGCTTTGTTAAGTTCCCTATAATCAACACAAATTTTCCATTTTCCATTCTCCTTCGGAAATAGGACAAGTGGAGATACCCACTCACTCTCTGATATAGGATAAATAAAACCTATATCCAATAGTTTTTGCAGCTCTTCCTTGACTATGTCCTTCAGAGCTGGGTTCATCCTTCTTTGGGGTTATCGCAAAAGCTTGCATCCTTCTTTGATGTAAATATGATGTCTTCATACTGAAGGATGCACCCCTTTCATGTCCTTGTAATCTCAAGCAAATGCATCTAGGTTTTCTTTTATAAGTTGGAATAGTTGCTTTTCTTCTTCATCCGAAAGGTTTGAATTTATTTTCAGAGATATGGATAGGCCAAAATAAATAGCCTATTTTCATAGGTTGACTCAACTGAGTGCACTTCCATCCAAGGTTGGATTTCAGATTCTTTGACTAGGTTTTCAAGAGGACTATTAGTGGGGGACTAGTTTTGAATGGCATAGTCGATAAGTTTGTCTTCATCAAGTTGTCCCCCTCTAAGAACAACATATATGGTACAAATAGGGGTAGTGTTATATACGCCCTCTTCTTAATCCTCCAACCCTATAGGTAGATCATGATTAATGGAAGGCTGGGCTAGAGGATATAATACCAACTATTTATATAAGGGCCCATTTTTAATAGTCATGTTTTAGGCCCAATAGCTAATATAAGCATCTGCAGTGGCTAACCAAGGTCTCCCTAAGATGAGAGGATATCCATTGAACTTGGTTTTTGGTTGCAGAACTAGGAAATAAATAGGATATTCCCAATAGTCAATTGTAACCATAAAATCCCCAAATTCCTTAGGAGTTACTATGGACCGTCCTGAAGTTGCGAGCATTTGTATTTTTCCTCAAAGTCCCTTGGAATTAAGTTACACCATAGTTTCCTTTGCCATATTGATGGCAAACCCTAGATCAATGTGAGTGTTGGGAAATATGACACCATCTATGTGCACATCACAAGTTTGGAATACTAGGGTCTAGGTACTTTGGAAAGGTCACCCTTCTAGCATTAAGTCGAGAGGTCTGTCCTACCGCATTGATGGTGCAGAATTATCTTTCTTCTTTCTCCCAGTTTCTTGAATCACTTTTCCTTGATGAGCCTATTATAAATAGGGACATCCTTAATAACTTCCCAGAGAAGTGGTATATTTACACACAAAATTTTCAACTCTCACAGAATTTCGGTCTCCTGCAAGGCATGCTAACTAGGATGGATCAGCGCTCGAAAAGGAGGTTGTTGGATATGAGTGTTACCTTCTTCCTTTCTCATCAACCTCTTTAGGTGGAAATGGAGGGTGGTTGTCAGGGAGTACTCTTCCCCTTTTGAGATTAATATCACCGTATCTCTGACATAAGATGGATAGGATGTTTCTCCACTTTGTAAACCTGTTGTGCATGTCTGTTGTTCGGGTTCGATTTATGCAATGCGAGGAATTTGAGGCTGCTTGGGTGGAGAAACATGGGTAAAAATTTGTGAGGTTGAGGTTGGGGTGAAGGCATTAAACCCAGTGTGGTTGATTGTGTTGAGGCCTCCACCCTTGGGATGTATTTTTCCATGAGGTTGTTGTGGAACATCTTGCTGAAATGGTTGGTTCACGGTCCCAAGGGTGATATGGAGGTTGTAAGGCCAAGTAGGAGGGGGTAGGCGGGGATGAAGGAGTGGGGTGTACCAATGTTGCATGGGTGGACTATGATTATTGTGATAGTAAGAGTAAGGTGCACCTTGCATTCCCTATTGATATGACCTAGGGCCTTGAGGCCTTCTCTGGTTGATGAAACAAAGTTGCTCTGGCCTTACTTCCCCACCTTGATATACAAATTTAAGTCTAGGTAAGGAGCGACACTTTTCTATGGCATGATTATCTTCAAATAATAAGCAAAACTCTATGTCACTTAGTGGAAATTCATTTCTTGGGTGCTTTCTGGTACATCTAGAGAAAAATATAGGCAAGGATCTTTCTACTTCCTCTTGTTTCCTTTTGACCTACATTGTGTCCATTTGCAAAGAAAAAGTGTGCAACATGTCACTTTTAAAGTCCTCCAGCATGTTTCCAATCTCATGTTTGATGGAGGTGGAAGAGGAAGGGGTATTAGATGTGATTTGACTAGCTCCGCCTTTCTTCCTAACTTCCATAGAATGGTTCCAGAAGACAATCTTAATTATTTCATAAGGCAGTGGATAGATATCTCCTCCTAATAACATATTTAAGGTTTCTATCACCTCCTGTTTGATCCCTCAGATAATTAAAAGTTTAAGTGATCCAGGATCAAGAGTACAGTTGGCTCTCTTATAGTCTAACTGAAACCTCTCTTCATAGTCTTCTAGGGATTCATCAAGCCCTAGATTCATCCTAAATATCTCATCCTTAGTTTCCTTGGACCTACAATAGTCTCTGTATTTTTTGTTGAATGCCTCTTTCATCTGTGCCTAGGTAGTGATGTTGTTCCCAGGTAGACCCATGAACCACCTCAAGGCTGCATCCTTAAGGGTGGATGGGAATAGCTTCAATTTCTAATCATCTGAGGCATAGTCATAGGTCCTACAGACAATAAAAAATTCAGACATGAATGAGTCAGGGTCTTCTGAGGTAAGTTCATGAAAGTGTTGAAGAGATGAGGGATTGATGTTTTTCATCTTAGTTTCCCCATATACCTCTCTAATGGGAAAATATTCATGGGTTTTAGTGTCAACCATGGTTGAGATAGGTGAAGTAGGTCCCTCAGTTGAAACAAGATCTTCTTCTTTCCCAATGAGTTATGCCAAATTTTCAGAAGGCTCTCCTGTGGTATGTTCAATATCATAACCACTGAAGAAGAGTGAAGGGTAGACATGTGGTGATGTGGGGTTTTTAGGTAAAATTTTCCTTGAGTATCCCTACTCCTACGAGGGATGAAAATCAGATTATTTTTATTTTTTATTTTTTCAATATTTCTGAAACAACATGAAAAAGGAAATAAAAAAAGAATGCTAAAACAAAATCAAAGCATATACTAGACACCTCCTCAACAACGATACCAAAAAGTGGTGAGCCCTGGTATTGCACCAAGAATGCTGCAACTCCATGGGATGCCCTACTTTAATTTATCAACCTGGGGTTCATACAAACCTGGAGGTGACAGTGCTATATATAGAACAAGTGCATTCTACTCATGTCATCCTCTTCTGAGCTCTACGAAAGGGTGCTACTTCTAGGGTTTCTAGGTGAAGTGTGTCACACTTATGGAATTAGGCCTAGGGCTACCAATGATTCAAAGCCATGGTACTATCAAAAAGTATAGAATTATACCATAGTAACCAAGTACATTTAACTATTCTGCAATGAAGGAAATCTAGTTATTAGACTATGATCAGAATTGTAAAGCAACCTAGGTAGCTTGCATGAAGTAAATTGCTGAATTGAAATGACAGAAAATAAACTAATATAATCACACTTAGCTGGGCCAAATGGATAAACACACAATAATTAAACTATGCTCTATCTATCATTCTTTTATTAATGCAACTATTCATGGCCTAATTATGCTTGAAGATGTGTTGTTTTTCATATAGGAGAAGGAAGTGTTAAGGTGGTTGATGGAAGGCTTGAACACATGGGGGCAAGGATGGAGGTATATGAGTGGTTCTTGTAGGTTTATATGGTGGCCATGGTGGTTTCTAGGCCTAAGGAGGGTCCCACATGTGGTGTTCCAAGAGCTTCTACAAGTTTCCTATAATGCTACAGGCAAGTCCTGAATTGCTACAGGAAACAGGCCGAGGGAAATATGAGGCCAAAAATAGGTGGAAAAAGGGTAGGAAAGGTGGTGTGAAGGTGGATGAAGATGAATAGGAGGTGGACCACCCATTTTCCAAGCTCAGATCCTCTTGTGGGGCCTGTATTGCACCCCTAGGGTTTCATCACAGTGCAGGGATGAAAAATATGAAAACAGGGTTGATGGTGATTTTACTGAATAGAGAGATGAAGGAAGATGAGAGATGAAGTTGGAGGTTCTGGTGGACTTCTCCTTGGTTGTGCTACCTGTTCCTGTAATAAAATTACCTATTCATGCAATAAATATGGACAAATTCATGATAAAGACAGTGGAAAAGATGGCTTGAATTTGTAAAGAAAATCTATTCTAATCTTATAAGTAGAGATAAACCATAGAATACTGAAAATTTTCATGGAATTACAACAAATAATCTCATCTATTCCAAGAAATCATAAACTAAAAATAATTTTGGTCTATGGGGAAGGTCTACCCTCCTTAAGCTCTATTGAAATAGGTGAGAAGGGGAGGATTGACTCACAGCTTTATGGAATTTATCACCTAATATACCACTCATGTAAGGAGACTAAATCTAAAGGAAAAGAAAAATGGAAGAAAACTAAGACAATAAATGAAAATACCAACAAACTAGCTAATCATTCATAAGCAAAACTAGCTAAATGACGTGAAAGGAAAGACTGATTATACAAGAGAGGTTGAGACACATGGATTGGGCCCTAACCCACAAGCCTAGCTCTCTGGAACACAATCAGTAAGGCAAATTCTGAATGCTCATTTCATTTCAAAAATATAGTCTCATTACACCCATGAAAGTCTTGAAAATTTTATTACAATAACAAAGAGCCTAATGGATTTATCCGAAATCCGAATCCTAATGAGATCTTGCTCAAATCTATTTAATCTAAAGGGTAGCTACCAACAAATCCCTAGAAAATAGTTGATGAGTCCACTTGACTCCAAGTGAAGTATGGCTTTGAGTGCACTTGGTCTTGAGTTTTCTTGGCTGCCTTTGATTTCAAGCTGTTGGAAGGAATCTTGAGGATCCCTTAGCTTCCTTTGGGAGTTAAGGAGGGTGGAAAACCTCCTCTAATCTCTCCTTGTTGTCTACTCTTAGTATTTATGAAAAAATCTTCACAAAAATGCCATATCTTCATGATTTTTCTGCATTTAATCTTATGTTGGGTACTCGAAGTATGTTAGCCTCAATCACCACCTACACTAGCATCATAAGACCATAATATAATAAAAAATGCAAGAAAATAGATTTAATAAGGAAAAAAGGTGACCATTAACCCCTCCAAATGTACCTAATGAAGGAGCTCATCAAGGACATAATACATGTTGAGGCTCCCTTGTCCACAATAGAATGATATATGTTCCTACAACGAACATGTAATATCCCAAAATGGGGACTGCAGCAATATATGAAAGTTATGCAGGAAAAATAATGTAGATCATCTAGATTAGAGCAGGAGGCCAATATGGAGAAACTTCCTTAACATTTATAACAAAAAAACATATGTACAATGAGGCCCATAAGATGTAGAATAGGAAATAGAAGTCTCCAATGGAAGAAAATCCTCAAAAGGAGGTGTTGCAACCATGTATTAAAACTAAAAAGAGCTTGACAACGATATTTTATTGGCTGCAATAGCTGTAGATTACACTTCAGATCTAGAGAAGATCTGTGTATAAAAAGTTAGATCTTTATCAGATCCATACACTAGATAGGCCCTTCTTCAAATTCCCCTTGGGGTTTTCAGAAATACATGAAGTACAAGGAGTAGATATGAGATCTAATGCTGTAGATATGCAGAAATATTTAGAAATTCATGAACATTCAAATATGATATGATATACACAATATGGTGATCCTCTCCAATGGGTCTCAAATGTGAAGGGTAGATCCCCAACACATGAAAACCACTCCTCCAAAAAGTGTGCCAAAAGACCCTGGAACAGTACCCACACAAATAACACAGTTCCGAAAGCAAGACTATGCTGTAGGCTTTAGAACATGTTTGGCCTCATGCCAAGATTTGAAAATGTAGCTCCAATGATCCAATACTCTCTTGCCAATGGGATAGAAGACTTCCCCACTGAAAAGGAGCACTAGAATGGTCTAGATCTGAGTAGATCTAGCCTCCACTTGCTGCAGCTTTCAAAGACAACCAAACCCTCAACAAGATCTATGTTGTAGTTGGAAGAAGAAGCTTGGCCTTCAGCCATATAGTGGACAAGAAATGCAATGCTATTCCAAGAGGCCTCTCAAGTGAAGAGGTGGGATTCCCGATCAGGAAAATCCAGTGCTAAACAACACTATTCTCAGCTAAACAACAAGAGAATGATATATGTCTAAACAGACAATATATTTAGAAAATATAATACCATCAAAAACCTTTTCATGCTACCATCTGTTGCACTGAAAATTGTCATCTTGACATTCTGCTATGTGTATGAGCTCATTATCACTCATACTTCCTCCTTTGCAAGTCTAACACATTAGTTTCTCATGTCAAGCCTTGAAAATAAGAGAAAAGTTCCTAAAAATCTCCTTAACTTTGGTATCGTACTTTCTTCTCTGTGGTATGGGTGTGGACCCACATGTAAGATTAAAAACAAAGTAAACTCGAAAATCTCACTTTCAGTAAATTCTAGAAGTCTCTAGAAAGAATCTTGCGGTGGTAGAACCGCTCTTTTGAGGTTCATGTATCCCTTACCTTATGGAGGTAACCCCTTGATGTGAGGAGCTTATCCCTTTGAAGGAGGATTCTATCCCTTCATAGTTGGAACTGAAACCTCCTCTTTTCCACTATAAAAAGAGGCATTGGGTAGCCTCAAAGGGAGTTCAAGCTTTAGAATTATTTGAGGTTAAGTGTTTTTGGGATTCAGACTCATTTGACTGAGATTTTTGTGAGGACAGATCACATACCTCTATCTGTCTCGGTTGGAGGAGTGTAGAGCTTATCAAAGTAGACGAGATTCCTGCTTCGGACCCCGGGAAGGCCTATTTAACATAAAGGTTAAGGTTGTAAGGTTTTCATTCTTTTAAAGTTAATACAAATGAATTCATTTTTCTCAATAAGCTATTAGTTAACTGTTTATTTCATGGATTCCTTGATAACCATGATAAGCATGATTTATGATGTTTACTATACAAGTGCTATTTAATGTTTTCTTTTTTATGACTGTAGGTTTGTGAAGACAACTCCTTCAAGTGCACGAGGGACAACGACTTCAAACGAGCATTGGATCTTCGGTAAGTTCTTAAACACCTCTATAACATTCTTTTATAGATCATATATGCTTATAAAAAGATAGGTTTATTTGGCTGTTTGTTGCTAGATTACCTTTTGGTACTAAGGAGATCGATCTTGTCCGCAAGATTGATTAATCCACCCAACAAATTGGTGACTCCACTGGGGAAAGAACTTGTTGTTTTTGGTTCTCTTTTATTTTGATTTGAGGAAAAGTTTTTCTTGGTTTTTGATTGATGGATATCTGCCTGGGTAGCTTAGGTTTTCTCTGTTTTTGAAAATTTTGAAATCTTTTACGTTTTTCTTGAACTTTTCTGGGGACCGCACTTTGTTATTTTACACAGTGCGGGTAGTTTCGCACTTTCCATGAGTAAACAGTGCAGGACCACACCTGTTACTTCTGGGAGACTGCGAACCTTGTTAAAATTATGAAAAACTCTAGATTTTTTTTTTTAGTTTATCTTTAGTTTGATTTAGATTTTTTAGTACCTGCCCAGATTTGTGTTCTTTCTGTCAAAATCCTTTTGTGAATGAGTTCCAACAGTATTTGTGTTTTGATGATTTTCTAGAAGTTTTGCATTTTGGATTGCTTTTCACTTGGTCTTTGCAGTGATTCAAAGCATTGGCAGTTTGAAATACCTCAGATTACATTGGTATTTTTTCCTTTTTGCTGAGTCTGACCTGATTGTGAAATCCATCCTTTATTGAGAAATAGATCTATTTGTTTCTTTGCAAATCTTCGAAAAAAACTTTGTTATAGGTTTTGAATTTCATTTTTATAAAGAAAACATATCTGAGTGTTTTTGATTTGTTTGCTATTCTGGAAAAATAGATCCTTAGTTTGCTGAACAACTAAGTAAAACATTCTTCAAAAATATTAAAGCTTTTATTCAATTAGATTTTTAAAGTTTGTAGATCTCAAAATTAGTTTTGTAGTTTTGAGTGCTTTTAAAATTTGTAGATTTCTTTTGAAGGAAAATTGTTTTTGTAGTTTTAAGTTTTGAAAGAAAAAGGATTTTATTGTGAGCTTTGATAATTTGTCTCATTTTGAGTTATTGTTGGAAAAGACAAAAATATTTTCTTTTATTTATTCTTATGTTTGAAGAAAGAATTTTCTCTCAAAAGAATTGCATTCTCGAACTCTTTCTTTAGCCAAGAATTAAATTGAAAGAAAAATGAATTGATTATAATTTTTAGGTGCATTTTTAGTGTTTGGAAGTCGAGTCTTCACACCATCAAAGTTTCATTTCCGTACCTATTGACTTAAAGAACAGCTCATAAAAGTAACACTTAATTAAAATTCATCTAGTAATATTTTTATTTCTAGGACTCTTATCACCAACATAGCTTAGGCTAGTATCTTGGAGTAGGGAGTAATTAACTCTCCAAGATAGTAAAACAAACAAGTAGATAAATCTTGCGGTAGGAAATAAATCCAATTGTAATTGGTACAATCTGGGAAGCTTCTCTTAAAGAAGTCAATCACGAGATCATGTCCGAACCTTTGAGACAATCAATTCTGTTTCATTGGGAAAGATAGAAGATTTTGCGCGCATTACAAACGGTAAACCTCGGATTAACCATTGTCGAGGAGCCTGGGGTCACTTGTCGGTAAACCTCGGATTGACCATGTCGAGGAACCTTCAAGGGGATTGAGCTTTGTTACTCTACCCTTGCGCGTGGGATCGGATCGTAGACTATTCCCCCAGTTGTATTTGTTATTGTTGGTAACCTTAGTGTCCATAAACTTAATATTATTTCCTAAGGTGACGGTGAAGGAAAGATCTCACTGTACCTGGAGCAGACGTCGACTAGACTCACTTGGACTCTCTGGGGGGTTCTCTTCACACGAGATGGTTTTGTGAAGAAACTTGTGCCAGTCTGTTTCATTAAGCAGGTTGTCGGGGTAACTGTTCCAACCGCCCTTTCTGTATTAAATTTCTACTAAGTTGGATTTCATCACCAACTAGTGTTTTTTAGTACAGGAAGTTACTATTTGTGTGTGGTTTGAACTCTTAGATTTTTAAGCGTGTGATTCAGCTGTTTGTTTCTTTAAAGACTTTAGGTGTTTTCATTGAATTTTTTTTTGTTTGCATGTGATTAGTTAATATTTAATCATGGAAAAATTACCAAGACAATCCCGGAGACTTCAGGGGAAGCCCCCTGAATATACACCAAGTCAGCTTGAAGGGCTGCATGCTCTAGTATCATCTAGTAGCGGTAGAATTAGATCAACAGAGATTGGAAATTCATCTATAGTTGTTCATCCTGATCATCAAATACCCACAACAGAACACATTCAAGAACCGATTTCAGATACTGAAGTTACTGGTAGTATTTCTCCTTCCAGTGAACTAGCTGACGAACCTAAAATTTATGAGCCTGAAACTAAACCTTTTGTTTTGGAAACATCCTCGGGATTTATTACACCAACTTTTAGCGATCTTGGTTCACCTAGGGTAATAAATATTGTTACTGAAGATCTTCCATCTGGCCTCATTTCTATTGAAGAGATTACTAGTCCAAACGAAGAGTCATCTCTTCCCGAATCCCCTCAGTATTTAAATCTTAGGGAGCGTGAATCCATTTTCTACAGCCCTATTTTCACTGACGCTTGGTATCTATCGTTGACAAACTTTTTAGAAAACCCGAGTCTTGCTTTTTCTCCACCTCGAATTCCATTTCATCCTACGCCCAGAGGTTACTATCCTTCATCTATTATGGCAGGAGAGTCATCTATGTTTTCCCAGACACCGGAAGCATTTTTACATGGTGGTCCTTCTGTTCCTTCGAGATATCAGGCTCTGTCTAGTACTTTCTCTGGAGCAACTCCTCGACCAATTGAACAAGTAGTATCATCTGGTCTTAATGGAATTAAAACTGAAACTTCGAATGCAGAGCAAATCTTTATGATGTCTGGTAATATTCCGAATCCTCAACCTCAAGGTAGTCAATTATCGCCTGGGGGGCAACCTTCAAGCAGTCAGTTACCGCCTGGGGGGCAACCTCAAGGTAACTTTTTCCCAGGACAAACTGTGGAATCATATTATTTTGGAGGACAACCTCAGGGACAATACATACCTCAAGGTTATCAACCTTCAGGACAGTAAATACCCCAACGTCAACCCCAAACTCAATATGCTCCTCAGGGTCCTTATCAACCCCAACTTCAGTACGCACCTCAAGGTTATCAACCTCAAGGTCAGTACCCAATTCAAGGTTTCCAACCGCCTTCTGGTAAATCATCTATACAAGGAGCTGGAAATTTACCACTTACTTATCAACCCTACATTCAACCAGGCTATGGTCCTTACGTTCAACCTTCTACGGGACAATACCCCGGAATGAATATGGTGTGGGATCCGTCCCAATATCAACAACCTATGCAGCCTAATGTGCATTTGTCTTCTCAACCGGGACAATCTTTGGTTTCTGGTCCAACCCAGCAACCTGTCTAGCCTACTATTCAAACTCCTGTACCTAGTTTTGTTCAACAGTCTGGGCCTAGTACACCTCAGACTCCGCGTCAAACTGTTGCAACTGCTGCAATGTCTGTTCAACCTGTAACACCTGTTTCTGGAGTATCTGTAACTCTGAGTTCTTCTATCCCTGCATCTGTGCAAATCCCTCAAGTCTCTGTACCCCAGTCGGGACCTTCAGTTCAGACTTCGGTTCAGATGCCTATGGGACAAGATGGTACAAGTACAGTTGTCACAAGTCAACTACAATTCACTTATCAACCGTACCAGGGACAACCTCAATTCGGTCCCATTTCACAAAACCCATCTTATTAGTATCAATCGTACCCTGGCTATACTTATCAACAGCCTCAACAACCCCAGTTTGGTCCGGTTAATCATGGTTACCCAGGAGGTTACACAATTCCTAATGCAAATCCGATTCCCAGTTATCCTGGGTATCCTCCTCCCGGAACTGCTTTGGCTACTTAAGGTTTTTGTGACCCTAACCGTCAGTTACCATTTATTGCAACTTTGGATTTACCTGATTTGACGTGCCTTACAAATGATCCAATTTTCTATTATCCATACTGGCCGCCAATGCCGCATAAGTTTCCCAGTGATATACCAAAATTCGAGGGTAAGTCAAGAGAGGATCCATCAAATCACGTTATGACTTATCACCTTTGGTGTGCGTCTAATTCAATAATTGATGATTCAATTCGCTTACGTCTTTTCCAAAGAACTCTTATTGGTCTTGCTGCCAAATGGTACATTGAGTTACCACGAGGCTCTTTTAATAATTTCAGTCAGTTAGCAACTGCCTTCTTGACTCATTTTCAGTTGCCTGTCAGATACGACAATGGCACGGAACTATTAACTTCACTAAAGCAATCCACGTCCACATATATTTCTGATCATATTCATGAATGGCGACGTAGAAGGCGTTTGGTGAAAGTTTACATTCCAGATCAAATTTTGGCAGAATGGTTTTTTAAATCATTGTTACCCAAAATCACTGAAGATGTAGCTAAGGCCGGAGTTGTTACTGAGGAGCAAGTGATTTCTCAAGCTCAGTACCTTGACCTCGTCTATACGTAGTCAGGTACTTTACATGAAAAAATCCCTGATCTTCCAAAACAAGGTCAAATAACTACAACTCCTTCAGGGTCTCATGCCGCTGATGGTATGATTGGTACAGTCAATACTAAAAGCAAGAAGAAATCCTCAAATAATTATTCTCCTATTATAACTTTACCTGATTCCCCGAAAGGAGAATCTTGCCTCGAAATTTATGCTGACATTCATGTCGTAGAGACATCTACGGCCAAATCTAAATCTGGCGGTAAAAATAAAGGGAAGAATAAAAACAAAAATAATTCAAAAGAGAAAACTGATAAAGCTGAATCTAATGACGAAAAACGTAAGCCTCGCTATCCTTGTTTCATTTGCGATGAGGATCATTTTACTAAAGAATGCCTGCATCGAGCAGAGGTTGCGAAATTCGTTAAAGGTTCTCAACAGCCTGTTGTCTTGAAAGATACTTTTCCAACTCAAGACAGTAAGATGATTGGTTCCACCTCGAATGCCTCAGAAGAACCTATTATGATGATGTCTCATGTCAGGATTGCGACGCGATCGCAAGATTATGGTAATAAGAATCTTGTTGGTGGTAAAGAAGTAGAATCTTCTAATTCAAACACATCAAATACACCTCCTCCCGTTTCTGATCCGCTACAGATCAAGAAACCCAATCTAGATTTAGTAATCAAACCGCCTGTTAAAGGTGTTCTTCGTAAATCAGCTTTCAATCCACATGCGAGAGCTGCTTAGAATTACAACATTGTTGAAGACTTCGATGTTTCCCCTTCAGCAATGTCGGCTTTGGAAGTGCTACAATCATGCCCAGCACAGCGTAAGTTACTTTTGTCTGCCATAGGAGCTGTCGATGTTCAGGATTCGAACCTAATAATCTTCGATTTAGAGAATAGTACACCTCATCTACCTCACCAAATGGCTTTCCAAATTCCAGTGTTAGTAAAAAACAGACTGATATTTTAGACTGTGATTGATGAGGGAGCTTCAACGTGTATTATGTCAATCTAGTGTCGGAAATCACTTGGTTCTCCTACACTCAATCTGTCTCCGACAATTATAAAGGCTTTTGATGGCCGAGGTTTCCACCCTTTTGGTATTTTGCAGGATTTACCCATAGGGGTCAAAGGTAAAACTGTAAATCTAGATGTGGAAGTGGTTGATGCCCCTCTAGATTACAACCTTCTCCTGGGTCGTAGTTGGTCTTATGCTATGACTGCTGTTGTTTCTTCGGTCTTTCGACTTATAAAATTTCCACATCCAGGAAATATCGTTACAATAGATCAGTTAACTTATTTTTCTTCTGATCTAGCCTCTACAGAAACAATCCAGCACGTTGGTAAAGCGGCTATCCCTTACAAGGATGTTGGAGTAAGTTTGATTAAAGATTCTGGTTTACTAGGAACTTTTTCCTTTCCTCCTCCTAACGTATCACCTTCTATCGCAACTATTCATATGATTTCATCAGATACTATTATGTTTGATGATCCTTGGATCATACCTTCTGACTCCGAGTTAGATTCATTTGATGGCATGATGCCTGTGAGTCCATTTGAAATTTCATATCAGGCTGTACAGTCACTTTCCGACCCTTCTTCAACCGAAACTGATCCAATGAATGGGATCCATGAAGAATCACTTTCTATATCTAGTTCATCCACAATGACATTTCCTGATCTTGTTCATACTGATGAGAAAATTCGTGAAATTTTGTCTGTTGATGATTTACCATGGGAAGATCTGCATCACTGATCTTCATTTTTACCTGAGCTAGATCATTTTGAAGATGATTTTGCTTCTATTTTTACTGCTGAATATATCAACGAACCGTAGAATCCATTGTGAAATCCTGATTCTGAGTTAAATTTGGAAAATATCTCTCGAACGATTCCAATTGACATTTCAGTGAAGCCTGGAATAATTGAAAACATTCATATAGGTGCTTGCTGTACAAAAGATGAAATTCAAACTTATAAATCCCTATTTCAAAAATTTCGTGATGTGTTTGCCTGGTCATATGAAGAAATGCCAGGAATCGATCCGTCAATTGTCGTACATGAAATCAAGACTTACCCGGATGCCAAACCTGTCCGTCAACGTTTACGTCAAATACATCCTAGAAAAGCTACTACTATCAAAGCAGAAGTTGAAAAATCACTTCGTGCAGGTTTCATTTATCCAATCCCGTTAATGGATTGGGTATCGAATATTGTTCCCGTTAACAAAAAACAAGGAACGATAAGAGTATGTATCAACTATAGGGATATTAGTCGAGATTTTCCTAAAGATAATTATCCAACCCCCTATATCGATCAAATAATTGATGATTGTGCCAGTAGTGAAATGTTCTCCTTTATGGATGGTTTTTCCAGTTACAATCAAATAAATATACTCCCTGCTGATCAGCCAAAAACAACTTTCATTTGTCCATGGGGAACATTTGCCTATTGCAAACTACCCTTTGGATTAAATAATGCTGGGGAAACTTTTCAAAGGGCTATGTCTTACGCATTTCATGAAATTAAGCACATTTTGAAGCCTTATCTCGATGATTTACCTGCTCATTCATCGGGTAGGGCTGACAATCTCACTCATTTACGAGCTATCTTTATGAGATGTAGGCATTATCGAATTCGGCTGAATCCACACAAATGTGTTTTCTGTGTAGAATCGGGTCGCTTACTAGGATTTGTTGTTTCGAAAGCAGGCATTCGAGTTGATCCGTCGAAGGTCGAAGCTATTGTCAATCTACCTCCTCCTTCGACTTTGCACCAACTCCAAATTTTGTAGGGGAAAGCAAATTTTTTACGTCGGTTCATTCCTAACTACGCCGAGCTAACAAAGGGTTTTACCAGGTTGTTGAAACAGAACATTCCATTCTTTTGGGATGAGATTGCTAATCGATATTTTAATGCACTTAAACACGCGTTGACCCATGCACCGTTATTGCATCCTCCCAATTACAACCAGGACTACGTTTTGTACTTCGCCGCCTCTCATTCCACAATTGGGATGGTTTTAGTTCAGGAAGATGAACTCAACAATGAACATGTTATTTACTATCTTAGTTGAAATCTGCATCCGACTGAGATCAAATACACACATGTGGAGAAATTGGCCTTGGCAGTTATTCAAGCTATCCAAAGATTTAGACACTACATCTTATTACGTAAAACCACAATAATTTCTGATTGTAACCCTATGATGTACATTTTAACCAAAAAATTGCTAGGAGACAAGTATTCCAAATGGATAGTTATCCTGCAGGAATTTGACTTGGAATTTGAAAATTCCAAGGCAAAGAAATCTTTGGTTTTTGCCGAACTAATGTGTGATTTCCCCTCTACTGATACTGAAATTGTGGCAAAGCAGCCCATTGCGGACGAATCCTTGTTTCTTATCAGTACACTTGATCCATGGTATGGGGATATTATCGTTTATCTCCAAACCCAATATTTTCGGCTTGAAATCTCACGATCTCAGCGACGAAAAATACGTTTCCAATCCCAACAATACAATATTATTGGTGATACACTCTATCGTCGTGGAGCGGATTTTGTTTTCTGACGCTGTCTTACTCATGAAGAAGCTGAGAAGGTTTTAAATGACTTCAATTCTGGAGCATGTGGCGGTCATATGTTTGGGTATGCCACAACCCAAAAGATATTGTGTGCTGGTTATTTCTAGCCATCGTTATTCAAAGATTGTATCTATGCAGTCCATAAATGCCACAATTGTCAAGTATTTGATCGTAAAATGTATGCGCCACTCGGTCCTCTTCACCCTATAATTGCTGTCGGTCCTTTCACAAAATGGGGTATTGACTTTATTACATGTAACCCTCACTTGGCCGGGGGGCATGCGTATATCATCTTAGCAGTAGATTATTTTACTAAGTGGGCTGAGGCGATGCCTACATTTTCGGCAGACGGTAAGACTGCTGTAACTTTCGTATTCAATCATATAATTGCTAGATTCGGTGTTCCTTAAGCCATTATTACAGATCATGGAAGCCATTTTCGAAATATCATGATGACTGAATTGACAGATCAACTTGGCCTGCGCCATGATAGTTCCACTCCATATTATCCGCAGGCTAATGGTCTAGTTGAGGCAATCAATAAATTTCTAGTCACTATGATCAGATGAATTATTGGTATTCATAAGTCGAATTGGCATTCCGTGTTATTTTCATCACTTTGGGCATATCAAACCTTAGTAAAAACGTCAACTGGTTTCACTCCTTTTCAACTCGTTTATGGTTTGGAAGCTGTGTTGCCTAATGAATGCAAAATTCTGTCATTGAAATTAGCCATAGAATTACTCCCATCTATGTTTGAAGAGGAGAAACATTTTTGTACTTGGCTCAGCTAGATGAGAATCGACCAAACACTACAATAGCAAACGAGGCTCATGTTAAATGAATAAAATCTCAGTATGATAGAAGCATTACCCCTTGTAATTTTTCAGAAGGAGACCTAGTCTTAGTGTACGATCAAGCCAACGATAAGCTAGGAGCTGGAAAATTTGTGCCCATGTGGCATGGTCCTTTCATTGTTAAGCGAAAGATAGAAAAAGGGGCCTATGAGCCGATAGATTTCGACGGTGTCTCTTTAGATAAACCCAGAAATGGGCTTTATCTAAAAAGATACTATGCTTAAATTTGGTGTGGAGATTTATTAGATTAAGATTTCTTTACTGCTGGTGTGTTTTAGATTAGAAAAGCGTGCCTAGTTTAGAGTGTGTTTTTATCACTATTCCTGCTTATCTGAGTTTTACTCTTGATATTGCAGATGTCGACGTCTCTTCAGACCTACATTGGTTTTGCTGATGGTGCTTGTCGTAGTACACAGAACATTTCTTCCACAGCTTGGGTTATCTATTCACCCTCTAACGAGTTAGTATCCATGCATGGGGTAAGCCTCGGTCAAACAACGAATAACATTGCAGAGTATAGTCCAGTGATTGAGTTATTATCTGAATCCATATCAGTTGGAATTCATAGTTTGATTGTTAGGTTAGATTCTGAACTTGTTGTATTACAACTTAACAAGGTTTATGCCATTAGAAATCCAGTGTTATTACGGTTTTTTTTAAGAGTTCATCTCTTGGAACGTGAATTTGATTACATTGAATATCAGCATATTCCAAGACATTTAAATACATTAGCAGATGCAGTTGCTTCTAGTATGATAAATCAACATTTGCAATAATCAAAACAGTAAATTAAACAAAATTTATAACATGTATACAGATAGCCAGTAAATAGTGATATATCATAGTATATAATATTTCAAAAAATATACATTGTCTTCGATCATATGTTGGAAACACCTTATGATCAACAAAAATGATAATACAAAAGGTCAAAAATATGAGTCTACGACACGATCATCCTATCACTGATGATGATCACGATAAGAAGCCACTGCCCGAGCCACCCTACATAGGAACCTCCTAAAAGGTCCTGGGACACCAATCACATATCTCTGTAATCTAAGAGGAATATCATCTATGTCCGTCTTTGGAATGTCTAGAGTCAGGTGCTCTAGGTGATGCTCTAAATTAGACAGGATCTCTGCTGATTGGCCTGCTGGGGTTGGTGTGGCTGTAGCTAGATGCCTCCTTTCATAAGGCTGGAGATGGGCTGGTCATTGTGGGCCTACATCTACATTTAAAACTTTTTATTATCAGTTTTGAGACGATTAAAATACAAAAAAAATTAGAACTTAGAAATTGCTAAAAATTATTTTTACCTGATTCATCCCACTGTTCCCCTGCTGGGAGAGCCATCTCTCAGTCACCGTGGAAATCTATCCCAGAATATGGAAAGTCCTCTATAACAAAAATGTGGTGTTCCAGCCAACAAAAATATGAAGGAGGAAATCAAACAATCTTGACACCCTCAACAGCGTGATGGGCCATCAATGCAACCCAACGAACCATCCTAGGTTCTCGAGGTCGACCGACATCAACAGGAATGTTCTGTAGAGATAACATGGGGATCCTCTCTAGAGAAAAGGTGACTACAATGGACCCATATCCAAAGTTATTTAGCTTTCCATTCTTTTCTCTGGTTAGTTGGCCTTTTACGTTGGTCAACATAGCTTCGCACCAGTTGAAAATGGTGCCTCGAAAACAGTCTACAACAATGCGCATCTGGGAACTAGTAGGCACATGCAACGCTGCACTCCCACATAGTCTAGTGACAGTAAATGCAATAAATTTTAGCTCGGGACGGATGATAGTTTTATTTCAATCTGTTTGTCCCAGGGGTTTTCCTGATCATCACAGAACTCTTGTCGGAGACTAGCGACAATCTGGCCACCTGGCTTAGTCCTGAACAGAGAAATTTGTTCGCCCCTCTTGGAAAAACCAGTCAGAAAATAGATATCCTCCAGCTCAATTTCGAGCCGGTGGCCGCCAATAATGAAACACTAGTCCTGTACATTCCATCTGTTCACCAGCCATGTCAGGAGGTCTACATGTGCCCTCATGCCCTGAATGGCCCAGAATTTATATAAACCACATGCTCTTAATGCCTGCATTGTAGGAAAATGGAGAAATTGCGGCTTCATCCACATCTTCATGCTACCGCGTTCTCTCAAAATAAGCATATTGTATATCCTACATTGCATAAAAAATATATATTAGAACAATATTAGTTGAAAATTTTAGGCGGGAAGTGAAAAAATTGAGTTCAATGTTTGATTTAAGCATGAGGTTCGCACCTAAGTCCTACAGTCATAGTAAGATATACATGATGCTTGTGGAACGAGGTGGGGCCAAGACCTTTACCCTCCCATATAGAAAAAGTGGGGTCATAGGGCTTGCATGTTGCACCTGCGGACCCCCATGGGCGATTTTTTTCAACATATTTTTGCTTAAAAATTGAAATCTAAAACCTAAAAACGAAATGAAAATGGATGAAATGCAAGATTAAGAGGTCATGGATTACCTGGAGTTGACAGTTATCGATTTTGCCAAATGGATTTTCCAGAATATTTGCAGGAACCTTTTTACCCAAAGCTCTTACTTTTCACTCTGAACACAAATGGTAAAAATGAGGTTAGAAAAGTCCTTTTTATAAGTTTTTTCAAATAAATGAATTTTTAATTTATTTATTTTTCACTTTAAAAAGGTTATTTTTGAAAGCATCTTTACTTATCTTAAACAGGTATGTGTAATGTTTCGAGTTTTTGTGCAGAAATTGGATTTTTCAGGAAAATTGACCGTTTTCAACAAAGAGCATACTTTTATCACCTTTTCAGACTCTTTCAAAAATTCACGAAAAAGAAAAAACTTGGAGTTCTCTTTTAAGCCCTTTTCAGACTCTCTAAACATGAAAAGATTTCCGAGCACTTGATTATTCGAACTCATTAAAGTAAATTAATGATCGTCCCTTCAATATAAGTTTACCCCTTTTACGGACTGAAATGGACTATTTACGAAAAAGGTATACGTTGACTAATTACGGTCAATAGAGTTCTCCCCGCATAATTTTATCCTTTTTCAGGCTCGAGAGGCTAAATTTATGAAAAAGTACCCCCATGGAGTCTTCTTAAGTTTTTTCTTCTGACTCCCTAAAATTGAAAAAACACTGAGTTTCTCCTATACTGGACTTGTTAAAACTTAACAGTGAAGGACCTGTTCAATTCTAAACAGGAACGAACCACTCCTTCTTAGGGTTCGAATCTTAAAATAAGTTGGACTCATCTGAAGGATTAGCTTATAAAAAAGAAAATGTTATCCTCCTCAAGCTTGTCAAAAATAAAGAGGTACTTGCCAGAAATGGTGGGGGAAAAGAGAGAAAAATGGACTTGTTTTTTGTATTTTGATTTTTCGAAAAGCTAGTTAACCTCTTTTGAACATGACACTTTTTTTCCACCTGGGTTGGGAAATCCTTTGCCTAAAAGTTGATCAAACCACATTGAAAGTCTTCAGCCAGTTTCTGGGTATTAGCTTTGGGTCAATTGTCGCCAAGCTATCTGCAGTGTCATTATGTGTTCAGGAGGACAGTTCAAATAAACCATTCATCTGCAAAATATTTGTCCTCCATTTTGACCATCCCTGAGTTAGTCCTTGCTAATATATTTCTTCAAAAATTTATCTATGATTTCGTGTTGTGGGCTTTCCTATGACGGATCACTTTCTATCGACGAAAGCTCATTATCTAGGAAGTTGATCTAGAAATCGTTAGTACCTTGAAATCTGCATGCCCCAATGGCAGGTTTCTCGCCTTTGACGATAGGTTGCATCATTGACCTTCAATCGAATGATTCCGTGACGTGTTCGACTTCAACTCATTCATTCACATTTCATGGATTGTACTGAGTACTTGGAGAGCCATTGGCATTACTGGTGGTTAGTCTCACACTTGTTAAACAGTTTACATCATTGACTGGTAATCAAGTGGTTTCTACCATGTTCGACATCAACACATTCGTTCACATGGACAAAATCGTACTAGTTCGAGATGCGGAAATCAAGACCCTGGATCTAGTTTCTACCATCCAGGCAGCGAGGAATTTTGTTATCATTTATACAGTGGACTATTCATAAACATATGGTTGCTTCCATATTGTGTCTACACATGTCTATATTGTTGATGTATTCAAAATCATTCCTGTATCAAAAAAGTTTGAATCAGTTTCTAGTTAGTTTTGATCTGAGTATGGGAATGCCTACCTCAGCAATGATATGTATACATATATATTTTTCATTGAATGTTTTTACAGTTTCTGACTGGGGTGTCCATAGGATGATCCTTGAAATGATAAAGTACTGCACTCTTCATATATGATAGACTTCAGCTTCATCTATTCCAGACTTTTCACTTTAGGGGGCAATCTATTTCACTGAAAATTGTCATCCTGACATTCTGCTATGTGTATGAGCTCATTATCACTCATACTTCCTCCTTTTCAAGTCTAACATATCATTTTCTCATATCAAGCCTTGAAAATAAGAGAAAAGTTCCTAAAAATCTCCTTAACTTTGGTATCACACTTTCTCTGTATCTTTCCTGCAATCCCGCACCTAATGTTCATGACTCCTATGTATTTTAACGCACTTTCTCTATGTTATGGGTGCAGACCCCTGTAAAGATTAAAAAGGTGCAAGTAAACACAGAAAATCTCACTTTCAATAAATTCTAGAAGCCTCTAGAAAGAATCTTGCGGTGGCAGAACTGCTCTTTTAAGGTTCATGTATCCCTTACCTTATGGAGCTAACCCCTTGATGTGAGGAGCTTATCCCTTTGAAGGAGGATTCTATCCCTTCATAGTTGGAACTGAAACCTCCTCTTTTCCATTATAAAAAGAGGCATTATGTAGCCTCAAAGGGAGTTCAAGCTTTAGAATTATTTGAGGTTAAGTGTTGTTGGGATTCAGACTCATTTGACTGAGATTTTTGTGGTAGAGATCACATACCTCTATTTTTCTCGATTGGAGGAGTGCAGAGCTTATCAGAGTAGAGGAGATTCCTGCTTCGAACCTCGGGAAGGCCTGTTCAACATCAAGGCTAAGGTTGTAAGGTTTTCCTTCTTTCAAAGTTAATACAAATGAATTCATTTTTCTCAATAAGCTGTTATTTAACTGTTTATTTCATGGATTCCATGATCACCATGATAAGCATGATTTATGATGTTTACTATATAGGTGCTATTTAATGTTTTCTTTTTTGTGACTGCAGGTTTCCGAAGACAACTCCTTCAAGTGCACGAGGGACAACGACTTCAAACAAGCATTGGATCTTCGGTAAGTTCTTAAACACCTCTATAGAATTCTCTTATAAATCATATATGTTTAGAGAAATATAGGTTTATTTGGCTATTTTTTGCTAGATTACCTTTTGGTACTAGGGAGATCGATCTTGTCAGAAAGATTGATTAATCCGCCCAACAGCCAATAGTAGACATTGAAAAGTTCGAGGTCTGACTTTATCTCGTGGATCTTGTAGTCTCTGTCAGCCAGGAAAATATGGTCTAAATATAACCGAGGGTAGACCAAGGGATTGAAAGGATGCTGATTTTCCTTGGGAGGGATGATTTTATTTTTCACTCTCTGTCTCACCTGAAATGGAGAATGGGCTGCAAGAGAAGGGGAATAGAGAATGGGGAAACAATATGAATTAATACTAGGGAAGTGGTAAGATCGAACAGGATCGATATGTGGATCAGAAATGAATTAGTTGAAAGAGGAACTATAATCAAGATCAGAGAGCACTGATTATTTCTTATTTGATGCGCAATTTAGCCTTTGGTCACTGTTTCTGGTTGTGATCTCTTCTGTAGTTATCTGAAAATATCATAACCTCTAGAAATTCAATAGTATTAGCAATTAAAACTTCTACGCCCCATGAATTCGGGTCTTAACATGTGGTAGGAGGGTAACCATTGAGTTGGCGTGGGTCAATTGGATAACATCCCGACCATTCATGGCGCAATGGTGTTTTTGGCAGGAGGGGATGTGACAGGGTGAAGCAGACAGGTGATGGAGGATGTGGAAAAATGACATTGGCAATGGTCACAGAGCGGTAGTAGTTTTGAGGACAGCAGAATTTTTTTTTTGGAGGGGGTCTCAGGTGGTAAGCTCTAATCGAGAGGGGGGGTGTGAAATTGTGTGAGTGTGCCACGTGGAGAAATGGGAGGTAATGGATATGCATTGTTGGGACCCCTCTTCCCCACCTTGTTAGTAATAGGAGTGGCTAATGAAATTTGAAATGGAATGTTGACCATCAGATGCAGGGCATGGCATGTAGATGGTGGGAGAGGTGGGGAATGTTTAGCACTGATTTGATGGGGCAATGGGACGATGCGACCAGGCATGGTTGATGACCGTTGGGGGCCCGACAGGACTTAGGATAGTGCAAAAATTTTGATTTTGGGTTTTAGGCATATAATAAATTTAGAGTCGAGACTTTGTAATATTCCCAAATTGGGACTGCTACCAAGGCATGCCTGCAAAACGCATTTTTTAGGAATGTATGCTACTACTCTGGATATCAGCCCTTGGATCCCTTAGATATGATAATCTAAGACCCAAATCCAAGAGGAGATAAAAAAAAAATCAAACTAGGTGGGTTAAACAGATCTCCCACACCCAGTATGGCTTGGAAACTGCCCTAAGAAGGGACTGCAACAACACAAAGTAACACTGCCCAGAAAATAACGAAGTTTTAGATAAAATCATAAAGAGACCAATATGATAGCTCAAAAATAGCTTATAAAATGGTAAATCAAATTTAAAATGTGGCCCATTCAGTGTACAAGAGGAAGATGGAGACTTTTATGAAGAAAAACCCTCTAAAAGAGGTGTTGCAACAATATATTTCACTGCAAAGCCTTGACAACATTATTTTTATGAGTAAATAGCAGTTTTAGGTTACAAATCAAATCTATAATAGATATGTGAACAAAATATTAGATCTATATCATATGTTGATCAACGGTTGTCATTGATGTCAACCCAAGTAGCACCAGGGGCTAACCAAATATTGCATGGGAATTTTGACCCACCAAATTAATATATTCTGGGTCAATAATGATTTTTATGGTTTCTAATTTTTGATATGTTTCCGTTGATATATGGCACGCCATGTAATTCTTCACGGTTTGAGAGATATTCATGTTTGAAGTTTGTACCCCCAGTTAGTGGGCTAAAACCCCATGGGGTTGGGGCATGGGTCATTGAAAAGTCATAATTAATATTTTTTAAGCTCCTGAAATCCCTCCCATGTTCACTTTTTGAAGCCCCTCTCAACTTAAGCATTCATATAAATTGTGATCTTCATTTCCTCCTTATGCAAGGGATTCGGCCATCTGAAACAGGTCATCGTGGAATTTTTGCTCTAACTTTTTTTCTACGAAGGTTCAAAAGCTGAAATTTTTATGAGGCGAAGCTAAGATCCTTAGGAAGCTGAAGTAAAAATTTTAGATCAAGGTGCACAATATTTTTGGAGATATTGCAGGCTCCTGAAATTCATCTCAAAGAAGTGACCTTGGTAAAATCGTCATAACTCTCTCTCTGAGTATCAGATTGGAATTTTGTAAAAAATGGCAGATAGTGCATAGTATATAGTTTTTTCTTTATAAATTTTAGAGCCAAATGAATAAAAAGTGACACGTGGCATGCCATACAAGTGAACTCTTCTAAAACGGTCCATAATTAGGGCATTCTGAGAAATTGGGTATAACTCTCTCTTGAAGAATCCAAATTGGGTCAGACCTTTGGCATTGGAAATAAAAATTAGAGGAATACTATAGGACCAAAAATTAGATATTGAGGATTTGAAATAACAGAGATACACCAGATTCAATATCAAGCTCCTAGAAGGAAAAAAAAAAGCTAGATCATGTGTTGTCAAGGATTGCAAAGGACCATAATTTCTACGACAGAAAAGCAAAGCAAGGTGCAGCAGAGGGTAGTATGACAAGAGCAACAACCAAGGTGCATAACAGTAGCAAGAATTTCATCATATGAAGTCTTCAAGTGGGCAGAACTGCATATAATCATTGTAACTTATTGAATCTTCTTATCATAAGGTGTTGGGTTGTAAAACTGCCAAAAATGTATGGGACAAGCTTGAGAATATATATGCAGGTGACTCAAATTTCAAAGAAGCAAAGCTTCAAATATATAGAGCAAAATTTGAGCAACTCAGAATGAAAGAAGATTGCAACATTGTTGCATACTTTCAATACGTTGATGAAATAACCAATACTCTGGAAGGATTGGGAGAGCCAGTTGACGAGAAGACTATTATACGGAAGATTCTTAGAACGTTACCAGGGAGATTCAACCCAAAGGTATCGGTCTTAGAATACAATGAAAATCTGGACAAACTCAGCAAAGAGGAATTACATGGAGTTCTCATAGCATATGAAATGAGACTTGATGAAGAAGAGGGTACTTCGCATCTAGAAACTACGTTGATTGCATCTAAGAAAACCAATAAGGATAAACAACCTTCAATTGAAAATACATGCACCTGCAAGTGTGAAGAAAATGTAGATGATGAAGAAGGTCTTTCAGATGAAGAATATGCTTACTTCACGAGAAAACTACAAATTGGTAAGGGAAAATTCAAAGGTAAACTTCCATTGATATGTTTCATCTGTAATGAGGTTGGGAATTTTGCAGCAAAATGTCCAAACAAAAGTAATGGCAACTCAAAAAGAAAGAAAGGCTTTAAGAAATTCAACAAGAAAGGATCCAAAAAGAACTTTCTCTCTAAAGAAGATAGCTCATCATCCGATGAAGACAATGGTAGTGAAGAAGAAGCCAATGAGAGAGTATTTTTTATGGCCAAGCATAATAAACCCAAGCACAATAAGCAAGAGGTATCAAACAACGTAGAATAAGGATGGACCATAGAAAAATTTTATGAGGAAGTAATCAAGCTTATAAAAGATCTCAAGGTAGAGAAGATCCGTTCCAAAACTCTTGAAGAACAAGTTCAAGGTCTCAAAATTGTAGTTGAAGAACACAAATGAATTGAAGAGTCACTTAAAAATAAGTTGGAAGAAAGCAACCAAGAAAGGGAAGAATTAGAAGCCGAAGTAGTCTCACTGCGTGAGGAAGTGAAGAAAGGAAAAAATATGCCAACAGCTCAAGGGCATTGGAAGAACTCATCAACAATCAGCGATCTTACAACGACAAAACTGGCATCGGTTACATAGAAGAAGAAGCATGACCTTCTACAACAAAATACAATGAACCTATGAGATCTGACATGCATGTAGACTTCATTGGACAAGATTCGCAAGAATAGCCTTGGAAGAAAATTCCTCGACGAAAATTTCCAACCAGGTACCAACATATTTTTTATGGCTACTGTTATTCATGTGGAAAATGTGGTCATAAAGCTATAGAATGTTGCATGTACCCTAGGAAAAAATACAATTCCAGGAGATCTGTCAAATATGAACCTCCCAGGGCTCAACGAAACATCAATAGATTTGAACATTTAAGAAATAATATTGAATGTTACAAATGTCAAAACTTTGGACACATAGCCAAAGACTGCAGACTTGAAAATCCTCCAGAAGAATCTTCGAAGCCACAGAATGAATGAACATGGAAGAAGAAGAAGAATGATAATTGTGCTCTCGCTCTCAAGGCTCAAAAGAAGAAAGATGTGTGGTATGTTGATAGCGGTTGCTCAACGCATATGACTAGAGATAGAAATAAATTTGTATCTCTGAAAGATAAGAAGGATGGAACCGTGTCCTTTGGAAATGATGGATCTTCAAATGTTATAGGATCAAGTATTTTCACTCTCAAAACCAAAGATTCTCTAGCCAATAATGTTCTATTGGTTGAAAACATGAATCACAATTTTCTCAGTGTTCGACAAATGTGTGATCAAGGACACATAATACTATTCAACTCCACGAAATGTGAAATCAGGAAAGGCGTGTATGGTGAAATTGTGGCTACACCAAGTCAAGATCCAAATGACATATATGTTCTGGATGAAACAACTAATTCATGTCTAATAGCTAAAGAGGATGATACAATAATTGGTAGCAATAATGATCGACTAAGTAAGAAGTTTTCTACAAAGGTGCAAAGTGATTTCGAGATGTCTTTAATTGGTGAGCTCACATACTTCTTAGGGCTTCAAATATCTCAGCAAGAGAAAGGAATATTTATATGTCAAGCCAAGTACATCAAGGAAATGCTCAAGAAATTTAAAATGGAAGATTGCAAACCCATCCTTACTCCAATGGTAACAGGTTGCAAATTGAGCATAGACGACTCATCTAAGGATGTGGATCAAAGGTTGTACAGATATATCATTAGTAGTCTTCTATATGTAACAGCCTCTCGACCAGATGTTATGCAAGAAATTGGACAAGTAGCAAGATTCCAAGCAGCACCAAAAGAATCACATATTAAATATTCACCAGCATTGGAATATCTTGGCCAGAAGCTTGCGATTCTCCCAAGTTCTGATTAGATTTTCCTTTTTCAGAATATAAAGGGGGAGTGGAAGTGTGTACACGGTTATGTGTCAGCGCGAGTGGAAGTGTGTACAGGTCCGCGGGATGGTTGTGTTTCAGGGGGAGTTACCCTTTTCCATTGATGTCAAAGGGGGAGAGAATGTTGTAGGAAAAGGTGTCATGATCGCATGGGGAGTACTTTTGTTGTCATCAATGCCAAAGGGGGAGATTGTTGATCAGCGGTTGTCATTGATGTCAACCCAAGCAGCACCAGGGGCTAACCCAATATTACATGGGAATTTTGACCTACCAAATTAATATATTCTAGGTCAATAATGCTTTTGATGGTTTCTACTTGTCGAGATGTTTCCGTTGATATATGGCACGCCATGTAATTCTTCATGGTTTGAGAGATATTCATGTTCGAAGTTTGTACCCCCAGTTATTGGGCTAAAACCCCATGGGGTTGCGGCATGGGTCATTGAAAAGTCATAATTAATATTTTTTAAGCTCCTAAAATCCCTCCCACGTTCACTTGTTGAAGCCCCTCTCAACTTAAGCATTCATATAAATTGTGATCTTCATTTCCTCCTTATGCAAGGGATTCGGCCATCTGAAATAGGTCATCGTGGAATTTTTTCTCTAACTTGTTTTCAAGGAAGGTTTAGAAGTTGAAATTTTTATGAGGCGTAGCTGAAAGTCAGGGTTTTTGCAGGCTCCTGAAATTCATCTCAAAGAAGTGACCTTGGTAAAATCGTTATAACTCTCTCTCTGAGTATCGAATTGGAATTCTGTAAAAATTGGTAGATATTTCACAGCCTTTACTTTTCTCTCTATCAATTTCAGAGCTAAATGAAGAAACAATGACACATGGCATGACGTACAAGTGCGCTCTGCTAAAACAATCCATAATTAGGGCATTGTGAGAAATTGGGTATAACTCTCTCTTGAAGAATCCAAATTGGGTCAGACCTGTGGCATTGGAAAGATGACTCAAAGGACTACTACACGACTAAAAATTAGATATTGAGGATATGAAATAACAGAGATACAACAGATTCAATATCGAGCTCCTAGAAAGTAGAAAAAAAGCTAGATCATTTGTTTTCAAGGATTGCAAAGGACCAAACTTTCTACGGCAGAAAAAAAAAAGCAAGGTGCAGCGGATGGTAGCATGACAAGAGCAGCAACCAAGGTGCATAACAGCAGCAAGAAGTTCATCATATGAATTCTTCAAGTGGGCACCACTGCATACAATCATTGTAAAGTATTTCCAACATGAGATCTGTACACTAGACTATCTCTATTTTACATACCCCTTGGGGTTTTCAGCAAAACATGAAGGATATGGAGTAGATCTGAGATCTCATGTAGAAGATCTACAAATTCTTGTATAATTCCTGAAGCTTATACAAGAGTATTCAGATCATATATGAATATGACATGGATAAGAATAGAAATCCATGGATCACCATAGTGAGAGACAAATTCTCATCACTAGAGGTCACTCCTCAAATGTTTCCAAAACTCTCTGCAACTCTTCTCTTGCAGATAACACAATCCTGGAAGATATACTGTGATATAGACTTGATGTACAATTTATCTTGATGCCAAGGTATGGATCTGAAGCTCTCATGATATAAAACACTCTTTTCAATGGGATATAAGACTTTCCCACTGAAAAGAGGCACTAGAATGGCTTAGATCGGAACAGATCTAGCCTCCAGTTGCTGCAGGTTACAAAGACAACCAAACCCTCAACAGGATCTGTGTTGTAGTTGGAAGTAGAAGCTTGGAAAAATGCCTGATAGTGGACATGAAATGCAAGACTCTTTCAAGAGGCCTCTCAAGGAAAGAGGTGGGATTCCCGATCAAGAACACGCAAGTGCTAAACAACACTATTCTATGCTAAATAACTAGAGAATGAGGAGTGTCTAAATAGAAAATTCCTTTCAAGACAACATGTTCAACAACCCTCTTCTGTTGTTCTCCTCTTTCTTTTATAGGATGAAAGCCTTGCAAAACCCTAAACCATCTCATAGGTTTAGCTCCTTTCATATGTGTAGCCTCCAAATAGATCTGCGTTGTGCATCTAGGAGGTACATTGCATCTAGACAACACTGTGGATTTGGTCCTGTTGACCCAATCAATTGTCACAATCCCTTTCACAGATAAGGGGGTTTTATGTAGGAAGCCAAGATTTAGCCTTGTTCACATGGGCATTGATTTATTTTGTTGTTTTAGGAGTTTATTTTATCCTCCTTTATAATTTTATTCTTGCAACAAGAAAAGAAACAAAATTGTACATTCCTATTAGCTTGGGCTAATTAGGAATATTACAGTCCTCCCCTCCAAAATGTTGCTTGTCCTCAAGCAACTGATAAGGTGAGTGTTGCAGCTCATCTCTTCCTCCATTGGTGACACAAACATGAGTTAATCTTCCTCCTTGTGCCAAGTTTTCACCAAACCATCCATCCATGAATTGCTCCACCAAATTTCTCATGAGATATAAATAGTTCATCTCATATGAAGACAATAGATTATAGGAAACAAACATGGTTTTCCTAATGTTCTCTCTGAAATATGAGAAATAAAGTACATGGGGAGTAGCCATTCCATACGGCTCATGCATTCCTTCCCTCCTTCCTCCATACATCGTTATGAAAAGTACAAGGACATCATCCATATATGGAATCAAAACAATGTACATACAAACATAAATTTCTGCCTATGGAGGTGAGTCATAGTCCCACATGTGGAACCAGCGCAGAGCATCTCCTGCCTGCATCAGATCTAGATATGGTAAGTGGTTTTTCCACCACTTACTTGCTGCCCAAGTCATATCACTGTTGCAGAAAATGTGAGATATATTTGGTGCCTTTTGGAAGCACCCATCATGAAAATAAATCTCCCTTTGCACATCAAGGGAGTGGCCAAATTCAAAATTTTTAGTTTCCCAACGATTGCCATGAGATTTACATGATACATTACTCCTTTTTGGAGTCATGGCCTGCATAAACATAAAAATGGTAAAAGAACATGTACAATAAATAAAAAAACTTGATTTTCATGAACATATCCTTTACCAACAAAGTTTCTCATACACATGGAGTTGTGCATGGATCTTTCCCCTCTTTCCAAAGAAGGAAGAGATGGCTGAAATGACTCTTGCATAGAGTCCCATGGCTGCCCCAACTCCACATAGCTCATGCATTCTTGAAAATTCTGATATAGTTCCTCTTTCAAGCCTTCCCCATCAAAGCTCCTCATAATGATGTTGTAGATCCTCATGGAATACATGTGGCTGAAGCAGAACTCTTTGTAGGCTCCTTGTAGTATCTTATGCTTGAGCTTAGAAGCTCTAGGAAAAATGATTATAACATGATGATAGATGAGTTCTCCTTGGACTAAGTAGCCCTCTTCATACAGCCGGTCATCAAGTATCATACATGTGTGAAGATCCTTGGAATAATCCACTAGCAGTTGAGATTTCTAATACAGATCTACACTGCTCAACAATGACAGTGCTGATGATACATCAACCAAAGTATCTTTCATGTTGCTGATCCTTCCCTTGACATCTCCTATTCCAAAAGTGTGTCTTTGAAGGCTACTCCTTCCATTCTCCTCCTCCAACAATGCAGGATCAGAAAGGAGAGTGGGTGATGATGATAAGGGAAGAAGATTTCCCTCCTCTTTGAGCTTACGCAAGTCTCCCAGAGCTGTAGCTTTGTCTTCAAGTGCTCCAAACCCTCCTAGATCTAAGTTTGGAGTAGCAAGTTGTGAGGTCCTCCCAACAAAATCTGAATCAAGTGACCTCCCAAGTGATTTTCCACTATATAAAGAGGCTTCAGGGACCATCCTCATATGTAGCATAGATGGGATCCTCATGTCCCTGCTTCCACTGTGCAATTTCAACTCTTTTTTATGTGTGGAAGTCTCATGAAATCTGGAGACCCCTATTAGTGGTGTAAGAGTGCCTCTGATTGTAGCATTTGCCCCAACTTTTGATAGTGGATCAGCTTTGCGATCCCTCCTTTGTTCTGTCTCACTGTCTTTTTGCATAGACACATGTTTCTCATGTCCTTCATATGGAATATCCTTAGGAATTCCTTGCAAAGGTGCAAGAACCCCTCTAGTGGAAGCCATTGCTTCATCTCCATCTCCAAATTAAAATATATCTCCTCCTGCTATCACAGCGCTAGAGGATATTTTCTTCTCTTTCTCCTCCTTCTCCTCAACATCGGAGAATGCTTCATCATCGAGATCTTTTTCTGATATCTTAGTGAAGAAGGAACCCTCATGTCTCCTCTTTGAGAAAAGAGACCTTGCCGTAGTGATTTTTCCTCTGGTAAATTGTGCAATGTATCTTCAACCAACAATATTTAGGACTAGAGTTGGCTCCAAGGAATCTTCCAACTTATGCAAAGATTCAAATTTATCGAGCTTGATTTTCTCTTCCCAAGAAGTCTCAAAATTTTCACATCAAATCTTGTCACTAGTCTCTCAGTGAACCTTGCATAAGAAGAGATGTTTATCCCTTTCAAGGAAGAGACTAAATAGCCACCAAGCATAAGCCTTTTTCAAGATGCAAAGAGCTTCTACTCTCAAGGCTTATTCTTCTCGACACTGATGCAATGGAAGGTATGTGTCAAGCGCCCTTACCCAAGACTTGGCCGAGTATTTACGTGATCCATCAAAATTAGATAGAGAGAATCTACCCAAGTGTGCTCAAGGCACCCTCTTCTTCTACCGTAGGTAATGGATCTTGCTTCTTTGAGATGATTGCACTGAAACTCAGATTCTCTTTGAATCTCTCTAATAGAGACTCATATTCTTGGAGATAATCACCAAGAGATTCCTCCTTTGGTGTTCCTCCTTTTCCTTCTTTCTTCGACAAGAAAGTATGCATGTTCCAATGCTGCGTATCAAAGTTGTGTGGTTGAATTATCACACACATGCTAAGAATTACTCGGGCTTTCTGATGTAAGAATCCTCCCGAGGGATATTCATGTCTCTCCTCTTCATTCTCGAATTTCTTCTTTCAAGACATACATGTTTCCGTAAAGAGTTTTTGAAAACTCTTCTTCGCAAACTTCCAAGAAAGGGATCTTTGTATCTCTTTTCCTGTATCTATTGTAACCACAATTCTTCATTAGTATTTTATTTCCATGAAAAATACATATTGGATCTTCAATAAGAAAAAGAATAGGTTGTGCCAAGATAGTTGCTTCGATAGCCCAGAATATCCCCACTAGACTCATAGCAAGGCATACCCGAAAATGCATTTTCCAAGAATGTATACATACTCCAAATCAACCCCTGGATCCCCTAGATCCGATAATATAAGACCCAAATCCAAGAAGAGATCATAAAAATCAAACTAGGTGTTGCTGCATCTCCCACACTCAAAAGATGAGACTTGGAAACTTCCCAAAGAAGGGACTGCAACAACACAAAGTAACACCTAGCCTTAAAATAAATGCTTTAGATAACAATGTAAAGAGACCAATAGCGATAGCTCAAAAATATCTTATACAATGGTAAATCAGATTTACAATTTGGCCCATTCGTACAAGAGGAAGATGGAGACATTTATGAAGAAAACCCTATAAAAGAGGTGGCCGCAACAATATATTTCAATTTTGCGCAAATCCTTTACAATGTTATTTTTATGAGTAAATGCGTAGCTTTAGGTTAAAAAATAAGATCTAGAATATATATGTGTACAAAATATTAGATCTATATCAGATTCCGTACACTAGACTATCTCTATTTTACATACCTCTTGGGGTTTTGAACAAACAAGAAGCATATGGATTAGATCTACATCTCATAAAATAGATTCGTAGATTTCGTGTAATTATTAAAGCTTATGGCCAGGAGTATTCGTATCAGATCTGAATATGACAGATATTAACATAAATCCATGGATCACCACAGTGACAAACAAATCTTCATCACTAGAGATCACTCCTCAAATGTTGCCAAAACTCCCCGCAACTCTTCTCTTGTAGATAACGTAGTCCCGGAATATATACTATGTTGTAGACTTGATGTACAATTTTTCCTAATGCCAAGGTATGGATTGTTGGAAATAATTTGAGAGGGGGGTGAATCAAGATTCTTTCAATTATAGCATTAGCTAATCTTCAATTATTATCAATGTTTATACAATTATAGCAAGTAAACAAAAAGGAAAAAAAAAATGCGTACGCTTTTAAGGTGGAAACTCACTCCGGACAAAAACCACCTAATGCTTTTCTAATAATTCTTTAATATTCAACTCCAATTGAAAATAAAGCTCCAACTTCCTAGAATCTAGAAAAGCATTCTTCTCCAGCCTCCCACTAGATGGATGCTACAACTCCCATGATTCTTCTCGCAGTCAAATGAACTAGATGCCCCAACACCCAATGAGCTAAAACTCACTCCTAGCACCACACCCTACCACCTTGTAGAAGAAAAGAAGAATGGACTCCCATACCAGTGAAAATGGTCCACTTTGTAATGATAGAATGATGTAGAAGAATAAGACACACTAGACCATAACCCCAACTACGACACAATCACCTAATGATGATCCTAGACCACCCGACACCGCTCTTCAATCCTCGTGTAGACAATAGTGCAATTTGTACAATAATGTATTTACAATGACTTAGTACAATGATACATTTACAATGATTATATGCAAGTGGTCGCCCCACTTGAAGACTTCATGTGATGAACTTATTGTCATTGTTATGCTCCTTGGTTTCTCGCTCTTGTCATGCTACCTCCTCGTCGCACCTTGCTTTTCTTTTTCTTCCCCAAGAAACTATGAACCTGGCAGCCCTCGACAACACATGATCTAGCTTTTTCTTTGCATTCTAGGGAGCTTGATATTTAATCTGGTGCATCTATGTTATTTCAGATCCCCAATATCTGATTTTTTGTCTTATAGTAGTCCTCTCGAGTTGTATTTCCAATGCCACAGTCTGACCCAATATCTCACAATGCCCTAATTATGGACTATTTCAAATAGAAAGCGAACTTGTACGATGACATTCCACGTGCTTGATCGTTTTCTTCATTTGGATCTGAAATTAACAGAGAGAAACCAAAAGTATGTGCACCGTTTTCCACTTTTTTCAGAATTCCAATCCGATACTCAAAGAGAGAGAGTTATGATGATTTTACCAAGGTCACTTCTTTGAGATACCCCTGTGAGCCCGCAAAACATCGACTTCCACAAACATCATATTCGAAAATATTGCGCACCTTGATCTGATATTTCTACGTAAGCTTCGCTAGGATTTCAGCTTCACCTCATAAAAATTTCAGCTTCCGAACCTCTCGTAAAAAAAAAAAAATTAGAGAAAAAATTCCACGATGACCTCGTTTCGTATGGGAGAAACTTCCTTTCATGAGGAGGATATGGAGTGGATCACAATTTATATAAATGCTTAGGTTGAGAGGTGCTTCAAAAAGTGAACGGGAGGGATTTTAAAGCTTAAAAAATATTAATTATGTCTTTTCAATGACCCATGCCACAACCCTATGGGGTTTTAGCCCACTAATCAAAGGCCAAAACTTCAAACATGAATATCTCTCAAACCATGAAGAATTACATGGCATGCCATATATCAACAACATCTACATGCAGAAACCATGAAAGCATTATTGACCTGCATCATATTAATTTGGTAGGTCAAAATTCCCATGCAATATTGCTGCCCCCGGTGGCCGCTTTGGCCGACATCAATGACATTGCTGATCAAAAATCTCACTTTGGCATTGATGGAAACACAAGTACTCCCCCGCGATCATGACACCCTTCCTAAAACATTCTCTCCCCCTTTGACGTCAATGGAAATGGTAACTCCCCCCGAAACACAACCACATCCCCGCGGGACTGGGAGCACACTTCCCCACTCCTTCCCGACAAAACCGTCCCGAGCAGACTCATATAATCTAATGAGAAATCAGAGAATCCCAAGTTTCCGACGAAGATATTCAAATTTCACGAGGTAAAGGTATTGTGAAGATATCGCCAATTTGTTCTTTTGTACAAACATACTCAACTTTGATATTCTTTTCGTCGACTTCTTCTCTAACAAATGATATTTGATCAGAATGTGTTTTGTTTTTTAATCCATGATAGGACTTTCGAGATGCCGATGGCACTATGTTGTCGCTATTAACATGGGAATAGGCTCACCGAATTGTACTTGAAGATCTCGTAAAGTTTGTTTCATCCAAAGGACTTGAGTACAACATGATGTCGTCAAGTAATGTGTTCTCGCGTTTCCACCGTAGATAACAAGATTGAGGTTTGCTTTTTGCTCAACCATGATATGAGACAACCACCTAGATAGAATGTTGCTCCACTAGTAATCTTACGATCATCAACGCTTCCTACCCAATCGTGATTCCGTAAAATATTAAATAATGAGATTGTTACTCTGGGGATACCACAAGCCATATTGCCCCGTGCCCTTTAGATATCGAAGAATTCCTTTGATCGAGAAATAATATGTGATTCTTTTGGTGCTTCTTGGAATGTTGCTACTTGTCCAATTGCTTGCATAACATCCGGCTACAGGCCGGTTACATGAAAATACCAATCATATATTTGTACAACCTCTCGATCCACATCTCTAGATGAGTCGTCTATGCTCAACTTGCAACTTGTTACCATCGTAGTAAGGACGGGTTTGCAATCTTCCATTTTGAATTCGAGCATTTCCTTGATGTACTTGGCTTGACATATAAATATTCCTTTCTTCGCCGAGATATTTGAAGCCCTAAGAAGTATGTCACCACCAAGTAAAGACATCTTGAATCACTTTTCATATTTGTGAAAAGTTCTTACTATTCGATCATCATTGCTACCAAATATTATATCATCCACATATACCTCAACAATTGTTAAATTATCTTTATCTATTTGTACATTAAGATTTCTATCAATGTGATTTTCTTGAACCTCGTTGATGTAGATATCCATCAAGACGAGCATACCATGCTCGGGGAGCTATTGAGACACCATATACTTTCTTTAACCCACAAACATAGTCTTCTTTTTTGTGATAAGCATAAAAACCTTCAAAGTTGTCTGGATAAACTTCTTCTTCTAATTCTCCATTCCGTAAAATGCCGACTTAACATCCATTTCGTAGACTTTGGATTTTTCGAACATGCATAGGTGAGAAACATTCTGGATGGCTTCCATTCTATAACCTGTGACAAATGTTTCGACGAAATCAATTCCTTCCACTTGTGCATAGCCTTTTCAAACCAAACTTGCTTTGTTTCGGTAACTCGAGCATCTTCATTCAATTGCTCCCCGAACACCCATTTAGCCCTAATGACATTTTTATCTTTTTGTCACGAAACTAATTCCAGTGTTATTATTCTCAATTTGATCCAATTATTCATTCATGATGCTACCCAATGTTCATTTTGGTCGTGGCTTCCTCAAAACTACTAGGCTCAAAGGTTGCTAGCAATGTGAGCTTTTTATGATGAACGAAGATGTCAACTTTCATTTATGTCACCAATGATTTGATTTGATGGATGGTTCTTTTGAATCCACTACTTTGTTCTCCTTCGAGGAGCTTCTTGTTGTTGTTCGTACATCTTAATGATCATTGTTTACTTCTTCCTCGTTGATAGTTGCTTCTTGTTCTACAATTTTATTTGTGTTCCTTTTTCAAATTGCCTCAAGTTTCAAAGATTCTAGATCCTCATCATTATTCGCTAGAACACCATCTTCATCAAATGTAATTGTTATGCTCTCCAATTATCCTGCTTTAATCTTAGATTATAACATTTATAGGCCTTTTCTTTGCATGAGTAACCAACAAAGATACCTTCATCAACACGTGATTCACACGTACCGAAATTTTGATCTTCTTTGATATAACATTTTCCAAAGATTCTAAAATATTTTACATTAGCCGGTTTTCCTTTCTATAATTCATATGGAGTCTTGTTGCAATTATTTCGAGAAGACTTAAGCAGATAATGAAGATCGCCGTATCAATTTCGAACCTAGAATTTTTCATCCAATTTTGAGTCCTTCAACATTGTTCCACCCATTTCCGTACGTTCGTTTATTTCTTTCAAGAACTCCATTTTGCTAAGGTGTTCGTACAAGTAAAAAATTGTCTTTTTTATTCCATTTTTGTCACATTGCTGAAATAATTCGAAGTGAATTCTCCACCATTATCCGATCTTAGTTACTTTATTTTCAAAATCGGGCCATTTTCAACCAACTCCTCGTAGATCTTAAAGCACTCAAATGCTCTTGCATTTTCTTTAGAACTGATAGTTGTCATCCTGGTATAGTCATCTATCATTAACATGAAATATAATTCTCCATATAAGCCTTTTGTTCTCAATATGACCACATAGATCAAGAGTGTATCAATTCCAATGATGATGCAAAGTATTATTTTTTTTAAATTTTGAATTTTGTCCGTTTCTCCATGTCGGCTGCATCTCACATAGTGTGTCGGAAGGTTTTGATATTTTCGGCATTTCTCAGATCATTTCGCTTATCCGACAAGATTTTCAAAGTTTATGTGACCTATCTGCTTGCGCCATAACTAGCTTTCATCTTCTTTAGCTAGTAGACATGCTTTAGTCGCTTCATCTAGAACATATATGTCGTTCGGAGCTCGACTGGCCGTAGCCAAAATTTTACCATACTCCGCCTTTCCTAATTTCACATTTTCTGATGAATAGCATTGTGTGTCCTTGATCACACATTTTTCCAACACCGAGCAGACAGATTCATGTTTCTAAACCAATAGAAAATTCTTGGCTATAACATCTTTTCAGCCTCCAAGAGTGACTAGACCGATCCTATAACATTTTAAGATCCATCATTTCCAAAGGATGACGGTTTCCACTTTATTCTTTCGTAGACACAAATTTCCTTCTATCTCCAAAATGGCAGGCAAGGAGCAACCACTCAACATACTACACATCTTTATTGTTTTGAGCCTCGAGAGCGAGAGCACAATTATCAGCCTTCTTCTTTCTCTTTTTCCATAACTGTTTATTTTGTAGCTTTGAAGATTCTTCCTCGAGGATTTTCAAGTTCATTAGCCTCTACCATGTGTCCAAATTCTAAATTTGTAACACTCCATATTATTTCTTAAATGTTCAAATCTATTGATGTTTCTTTGAGCTCCCCGGGGAGGTTCATATTTGAAGGATCTCCTGAATTGTATTGGTTCCTAGGTATGCGACATTCTACAACTTTATGACCAAATTTTCCACATGAATAAAAATAGCCATGAAAAGGTTGGTACTTTAAGGGAAATCTTGCCGAGGAATCGTCTTCCAAGGATGTGCTTGGTGGAATCTTGTCCAATGAAGTCTACATGTATGTCGTATCTCATAGGTTCATTGTATTTTTTTGTAGAAGGTCCTACTTCTTCTTCATCAGAATCGAGCCGCCTCCGTCGTTGTAAGATCGTTGATTGTTGATGAGTTCTTCCAATGCCTCGAGTTGTTGGCATGGTTTTGGACAAGCTTTTCCTTCTTCACTTCCTTACGCAAAATACGAGACTACATCGGCTTCTAATGCTTCCCTTTCTTGGTTTATTTCTTCCAACTTCTTTTGAAGTGAATCTTCAATACATTTGTGTTTCTTCAACTTCCACTTTGAGACCTTGAACTTGTTCTTCAAGAGTATTGGAATGGATCTTCTCGCATCGAACTCTTTTTATAAGCTTGATTTCCTCTCGATAAAAATTTTTCTATGGTCAACCCTTCTTTCTTCATTGTTTGATACTTCTTGTTTATCGTGCTTGGCCATAAACAATACTTTCTCATTGAGCTGTTGTCACTTTCTTCATCGTATGATGAGTATTATCTTCTTGCAGGGTGTCTTTGTCCTTTTCTTTTTGCCTTGCTTGTTGAATTTCTTAAAGCCTTTATTTCCTTTTGAGTTTCATCACTTTCTTCGTACATTTTGCTGCGAAATGCCCAACCCCACCACAACCAAAACATATCAATGGAAGTTTATCTTTGAATTTTTCTCACGCCTTTTAGTTTTCTCATAAATTAAGCATATTCTTCATCCGAAAGACCTTCTCCATCATCTCCTTTCACACTTATGTGCGCATGTCATTTCTAACTGAAGGTTGTTTTTCCTTATTGGATTTTCTTAGATGCAACGAATGCGCTTTCTAGATTTGAAGTAATTCTTCTTCATCAAGTCTCATTTCATATGCTATGAGAATTCCATGTAATTACTCTTTGCTAAGTTTGTCCAGATTTGCACCGTATTCTAAGACCGATACGTTTGGGTTGAATCTCCCCGGTAACGTTCTAAGAACCTTCCATATAATAGTCTTCTATTGTAATGGCTCTCCCAACCCTTCCGCAGTATTGGTTATTTCATCAACGTATCGATGATGTTAACGTTGCAATCTTCTTTCTGGGTCCGAGTCGCTTCAAATTTTTCTCATAGATTTGAAGCTTTGCTTCTTTGACATTTGAGTCACTCCAGATATACATTCTCAAGCTTGTCCCATACATTTTTGGTGGTTTTACAACCCAACACCATGATAAGCGTATTCAATAAGTCCACCGATAATAATATTCTTTGCTTTTTGCATCATTTCTACTGGAATTCTTTCTTACCTTTTGCTCATCTCATGCATGATGTAAACCATTTTGAATAGTGTCCCATACTTCGTAACCTTGCACCAAGAGATAGAACTCCATTATTCCTTTCCGTGAGTGCATAATTATTTTCATTGAATAGAGGTACACCATTCTTGGTATGCTCCATGACCTCCTTCTAGCTATTAAACTTCTATCAAGGAACCAAGCTCCTCGATACTCAATCGTTGCAAATAATAGACGGGGTGAATCAATATTCCTTTCAATTAGAGCATTAGTTAATCTTCAATTATTATCATTTTTACAATGATAGCAGAAAAAAAAAGGAACACAAATGCACACAATTTTTAAGGTGGAACCCATCATGATAAAACCATCTAATGTTTTTCTAATTAATTTTAATATTCAACTCCAATTGAAAATAAAGCTCCAACTTCCTAGAATTTAGAAAGCATTCTTCTTGTGTTCTCTCCCACCGGATGGATGCTCCAATGCCTCGTGGATTCTTCGCAGTCAACTAAACGGATGCCCCAACACCCAATGAGCTACAACTCACCCTAGCACCACCCTACTACCTCAGAGGAAGAATAAAAAGAAGAATGGACTCCGTACAAGGGAAAATGGTCCACTTTTACAATGATATATAGAACATGTAGAAGAATAAGACACACCATACCATAACCCCAAATATGACACAATCGACTAATGATGATCCTAGACCACCCAACACTGCCTTTTCAACTTCACAATGTAGACACTAGTACAATTTGTACAATAATGTATTTACAATGACTTAGCACAATGATACCTTTATAATTATCAGACAAAGGTCGCCCACTCTGGAAGACTTCATGTGATGAAATTATTGTTGCTATTATTATTCTTTGTTTCTACTCTTGTACGTCGTCGTCGCACCTTGCTTTGATTTGCTTCCCAAGAAAGTATGGTCCTTCGTTAAAATTTCGACAACACATGATCTAGTTTTTTCTTTGCCTTCTCTAGAGCTCGATATTGAATCTCGGTGTATCTCTTTATTCCGCATCCCAAATATCTGATTTTTGGTCCCGTAGTATTACTTCAAGTTGTCTTTCCAATGCCATAGGTCTCGATCCAATTTGGATTCTTCAGCGAGAGTTATACCCAATATCTCACAATGCCCTAATTATGGACTGTTTTTAGAGAGTCAAATTGTACGGAGTTCCAAGTGTCATTGTTTCTCAACAACTTCTAAATTGATAGAGTAAAAACTACATTCTATGCACTATCTTCCACTTTTTATAGAATTCTAATCCGATACTCAGAGAGAGAGTTATGACGATTTTACCAAGGTCACTTCTTTGAGATGAATTTCGTGGCCCGCAAAACACCGACTTGCTGCATCATATCTCCGGAAATATTGTGCAACATGATCTTAAATTTGCATAGAATCTTCCTCAGATTTTGGATTAGCTGTATGAAAATTTCAGCTTTTGAACCTTCATAGAAAAAAGTGAGAGCGAAAATTCCATGATGACCTATTTCATATGGCGAAATCCTCGCATGAGGAGGATATGAGGATCACAATTTATATAAATGTTGTGCTGAGAGGGGCTTCAACAAGTGAGCATGGGAGGGATTTTTAGTAGCTTAAAAGATATTAATTATGAATTTTCAATGACCTATGCCACAACCCTATGGGGTTTTGTAGCCCACTAACCTGGGGTACAAACTTCAAACAGAATATCTCAAACCGTGAAGAATTACATGGCGTGCCATATATCAATGGAAAACTGATAATTAGAAACCATCGAAGAATTACTTACCTAGAATATATGAATTTGGTAGGTAAAAATTCCCGTGAAATATCAGGGTAGACCCTGGTGCTTCTTAGGTTGACATCGATGAAAACCATCGATCAGCATGGATTTGAAGCTCTTATGATCCAATACACTCTTTCCAATGGGATAGAAGAATTTCCACCGAAAAGAGAATTAGAATGGCTTAGATCTAAACAACATCTAGCCTCCACTTGTTGCATCTACAAAGACAACCAAACCCTCAATAGGATCTCAGGACAGATTTGGAAGTAGAAGCTCGTCAAAATGCTCATAAGGCACATGAAATTCAAGACTCTTCCAAGAGGACTCTCAAGGAAAGAGGGATTCTGTCGAAGAACAAACGAAGTGTTAAACAACACTATTCTCGCCTAAACAACTAGAGAATGAGGAGTTTCTAAAACGTAAAAATCCTTTCAGCCAACATGTTCAACAACCCTTCGTTGTTCTCTATTTTATAGGATGAAAGCCTCGCAAACCCTAAACCACCTCATAGGTTTAGCTCCTTTCACATGTAGCCTCCAACTAGATCCGTTTGCATATATGAGGCACATCGCATCCGGATAGTGCTGTGGATTTGGTCCCGTTGACCCAACAATCGTCACAATCCCTTTCACACATAAGGGTGTCTTAAGGTAAAACTTCAAATTTAGCCTTGTTCACATGGGAATTGAGATATTTCGTTACGTTTTAGGAAAGTTTATTTTATCCTTACAATTTTATTCTTGTAACAAGAAAAGAAACAAATTGTACATTCCTATTAGCTTGGGCTAATTAGGAATATTATAGATTTAGGATTATATTTTGCCTAAGGTATGCCGGATACACTGAACCTAACATTTAACATGTTCCCTTACCATATTTTCAGGAAATCAAAGATCATTTTCTTGACCTTCTTTCTCAAAGAAAAGGAAAATGAGGCTAGGACGTCGTATCTTTGGTGGAATCACCGCATTGGCTTTCCATTCTTCCTCTTTAACCTCGCCTACCTACCCAAAGCTATTCTCCTCTAAAATCTTATCTTCTTTCGGGTGCATTTTGACTATCATACCCTTAAATATTTTTTCTTTGAATTTATAATCTAATACCTAACCTTATTCCATCCATCGTCATCTTTAAAGTGTTGAGCCAATCTCATTTTGTACCTATCTACCGATAAGTCATGATTAAAATAGTTTGGAAAATATTTATTCTCTAACCTACCTATGAAATTGGAAACAATGTCCAATCATGAATAAGTTGTATGATAAGATAGACCTATCTAATGAGTAGTGGCATTTGAGTTCGCACTTTCATTTATTTCTTTTTTGGGGCTTTCTTCATTTTCTCCCTTTTTTCTCTTTTTCCTTTTCTTTATTTTGTACCCTCTTTTATTTCTTTCCATTTTTTTTAATTCGAAATCATTTAAATTTTAAAAAACTCAATAATGAATACCGTGCAAAAAAAAAATGAAGTATCCAAATACCTTGAGATCCTATAATTTATAGGGTCTCAACAAATGCTTAAGGTTGAGATCACCTATTCTTCAAATAGCGTGCAATGTATTTTCTTCCCACCGTACTTGATTCATAAACACTCGATCTCAAGCCTGGGGTGTGGATATAAGGGGTTTATTCGTTCTCCACCCTTTTCGTGGAAATAATACCAATTGGGTCATAAGGACCAAGAAGTCAGGACAATTTATCTTCTCAGACATCTTATTAGCCTTCTTCTCCTACCTTTCCTACTATTCCAATAAATGGACCAATTTAGGACTTGATCCTAAATTGATATTTCTGCAGAGACAAATTTTACTTCATCTCGTACTTCGATCATATGCCTCATGTACCTCGCGAAAAGATCCTCCCGGGAGAACTTTTGCAGTTTGTAGGCGACCAACTCACGCCCATAAATTCTAATCTCGAAAGATAGTTTGGCACAAGTGCAAATCTCCAAGCCACTTGATCTAATAACCCACACCCTTTCTTAATATCCTCTACACCTCGTCTCCGCCATACTATTGAGTATGGTCATTGCTGGATGCAAAAATGCATAAAAATCCCTTGTAAGTATAATCCTTTGTTCCTTCATTAGCATGGTTGTCCAAAAAAGATGAATGATTGAGCTTCTAGAGTCACTAACATTCCTCATTGCAAATCGAATTTTCTAGTTTGAAAATAGACAAAAATATACTGGAAACCTAAGCATTTCGAACACTTCCTGGTGAAAAATTACAAATTGATCATGGATGGCAACAACTAAGAATTGGATGAAATTAAACATAATTAAGGGCTTGGAGTAGGAAGAAAGAATGGAAAGAAACTGTCATGGCATCATCAATCCACCTGTCCTAATGATACCAGAAAATATGAAAGGATAGTGACAAATGTGTTGGGTTCTAACAAAGGGAAAGTAGATGAGGGATATGGAGGATTATTGGGCAATGGGGCATCAATAGCCATGAATAACTCTAATGTTTTTGCTCTTACTAGAAAACCGCCTTTGGTACAGCTCGAGATTCAGGGAAAATGGAATAGTTTCTTCAACATTAGGGTCATAGACTACTTGTAGGATTGACTAGGCACCGACAAGAAAAGGAATTCTCATATGGGGGCTAGTATAAGCCCCTTCCGGGTTGATGTCACAACATGCGTGACATTTCACAAATTTGGGGTAGCGGGTCTTTGGGAATATAAAATAGGTGTTTCTACTCTATAACCCTATATCATCAACTTCATCAATTATCTTATTCTCTGCCTAATAGTAAACGTCGAATAAATGAAAATCATTTTTCTCATATATTTTGTGGTTTCTATCAACTAAGATTCCATGATCCGTGTCTAACAAGGTGTAAACCATTAGATTGAAGGATGTTGTTCCTTATTTGGAGTCATTATTGTCCATTGAAAATAGCTCCGATTATGACATAGAAAGGGATTAAATAAGTAGGAATAAATAAAAGGGAGCTTCTGCATTAGAAATGGGAATGGGAAGAAGAAAGGGGATTGCTGCATGAACTTTGTTCGACTCTGTGAGAGAATTGAAATATTCTCCACACTCCCTTTATTTAAAAACTTTACAAATAAATCACTTGTGATAATAAGAATATGAGTTGTGGTAAAACTTCAAAACAGACAGAAGAATTAGCTTTGTAGAGTGATCACAATTGTTGACATATTATGTCTGCTGGGTAGAACGACTCTGGCGCCATTAAATGTCTAACGGGCCATTGGCTCGAGGGTCCCGACCTGGAAGTTCCTGTGCAAGGTTTTCCAACAAAACCCCATACTATCGGGCCCTTTTCCCGATGCTGACATGATTTCGTTATGTCAGCGCTCTCACCCAAAGTAGGTATGGCGTGGTGCTGCCAACTGTGTTTCCACACCCCGAGAAAGGATGGGTAAGGAAAGAAGGGTCGTTGGCCTCGTTTCTTTAATTCCCATATTACCTTGTCCTACTTGTACACTATGTTCCTATTCACATTCACATGCACTAGATCTACAATTATAGGCTTATTATATCATCAACACAACAAAAGATATAAAATGTAACATAACAGATCTAGATCCAAGAGCATACATACGTACATTTCGGTACTAAAGATTTAAAAATACATAACACATCATTTATCAAAGAATTCACATAACGTAACTCACATATTTAGATCTCTAATAATTCTTCGTATTCATTCATTCATCAATCTTTCTATACACTCCCTTCCCAACTTGCGCACACAAGACAGGTCCGCACACACTGACCAAGATCTCCGTACACACAACTGCCAGGAGTCCGTTCCTGCAACCAAACAGACACCTTAAGAAATAGATCACATCAATATCTCATTAATTCCTATCATTTTTGATACAAAATACATCTCTCTATTTATAAATAATCTAGCTCCGGCTTTCCTATGTCCCAACCCATGGTTTTCGAACCCCTAGTTTACCTCGACCCATTACAATGTGTTTGGGCTTCGACCCACCCCAAAACCCCCGTTCTTATACTAAATATAATCAAAAGTAATCAAAATGGACCAAGCCATGCGCTTGTTAGGAGACCCTTGCCCAACAGCCCCCCAACACAATCTTGTGACTCGTCCCGAGTCACCGCACCGGGTGCAACTTCCATTCGCGCGCGCAAAGTGTCCGTGAGGCGCACAAGCTGAGTGGAGCACGCCTAGAATTTGAGCCGCAACTTGCTATGAAATGTCGACCAATGTTATGGGAGGTAGGCCCATTTGTACTGGCAGCTGGGACCCATTCTACCTCATGAGGACGTGCGATGGTGGATCGAGCATCGTGTGCGAGTTGGAGTGCGACGACTGCGCTCAACTGCCAACAAATTTTTTGGAGTTCCAAAGGTCCTCAATCCTATCCAGACATGGCTAGCACCGTGCAGAAATGGGGGAAGGTGTGAGTCTCAGACTGGCGCGTGCAAACTTGTGCCTCGCCGTAATTCCCCGCCGGATATGCTAAATCGTGGAATGGTGTTGCACCGTTCGAAGTTAAATAACCCATAAAATTTGTTATATCAAAAGGTGGCTAAATCATTTTTGGAGCCTTCAAGAAACAGGTTTTATCGTTAAAAATCTTATCTCTTAAAGACTCATGAAGACATCATGCCCTTTGTTTAAATCTTCACCTGTTTCCTTTTCGCACTTAGAATTCTGCTATTTTCATGCAGAAAGATTAAGCCGCAAAATATCATTTTTCCGCTCCTCCACTCAAACTAACCTTCATTTTCTCTCATAAATTTCCTCATTTTTTCATTTATTCTTCTTCTACGAAAATCCTTTACAAGGTTTAAACTCACTTTTAAACTTTGTCGAAACCTAAATCCATCAAAAACTTTGAAAATTTCAGCAAAAAATAAGTGTTTTCGACTATGGGCTTAAGCCCTACAAGTCACACCACTTCCCCACATAAGCCCTAGGGCTTTTAACCAAGTGGTAATGTTCTAAGCGCTTATCGCATCGGAAAGAATTGAGCCTTAAGTCTATTTGCCATGTTAAAAACTCCTCCGATGCGATTAGCCCTTGTATATAAACCGCCGATCTTATTACCATTTTATAATCCGTTGTGCTCAAACTATAACTTAACTACAATAAAACTTCTGATACGTTCACCAACTATAAAGATTTTCTTAGTTTCTGAACACACAAGAATGATTTTAAATGAAAAGGACCGTCGATCTTGCAAGTCGACCAGCGCCGCAAGATTCTGATCAAGATTTGAAAATGGGTAGATTGAAAATCCCACACCCCAGCTTCTCCCGATGTCGATTGGATTTTTATATATAAGCCCCGGCATTTTCTCTCCATATAAACCGCCGGCCCCAAAGAGGGCGCCTAACCTTATAAATAAAACCCGCCCGACACTCATAAACATCTGTTTTTCCATAATTTTTTTTTATTTTTTATATTATAATGTGGTCCCGCCGTTCATTGGTCGGAGCCCATCTCTCGTCGTTGATCTTGGACCAATCCGATGGCCCGGCAATCTCAAGACGGCGCAAAACTCATCGGACGCATTAATATTTTTCACTATCTCCGATTGGCGATTCCCCGACTTGTGCCTCTCCTCGCCATTGATAGCGTATCCGTATCGATTTCCGCCCAATCGTCAATCGCTTCAAGACCATCCCTAACCATCGACCCACCGATCGCAAAGCTCCAATTGCATCCGCCATCCATGTGTCTACCGAATGGTCCGCATTGCATCTCCCGAGTTTGCTAAATCTATGTGCCCCACTTCATAATGTTTTTGGCCGAATCTCGCCGTTGATCTCCGCATCAATGGACCTTATTAACCCATTCTCCGCCTTTGCATTATTTCATTTAAATCACGTATCACATTTGAGCCATTGATCCGTTCCATCCAACGCCCACAACCCCCGACAAGCTCCAACCCCTATGGGTCCTCGCTTCTCCCTCCGCATCCGATCTCCGTCGTCCAATCCTAGATCTACCGCCCTCGCATTAAACCGGCCGTCTCCACCTCATTCTCGCCCGTGCATCTTATCAAAATCGCGCTCGCTCTCACCATTCGATCCGAGGCTCCCGCATCTAACAACACGTTCCCTATCGCGTAACTTTAAGCATGGGCGTTAATTCTAAAATCAAGCGATATGGGTGGTATTAAAATTCCACGTGTCGGCACTTCTTAATGCATATAGCATCCAAAAATATAAAACCTCCTATCCTTTTGGCCATGCAAAACCCGTGGTTTTCCCTCCGAAATTCGCTCTCTTCTCATTTTGTGTTATGTTTTATCGCGTGCGCTCCCCGCTCGCTGATCTCCACAGATCAACGGCTCAAATCTAATCCGGCCACACTATCGCCTCTTCGCTCACCAAAGGATTTAAATGAGGAAATCTCTCGCTATCGATCCTAGGGTTCAATATGATCCAACGGTCTATGACTGGCCCGGAAACCCCAATTTCCATTTTAACACATATTTATTCCGCCAAGGGATTTTTCCCTCGTTTCTTTTGTATTTCTTCACATTTTTTTCCATCTCATAGTAATGTGACCTTCACATTATTTTTCCCCAATTTATTCGTACCATCGATCAAAACAGATCTATGGTCCGACTTAATACTATGCACCATATCTTCAACCACCTTCATCTCGACTCCCGCAAGTACTCCACCGCTGGGATGCTCTCATCCAACGAATGCGACCTAATACGCAACCTCCTCAAGCATTTTTTTACCTAATACACAGGATTTTATAACATTTGTGTGTATTTTTCAAGTTTCAAAGGTTTTTCCCATTATAATAAAGGAAATGAAAGCGTCGAGGATGACGATCCCGTACTTTGTTTTATCAAAGGAAGATTACTATGGAGGGTTCAAAGCCACGTTTCATTTGGCACAGGCACCGATGCCATATGAATCCTCTCCGTGGCACCTCGTACATCAACAAGACACAAGAAAACATGATTAAATCAAAGAGTATCGTTGTTGAAGACCTAATCAAACCCGCAGCTGAAGAATTAAAGATTAATTATACGCATTGGGTGGATTACTAAGACAGATCAAAAATCAAAGCCTAACCCACTAAAATAAACACAACGCTTAAAGGTAAATCAAATATATTTAGTAGATAGAGTATGCCTCCACCGCCACATCATAGGAAAATTTATTCCTCTCGCCTACGATTGCCACATGTGGCCTCAAAACATTCAACAAGAGGCCGATTAATGACCAAAATAGAGGGATATTTGCTCTACGACAAATGAATAAATAAGACCATCAAGAACTTATTGCAAAATATCCATGAGTTACTAAGGTAGATGACAAAGAGCTCCCAAAAGTCAACAAAATCATCCCACCGAGCTTAAATACTTAAAGCAACCAATTAATACAAAGGAAATATCTCGTAAACTTCTACATCGAGCCCTCAAAGGCCGAGAAGTATTAATCAGGATTAATTTAACCCCTAGATATTTTCTTTCGACCTCCTCATCCTTCTATAAAATCTTATCGAGAGTTCATTGTAAACGTTGGTTGCGTAACTTTGAAATATAATTATGCTCGAAACTTACCAGGAATAGTATCTGAAGGCTCTTGAAGCTCGTTTGTAGTCACATAAGTTAGGCTAAGAAGTGAAGATGATTTATGAACCTAAACATTAGACTTCAAGATGTAAATCGGGTTCGACTTCAATATACAAGTCGTTTCTTGGGATCCCCGGTCTATATCAATCGTGAAGTGCCCATTTCTTTGTTATTGTTTTTTCCTTTCATGTATGCCATATTGTCCATTATTCGATAAAGAACAACATGCATAGAGTTAGGACTTACCGTTTACAAACGCACTTTCCTCTCAAATGATAAGATTTATCTCACTGTTTTCCTCCAATTTGTTTATTTAAGAATGATTCAATACGCCTTAAGTAGTTAGGAATGGCTGCATTCCCTCGTCCTACCGTTTACTTAAACATTATTCTTCAATGTTATTTCCATTATTTGCTTACCAAAGTTAGACTCAGAAAAGTGATGGTGAGCTCCGTTTTCTACTCTTTTCTCCAAAGGTAGATTCCGGAAATTTCCTAAGTGTTTACCGAAAGCAGACTAGATTTAAAAGTATCTTATCTCGATCTTAAGTTGCATTTTTGTTTCCCTTATGTGTTTTCATCCTTCCGAAGGTAATTATGCGATTACTAGATTATTTGTCTCTGAGTTATCTTTAATACGAGCTTATCCAAAGAGGTTTATAAGAGCCTTGCTCTTCGCGCGCTTTTAAATGTAGCTACTTAAAGGCTTTTCCCTGTTTGGACTAACTATAAATCCTTGTTGAAATTATTATCGCCTTCCACCCCTAAGAATATCTTTATTGTTTCCATTACATCATTTAATCTCAATGATCTTATGATATAGATGACTTTCTTGATCACTCTTGAATTGTTTCACAATTAAAAGCCCTATTATGACTCCATAGCCCAATGGACTAAACCAACGTTATATCTATATTTTTAGCCAAAGCTTGTTCGATTGCTTGCAACTTCATACCTTGAAACTCTTTCCATTTAGAACTTTCCACCCAAATAATAATCATGCTCAACCATCCAAAACAAACAAAAACCCCTCGCCTTCATAACTAGCCTAATATCATTACCTAAAAAAGCCTTTAAAGATAAATCAACCTTTGCACTTATTGGAGAGATCCTCTCCGGATTCCAGGAGGACCAGATCCTAGAATGCCAAAGTGGTTGAAATAGTGTTCTCTCTCGTTACTTGACTTTGCCAATCTTGCAAATTGCTGTGAGCTAACATCTTCTAGCGACCCACTAAAGGGATTTTCTTCTGGTTGATAACAAATAAGAACACCTTAGGACACCAAAGAAATTTTTTCAAAGAACATTCGGTATATTAAACTGGGCCGAGCCAACAAAGAATCTCGAACATCTTCTCAAGTAACTCGTCGGGGAATTTTGAGTGTTTTTCAGCCTAGGTACCTTTAAAACCTCGTAAAACCCTTGATTCGTGAACATTGTGCATCGAGTAAAAGTAGCCCTTTCCAAGCACTAACAAGAAAATGGTAATTAAGATAAAACTCTGCTTGAATCGTTGACAAACTAGGAAACTCCTAGGATTCTCATAAGACCTTGTCAAACCTTGAAAGATCAACTAGCTTAGCCATAAGAGTAGATTTTTTGTCTCATAACCCTAGCTAAATATTGAAACATCGTATTTAGGACACTCTAAGAACCCATATAGGACCGACAAATAACTCGTAAAAAACACAAAAATATTTCGTATTGGTATTAACAAACATGGTGTAGGACCATGAAACCTTTTACCTCCAAAAAGAGCTAAAAATTCCACTTGGCAACTCCACAAATTCTAAACAGACCTTAAGACTCCACTGGAAGAACCATTATCATTATAACATCATTTAAATCCCGCTAAAGGATCAGAGATTTTCAAAATTGGTGTAAAACAGACAGGTTAACTTCTCAAAAAAATGTCATATATGGTCGGAATTCTCTTGTTTAGTTGGGTTCGAATAACATAGCATAGTGGCTCCTAGAAAGATTCATACTAGAGCCTATCCCGACCCAAACCCACCTAAGATATTTGATAACCCAGAAATTATCCTTAGAAGTCTCCCAAGATAAAATTTTCTCAACTATTTTTCGTATCACTCCTGAGAGCTAATTCAGCTCCTAAAATATTGTGCCTCTACAACAATCACAAGTAGACTTCTAAGAAATCCATTTAGAACTAGGTCTTTTGATGATTTAGATCAGCTAGATTCTCGAGTCTTCACTTTCATCCTCGAAAACAAGTGAACATCTTGGTAGTAGAGAAACAACACCACCCGATTTACATTTCCATCACAATTTAGGTGTCTCTCATCCAAGATCAAACTTCAGCAATATTTTCCTAGTCCATCCATATCTTTTCATCCCACATCCACCGTCCAAACCACTCCACTTCCGCCCTTTTTCCCTCTTGTTAATCCACCTCTCGTAAATCCACCTCCACCTCCTATCATGGCAAGATGGCATGCTCCTCAGTCCTTTCCGCACTTTAGTCAATCTTCCACAGGACTATCAGTCCAAAATACCATTGTATGATGCTAGTAACGCTACTACTGCATCACAACATGTGGATAAGATGAATGAATACTTTGACAGAAATGAAATTGATGATGAATCTGTCAAACTAAGACTATTTTCTCAGAGTTTGGGGGGAGAAGTAAGAAAATGGTTTAAAGGCTTAGCCCCCCATAGTATCAATGATCTCCAAGCCTTCCATCAGACATTCTTAAACAAATGGGAAGTGAAGAAGAATCCTCTCCAAATACTTTCTGATTACAAGAACCTCCGCAGAAACACTGGGGAAAGTGTACAAGCTTACTGCACTAGATTTAACAGTGTGTATAATGCACTTCCTCCAGATCTAAAACCTCCACAAGGCTCAGCGTTAAACAAGTTTCCTGAAGGGTTTTACCCTGAGATGGCCTATCAGCTGAGAGAAAGAGATCCTCTAACCCTTGAAGATATGCAAAAAGGAGCTCTTGTTGTGGAAGTTAACTTAATGGAGAAAAGAGCAAGAATGAAGAATGAGAAGAGAGTGTCCTTTAGAGAGGAATCCACACCTTCTACTTCCAACTCTAAGATGGAAATAATGATGGAGGAGATGATGAAGAAAATGAGCATCCTTGAGAGAGCACAAGCAAGTCGAAACCAAACTGCTCCTCAAAATAGAAACCAAAACCAGAATCAGAATTTTAGAAGAAATCAACCCCAAAATAGGCCAAGCAAAGATGATCGATAGATCACTCCTCCCTTCCATCAAAACTATGTAAGCGAGGTTGAAGAAACATATGAGCATACAGAGGAAGATGATATCAACATGCTGGGAGTAGATAATGATGACTTTGAGGTTCATTATGATAGAAAACAAGGTCTATACACACCTTATGATGACAAAAGAGATGATGATGAAAGTTATTATCAAGACATGGAAAACGTCATCATAGAGTCTCAAAAAGAGTATGACCTTCGAAGAAAAACCAATCAAGAAACTCCCAAAACCAAAACCTCTGATAAATCTTCACAAAACAGCACTGTAAACAAACCCAAAGTTGTCAAACAGAAGGACAAAACAATGGCTGGAAATTCTGATAAAGGTAAAGAGAAAGGCACTCAAAACAATGCAAAACAGAGTGCAGACCTTAGTAGTGTTAGCACCTCAGCTAATACTCCTGTTAAAGCAATTTTTTCAAAATTAAATAGAACAAATCAGCAAACATATTTTGTTGATAGAGTGGCAGTTAATAACGCTGAGACAAGCACTTCAAAGAATCAAATTCCTTTCAGTTTGGAGCAGGAAATTTCAAGAATTAAAATCTTTGTTCCCTTTACTGAGTTAGCTGCCTAGAATGTATATAGATCTCAAATTTTGAAGGCTTTTAACATTGAAGAGAATAATGATACAGTCAATCTTAACGATGACCAACCAGAGCTCATTTTTGGTCCAAATATTGAAGGTAGGTATCAAGAGGGACCTGTTCCTCCTTTTTATGTAAGTTTAAATGTTCATGACAAAATTTTACACAACGCCATGCATGATTCAAGGGCCTCTCATAATTTAATGCCCAAAGCTGTAATGGAGAGCCTGGGTCTAGAAATCACCAGACCTTATAAAGACCTTTACTCCTTTGACTCAAGCAGAGTGAAATGTTGAGGATTAATAAAAGACCTCTGCGTTAACTTAGCACAGATTCCAGCCAAATGCTTAGTCATGGATATTGTTGTGGCTGATGTACCCCCAAAGTATGGTATGCTATTATCTAGGTCTTGGGGGGCTAAGTTACAAGGGACTATGCAAATGGACATGACATATGTGATCATTCCTATTTTCAATCAGACCAGAAGACTTTACATGGAGTCACATATGCAGTACATGGTTACTAGCCAAGACAGACCACAAAACTCTCCTCTGTATTCTGTAAATATAGGCCTCGATTATTTTATCTTGTTTAACGATGAAACATTCACTGAACAGGCGACTTTAACAGAACTGATGGCCGATAGAGAAGAGGAGGGGGACAACACAGAACTATCAAAATAGTTTGTTGAACCTTTAAACCACAGCAAACCAAACCCGGGTCTTGAGCTACAAATTGTGCATCCATTGCTTTTAAACCTTGATAGTCAAGAAAGAAACCCTCAACGCAGTGAAAAACCTGAGGAGTTAAAACAGATTCAACTAAGTGCTAATACTCAAGAACAATCAGAAAGCGTGTTAATTGAAGAGGACGGTAACCAAGATGAACCCGAAACTAGTCCTCTGTGGAGTATGAACTTTGACGGGTCATGCACTAGAAGCAATGGTGGTGCAGGTGTCTGGATTCGTAACACTGAAAACAGCCACACAGAGAGAATTTCCTGTAGATTAAACTTCCAATGTTCGAATAACATAGCAGAATATGAATCCCTTCTTTTAGGCTTACATCTGTTGAAAAAGTTAGGAGCCAAAAGAATTAAAGTGCATGGGGATTCAGAATTAATTATTAGGCAGGTCAACGGGGAATACAACGCTAACCACCCTAGACTTAGGGCCTATCGAAATGATGTCATGGATCTTTTGAAAACTTTCGAGGAGTCCCAATTAATTTTTGTCCCAAGAAGAAAGAATAACATGGCCCACAGTTTGGCCTTTGCTGCTAGAACGTGCTTAACGCCATACGAAACCAAAGAATGCACAACTCAGATTAAATTCAGACCATCCATTCCTGAAAACGAAAAATATTGGCAAGTTTTCGACGGAGACAAACAAATAGAAGACTTCATGCAGTTCAGAAATGAATTTGAACTTTATAGTTCGGATTCAGATTATGAAATAGACTGCCACGGTGAAGAAAATTATCTTGGTGAAGAAGAACCGTCTCCTGAGCTTGTCGATATAAATCTATTGTTAAGAAAACTTGAAAACAAAACAAAAATGATTGCAGAGTTAGAAATAGAGGAAGTAGAAACTCTGCAGTCTGAGAATCAAGGTTTGCCGAAGGGTCTATCCCCTTTAGAAGAGTTGTTTGATTTCAACGATGCGGCCAAGAAGCCAAAACTGGAGCCTGTAGAGACTGAAGTTGAAGAGTGTAATATAGGAAGTGAACTAAAACCAATGATGATCAAACTATCTAATACTTTACCAGCTCATATTAAACTCAAATACATAGAGCTGTTTAAAGAATTTTCTGATGTTTTTGCGTGGAGTTACGAAGATCTGAAATCCTATGACATTGAAATAATTCAGCACGAAATCCCTCTCAAGGAAAACCAAAAGCCATTCAAACAGAAGCTGCGCAAAATAAACCTTGTTCAGTTACCTTTGGTTGAGAAGGAAATCAAGAAAATGTATGAAGCTAGTATTATTGTCCCTATTAGATATTCTGAGTGGGTGTCTAATCTGGTGTCAGTTAGGAAGAAAACAGGAGAGATTAGGTTTTGTATAGACTTTAGAGACTTAAACAAAGCTTCACTCAAGGACAACTACCCTTTACCCAAGATGGACCATATTTTACAAAGGGTAGTTGGTTCAAAAAGAATTTCTTTGCTTGATGGCTATTCAGGGTATATTTAGATTTTAGTTCACCCTAATGATCGATTAAAGACAGCTTTCACTACACCTTAGGGCACTTTCATGTATGTGAAAATTCATTTTGGTCTAATGAATGTTGGGGAAACATTCCAAAGAGCCATGGACATAGCATTCTCGGAAGAATTGGGCTACTTCATCATTATTTATCTGGATGATGTCACTGTGTTTTCAAAGACAAATGAAGAGCACTTGGAACATTTGAGAACAGTTTTCGAGAGATGCAGAAACTTTGGGATATATTTAAACCCTAAGAAAACACTATTCGGTCTCCAAAGAAGGTAAACTTCTTGGGCACATTATTTCAGAAGAGGGTATTAAGATAGACCCAAAGAGGATTGAGGCCATATTGCAAATCTCTCATCCTCGAAACATCAAGGAATTGCAATCTTTCATTGGAAAGATCAATTTCTTGAGAAGGTTCATACCCAACTTGGCTAAGCTCCTTAGAAACATTATAAACATGCTGAAAAAGGAGCAAGGGGTAAAATGGACCTTGGAAGCAAAGAATTCCTTTGAGTTGGTGAAACAAGCGTTAACCAAAACACTGGTTCTAATAAGTCCTGATTTTTCAAAAGAGTTTTATATTTTTTCATTTGCATCAGAACATACAATAGTTGTTGTCCTTTTACAAAAAAATTCACAGGGACAAGAGTAGCCTATTGCATTCTTTAGAAAGGCATTGAGGGATGCCCCTTTGAAGTATAACATTATGGAAAAGCAAGATTTTGCTTTGGTTAAGGCTTTAAAAGACTTCAGGGTATACATCTTGCACTCACACATCATTGCCTTTGTCCCAAATTCAGTTGTGAAAGACATTCTAACACAGGACCCAGATGGTAAGAGAGGTAAGTGGATAGTTGTTATTCTTGAATATGATTTAGAGATCAAGCCCACTAAACTCATTAAAGGCCAAGGTCTAGATAGATTAATGGCTGAATCAAATTTTTAAGTTCTTGATATTAATATGATAAATGCTTTGGATGATCAAGAGGAAATCTCAACTCCCATTGTTAAAGATCATTTTATGAATTCCTCTTGGTACGCTGATATTATTTATGTGTTGCTTAATTTGAACACACCTCCCGGTTTGACAAAAACAAAGGCAAGGTTTCTAAAGTTAAAAACAGTAAACTATTGCATTATAGATAAAAGTCTTTATTGGAAAAATGAAAGTGGGATATTGCTTAAATGTTTGCCTGAGTATGATGCAGAGAAGGTTAAGCATGAGTTCCATGAAGGAGAATGTGGAGGCCACCTATACTGGAAGACAACAGCCAAAAAAATCCTAAGGGCTGGTTACTGTTGGCCTACTCTCTTTCTTGATGTACATAAGATGATCATTGCTTGTCATAAATGCCAACTTTTTGAAGGCAAAAGGAAGTTGTTGCCCTTACCTCTACATCCTATCACTGTTGAAGCTCCTTTTCAGCAGTGGGTACTTGACTTCATAGGAGAAATCCATCCACCATCCTCTGCCCAGCATAGATGGATTCTCACTGCCACAGACTACTTCACAAAATGGATAGAAGTCATCCCTTGTAGGCAAGTCAATGATTCTGTCATCATAAAATTCATGGAGACTAATATTCTCTCTAGATTTGGTTGTCATACCAATATCATCACTGATAATGCAACAGCATTTGGATCAAGGAAGATGGTTGAATTCTGTCACAAATATCAGATAACATTGGGTCATTCCACGGCCTATTACCCTCAAGGTAATGGACTTGCAGAATCCTCAAACAAAATTTTTGTGAACATAATCAAGAAGTTGTTGGAGGACAACAAGAAGTCTTGGCACACAAAGCTTGTTCATGCACTTTGGGCTGACAGATTGACATTGAAGAAATCTATTGGTATGTCACCCTACCAGCTTGTGTATGGTACAGATGTAATTTTTCCTACCAGCCTTGGTGTACCAGTTATGAAGTTGATTCAAGAGGTTCAGTCTGAAGACAATGACATGATCAGAAGGATAAATCAAATTATACACCTTCAGCAAACCATAGAGGAGGTTTATAACAAAGCATTACAAAAGCAGGACAACATCAAAAAAAAACTTGACAGAAGAACAAGGGCCAGCAATTTCAATGTTGGGGACAAAGTTTTAAAGTGGGACTCAAGGAGATAAGACAAGGGCAAGCATGGGAAATTTGACAACTTACGGCTTGGTCCTTATCTCATTCATTCTACTACTGGTAATAATGCCTTTTTCTTGCAGGAGTTGAATGGAGCTGAATTGTTTGGGGGTCCTGTCAATGGCAGGATGCTCAAACATTACTTCTCTTGATTCTATCATGTTCTAAAAGCCTTTTTATCTTTTTTCTCATTATAAATATTTCACCCATCATTGCATTCAAAGTTAGAAAACTAAAAAAATACAAAACAATAGAAGAAAGAAAAGAGGGCAGATTGTAAAAAGAATGAAGGTACAACCCCATACCAAAAAGAGAAACAAATCTAAAAGTGTGCAAGCTTAAATGCCACTCCTAAAAAACACACTTCTAATTAGTCATACAACCTAATTATGACTAATTAGTTTTAAATTGCTGCTGATATGTTAGTGAATTCAATTTGCCAAACAATTTAATCTTGGCTTATCAGTAGGTAAAGTAGGCTAGAAATTGAAGGTTCAAACAAGCTCAAAATATGAACCTAAGTTTCCAAACAAGAATGATTCAAATCTGTTTAAATTTCTGAGTAAAAACAGAGCTGGAAAAAGAGAAGGTCGTGTTTTGAATTTTCAGATCTTAAGCCTTCCATTTTGATTTAATTTTCTGCAAAATAATATCTATGTGCAGCTTGTTTTTTATGCCATAGATCCAGCAACAAGTTAGACTGTTCAATCCTGACTTGTATGCTTTTAAATTGTTGTTTTAGAAATTAGAGAATAAAAATCTGTTAGATTGTTTAATCCTAACAGATTAGTAGATTAGGTAGAGAAGCATATGGATTCAACTGTTTAATCTGAGTTCATGGAGAAATAAGGAGTAGAGTTAGATTATTTTTATGCTTTCAAAAGAACAAAATGTTGTAAAAAGAGTTTGCCAATCCAAGTGCACTCTAAAGAATAAAAAATGTTAGATTAGTAGTATTGGGTAGGTAGAAAGCTTGTTGATGAAGATCCATTGTTTCTCATGGTTGCTCACATTTTTCAGAGCAAAATAAGATCATTCAAATGAAGAAAAGGCATTCCAATGGATAAATCACCGATCAGCCTCCCAGAGAATGCAAGTCTGAAGTTCTTGATGCCTTCAAGAAGGCACCATCCCCAAGTGGAGCCACTGTTAGCCACCTATAAAAAAATTTATATCAAAAGGTGGCTAAATCATTTTTTGAGCCTTCAAGAAACAATTTTATTGCTAAAAATGTTATCTCTTGAAGACTCATGAAGACATCATGCCCTTTGTTTAAATCTTCACTACTGTTTCTGTTGTAAACTCTGAAAATCTGTTGTTTTCCATGAATAAAAGACTGCTGCAAAACACCATTTTTCCCTTTCTTTCACTTCAAACTAACCTTCATTTTTACCCCTTTTATTTCCCATATAATTCCACTATTTTCCATTTTTCCCCATTTCCCCTTCATAAGATCCATTTTACAAAGTTTAAAACTCACTTTTAAACTTTGCCGAAACCCCCAAATCCATCAAAAACTTTGAAAATTTTCATAAAAAATAAGTGTTTTTGACTATGGGCTTAAGCCCCTTTGGGCTAAGTCCTAAACCAGTTCCCCACGTATTCCCTAGCACTAGAACCAAGTGTTAAACCCTTTCGGCGCTTATCGCATCGGAGAAAATAGAGCTCACAAGTCTATTTCTTATGGTGAAACCTCCGATGTGATTAGCCCTTTGTTTATAAGTCCCGATCCCATTGCTACTTCATATAACCCTTGGGCCCGCAATCGGGTCCTAAAGTTTGTAAATAAACCCATCTTCGATGTAATTTTCCTTTGAAAATCATAAAAACCCCTTTTTTTCTAAGTTTTGAACTAAAAGCGCCGGTGCAATCTTTTTATTAATAAGCACCGTTGATCTTAAAACCCGATCAATGATCTGCGCGTTATCACATCAGATAATTTCAAATGGGTAGATTGAAAAGCCCATATCCTCACCCCGATTCTGATTGGCCTTTGTACATATAAGCCCTGGGCATTTGCTTTTTCATATAAACCAACGGTCCCGCAGTCGGGCGCCAAGCCTTTTATATAACCCGCCCCCGAAGCCTAAACCTTTGTTTTTCCATAAAAAATTTGGTTTTTTTTTATTATAAAATGGTCCCACTCGTTCATTGGTCAGAGCTCCTCTCTGCCATTGATCATTGGGCCAATCTGATGGCCAGCGCTGTATCGCATCAGAAATTTTTTCATTGGGCGCGTTAATATTTCCCCACCTCCGATTGACGGTTCCCCGATCCATCCTCCACCATCGATCTGATCTGCAGATCGACGGCCCACATTTAATCACTTCGGCACCCTCCCTGTCGAGTGACCCGCCGATTGCGAAGGTCCGATTGCATCTGGGTCGTCCACGTGTCTTGATCGGATGGTCCAGATCAATCCTCCCAACTTTGGTTAAATTCATGTGCCCCGCTTCATAATGTTTTTGGCCAAAATTCAACCGTTGATCTCTGCAGATCAACGACCCTTATTAACCCTCTCACCGCCTCGTTCAATTTTTCTTTTGACCCCAGTTTCAATCCTGATCATTGATCCTTTACATCTAACGGTTCATATTAACCCCGACAAGCCCGACCCCTGTGGGTCCTGCCTCTCTCCAGATCTGATCTCCGTTGTCGATCCCCTGATCGGACAGTCCATAATAAAACCACTCTATCTCCTATCTGCTGCCCATCTAGTCGATATCGCGCTCACTCCCCACCGTTTGATCTGACAACCCAGATCTTACGACTAATATGCATTTTTGCATTACTTTAAGCACGATCGTTAATTCCCCAAAATCATGCGAAATGGGCGGTATTCAAATTACACGTGACGGCCTCTAACGCATATCGCGTTCAAAAAGGCAATACCGCCTACCCGCCTTTTCATCGTGCGATACTGCCAGTTTTCTTCACCCGAAACCACTTTCCCCTTATTTCATTATGTTGTATCACGTGCACTCCCCGCTGTTGATCTTTGCATATCAACGGCTCTGTTTTAATCTGACCTTTTACTATCGCTCTCCGCCTTCACTAAAGGATTTCAACGAGCAATCTCCGCCATTGATCCTGGGGTCCAATATGATCTGACAGTTTACAATCATTCGGAAACCCCAATTTCCATTTTAATACAAATTTCTTCCACCAAGGGATTTTTCCCCATTTCCTTTGTATTTCTTCACATTTTCTGCCATTTCCAATAATGTGACCCCTTCGCATTACTAGTTCACAGCTAATCTCAACCGTTGATCTATCCAAGATCGACGAATCTGACTTGAACACTCCCCACCATTTCATCAACCACCTCCTTTGACTTCTGCGTGCAATCTCCACCATTGGATGTTGTCATCCAATGGCCACGCTCCAAAACTAAGCCTCCTAAGCAGTCTTACCAAATAACGCAGGATTTTATAACATTTTTCGTATTTTGCAGGTTTTTAATGGTTTTTCCATTATATTAAAGAAAATGAAAGCCGAGGATGACGATCCTCCAGGTTTTCACTTATCATAGAGAAATCATTGAACAGGGTTCAACTTCACGTTTCGTCGATGCTTCATGGGCATTGATGCCATATGAGCCCCTGTCGTACCTGCACATCAACAAGACACAGTGAAATTCAAAAGAGTATCAGTGTTGAAGACTTAAACCCAATAGAATAGAGGATTGAGGATTAATTCTATAGTTTAATGGTTTACAACTAAGATCGATTATCAAAATCCTAATCCATTAAATTAAACACAGTTAAAGACAAATCGTAAATATTTGTCAGTCAGAGAGAGCTTCCACCACCACATCAGAGGCTAATTGATTCCTCTCAGCTACCTAATGCCACCTATAGCCTCAAAGCATTCAGCAGAGGCCGATTTATGATCAGAAAAGAAGATATTTTCCTCGTCACAGACAAACAGTTATTTCAGCCAAAGGAACTTAATGCAAAAAATATCAGCAGAGTTATTACAGTATGACACAGAGCCTAAAAGTTAACAAAAGCTCTCCACCGAGCTTAATTCTTAATTGTAGAACAATTAATACAGACGAAACATCTGTAAACTTCTCCATCAAGCCCCTCAAAGGCCAAGAAGCATTTATCTATATTAATTGAACCTGGGAGATATTTTATCCCATCCCACCTCCTCATTTCTTCTATAAATACTTCTGTAGAAGATGAGAAAATGTTGGTTGCAGAACTTTGAAATATACTTGTGCTCGAAATTTCTACCTATAAATAGTGTTCAAAGGCTCTTAAAGCTCTGTTTGTGATAGAATAGTTAGGCTGTGAAGTGAAGATGATTGCTGAACTGAAACATTGGAACTGAAGACTGTAACTGGTTTGACATCAATAACAAGTTGTTTCTTGGGATCCTGGTCTATATCACTGGTGAAGTGCTCCTTTCTGTGTAATTATTTTCCTTTTGTGTATGCCATATTGTCCATTTATTCTCTGATAAAGAACAACAAGCATAGAGTTAGGACCTATTGTTTACAGTACCCTTCTCTGACTGATAAGCTTTATCTCAATGTTTTCCTCTAATTCGTTTATTTAAGAATGATTCAATATAGTTTAAGCAGTTAGGAATGTTGGCGTTCCCTCGTCCTACTGTTTGCTTTAAACATTATTCTTGAATGTTATTTTCATTATCTGCTTAGTAAAGTTAGACTAGAAAAGTAATGGTGTGCCATGTTTTCTAGTTTCTATCTCCAAAGGTGAATTCTGAAAGTTTCCCTCAGTGTTTGTTGAAAGCAGACTAGGTTTAAAAGTACCTTATATGATCATTGTTCGTGCAATCGAATGCTAATTTGTAGGAAAAAAATCTAACATTATTAGGGACTTTACTTTATTTTTGAAATGAGCTACGGATCCATAACCAATGTCGGCCCCGTCTTTGCCAATGACACCATCAAATTCCATGCTCCAAAGACCATTTTCATCCTCAAGGTGTTGAAACTCTTGGCTCTATTTTGACACAATTTTGTGATCTGTTTCTTTATGTTGTTTTGAACTTTCATCTACCTTCTCTGATGGCTTTTCGGATGTAGTAGGCAGATCCACTTTTTCTTTTTCTAACATTGTTCTAATGCAATCTGAAATCTCAGGAACATCCTCTATTTCTACTAATTGACAATCTACATCATTTAATCCATAATCATTATACAAAATGAAGGACTCTAAGTTTGTATGTATAGTGTTGATAGGATGATTATTAGGCCTTTCCTTATTTGTAATCATATATTTCATTTTAGTCTCACGGTATAGTTTTCTCATTTTACCAAAGACAGGAATGGTTGCATAGGAAAATTCCAACTGCAGTGTACCTCTCAATTTAGTCCCCCGGGACCTTGATAGTAGCATACCAAAATGTGGCGGAATGTCAACAACCACCACGTCCATTAGGACATTCTTCGACGGGATCTTCTCTAGGGAGACAACTAGATCTTTGATTAGACCCAAACAACGGACATAACCAAAATCGAAAGAATATAAATCATGATATGGGTGGGTTATGTTAAGGCCAAGCTTCTCCATGATGGCTTTGGGCATGAGGTTGTGGGAGGCCCCGTAGTCCAACATAGTGTTATGAAGAATGAATTGGTGGATTTTGAGATTCAAGTAAAATGGAGGGACCTCACTATCTTCATATTGTCCATCAATTGTGGGACCAAATATAAGCTCGGATTGATCATCCTCTATATTGACCATATCAGATAAAGGGTCAACTCTAAACGTTTTAACTACATGGGATTTATACTTGTCAACTTTGACCAATTTAGTAAGAGGAATAGAGACCTTTAACTTCGAAATTTCTGAGTCTAAATTGAAAGGTATAGCTTTGTCTACCTCTTTTATGACGATATCCCTTTTCTCAACACGATCTTTCAGTACAGCTTCTTTCCTCTGAATATCTCTTTCTCTGGCAGGTGCACTTGTAGAAGGTTGATTTCTTTTGTTCTGATTTGGAGCTGCAATCTCTTTACCCTTATTCTGATTGGCTTGAGAAGCTTGCTTTTGTGGTACTTCTTTCTGTTGAACTGTCTTCTTCGGAGGTGGATTGATTGGAACACCATGGCTTCTCAAGGAGTACTACCTTTGCTGGGAACTCAATGCATTCAAGTATCCTCTCTGATAATCATCATATTCTACTTCTAACTCGTGATCATTTGCCAATATGAAGTCTTTATTACTTGGTAAGCTTATTTTTTCCACATATTCTTCATATTTGGTCACAAAGATGGGTTGTCCATCAGTTGTAAAAAGAAGGTTTTCCTCTACTGTTGGTTCTTCTTCGTCATCACTCTGAGCATAGTTCTGTTGTAGTGGTGTTTGAATTTGCTGTTGTTGTTGTGTTTCAGGATTTATTTTCTCTCTTTGCTTTGAGGTTGTTGTTGTTGGCCTCGAAACTTCAGATTTCTGACTTGTGGCTCCGTTTGTCTATCTAAAATAGACATTATATCTACCATCCTTTACATGGTCCTATGAAAAGCATCAATTTAGTGTCGGATGAGGTGGAAGTTTCCTCTTTAATGGTTACTTTACGTTCAGTTTTGAGTTTTGACTTATTAATCAAGAGGTTGGCCTCAACACTCACAGAATTTCGGATCATCTCTTCTAGAGTAGTCAGATTCCTCTCTCTCAATGAGTAGGCCATGTCTGGGTCAAAAGCATTAGGATAGCTCCAGAGGGCCAAACCAGGATGTGGTTTCATTTCATTTTGGATGGAGTTATAGATTCTGAGGTATCGGGCATTATACTTAGGAATAGATTCATTAGGATTGTGCCACAGAGATTCATACTCAGCAAGGATTTGTAAGGGGCTTTTCTTCTCATCCCACTTGGCTAAGAAAGCCTCAGTTACTTCAGTGGGAGTCCTAAAATAATTAGCTGCTAGGGCATGAAACCAAGTTTTAACTTCACCAGAAAAACTTTGCGTGATAATTCGCATCTTGGCATCATCTGCATCTAACTCCTCAATATCTATGAAGGTTGTGATTTTAGCCATGTTCTGACGGGCTGTGATTTCATATTTTTCATCGAAGAGGGGAAGTATTTGTCCATATCCTTGTGGAAAATCAACAAGCTGACCAAGGAGAACTAAAGGTCCAAATCGAGCCATAATTCCTACTGAATGTGGTGGAGGGGGAGGAACGAGAGATGGATTGGTCTGAGGAGGTCCTTGAGGGGGAAGTTGAGATGATGATGGGATGGATGATGAAGTGGTAGCTGTTTGGAAAGCTTTGGGGATGTGAAGGGTTTCTTGTTGGTATTTAATGAGGGCTTTTTCAGCAGTGTGATGTAAAGTGTTGGCTGATTTTTCAAGCTTGTGATATTGTTTCCAAATTTTGACATCAGACTCATTTGCAGCCTCAAAGAATGATGGGTTTAACTCTAATCTCCAAGGTTCAGGGACTATTGTATTCAAGTCAGTCTTGGATTTGGTTCTAAACAGTGACAACTCAAATTTGGTATCAAAAACTAAATTTTTAAGGGCTACCAAATCAGAAGGTAATGAGAAGGATCTTACCAAATCTCGAGGAGGAGGATCGAAAGAACTTGAAGCTGCATGAGATCATTGCCTCCTTAGGATTCTTTCAGGATATTCGACGGGAGAAACTGGATCTGGATCGAGGTTTGACCCAGTATACTTTCTTCGAGAAGCCAAGTCTGTTATTGAGGCATTGCAATTATGAAATCAACTATATGAAAATTGATCTCATCATCCAAAGCACCAGTTTCCAATAAATCTTTTTCGTACACCCAGGGAAAAATTTTCTTTTCGCTCCCCAACAACGGTGCCAGTATGTTATCACTCCGCCAGATTCCCAAGGCTAAAGAAGGAACCCCAACAGAGGTAACCGCGGGCCAACCTTTTAACTTGGTAGCTAGCCCTACCAAGTCGGAGAGGGCTCTCTCCACAAAACACAACCTAGGAGGCTAAATGGATTAGGATTTTAGGCTAGGTGTGAGTTTTGGGGGTTTTGATTTGATTTTGGTCGGGCTGCTGGATGAAAGTATGGTCAAGGGAGCTAGGTCAGGGAAAATGAGATAGGGTTGCAGAGATTCAATGGGGCAAGGTATGCATAAGGCTTAACACTTTAATATTTTTGTGAGGAGATGGTTTTAAGACTGATGAGGACCTAGGAAGAGCATGAGAGATGTATTCTTCCTAAACATAGGAAAATGGACAAATTATGATAACTTTCCCTAAACAGAGCATGAGCAAGCATGTATTCAGCATATCAACTTGAAAGAGATCATACAACAGAGATGTAATGAACATGAAGACAACACATTCTAACATATGAAACTAAAGAAAAAACAATGATAAACATCATACCACATGTATCCCAAAAAATAGCTGCAACTCTTCTTTATTAACTGGCCAAACAGAGTACAATAGTCCTTGATCAATACATTAGCATCCAAACTGATCCCAACCTCTACTAAGAGTGAAGAAAGGGACTAAACAGACATTAAAACAACATTCACTCATCCTCAGGGGTCAAATCCATGAGGTGAGGAAGAGATCCACAAAAATATGAACTAAAAGCTAGAGTATAGGGAGCTCTAAGTGACTCATCCCTAATTATATTCAAACTAATTCATTTGACTTAATGAGGTTGTGGATATCATTCGAATCACTGATCCTAATACGGCCTATATGGTGGAGATTTGTCTCACCTCTCAAACTTCTTCAGTTTTGAAGGTGAATTCTTTTAGAAAACCTGTGGTGCGGCCATGGGTTCCCCCTATCCCCTGTGGTGGCTAATATTTTCATGGAGGACTTTGAATCTAAGGCCCTCTCCTCAGCCCTTTTCCAACCCAGACTTTGGAAAAGGTTCAGAGATGACACTTGTGTTGTCTAGCCTCATGGCAAGGAGAATTTGGAAAATTTCTTCAATCACTTGAATAGCCAATTGGACTCCATAAATTTTACTATGGAATGTGAAGTTGATGGGAGACTGCCTTTTCTCGACGTTCTTATTTTAAGAAATGATGGTGGTTCCTTTTCTCATCAGGTCTTTAGAAAGAAGACGCACACTGAGCAGTGTCTTCATGCTGGTTCTCATTATTTATCGGCTCAAAAGCAAGGTGTTCTCAACACCTTAGCTACCAGAGCATTAAGAGTCTCAAATGCGCACCATCTCGAAGAATAAAAATCCCACCTCATGAGTGTTTTCATTAAGAATGGTTATAGCAAGTTTGAGGGCCTTAGATATTTTCAAAAAGCGAAAAAAGTTCCAAGTAATAAAAAATATTCCAGTGATTGGTTATATGGGGTTTACCTCCCCTTTATTCAAGGGACTACTGAAAAGATTGCTAGGATCCTTAAGAAACATAATGTTTCATCAAATTTCAAGCCCCTCCATACTATTTTGAGTTCTCTAAGGTCGGTTAAAGATCTGAAAAACCCTAGGGATGGTAAAGGTGTTTACCTAATTCCTTGCTCCTGTGGGGCTCCTTACATTGGCGAAACTCGTTGTTCCATCAATCAAAGGATTCATGAGCACGTGGCATACCTTAAGCATGGTAGGTCACTCTCCTCTGCCTTAGCAGAACACGCGGAAAAGACGAAGCATCAAATTTACATAGAAGAAGCTAAGGTGATTGCTAGGATTGACCATTTTCATCATCGTAAGTTAAGGGAAGCATTAGAAATCGAGAAAAGGCTTGTTAACCTGAATAGAGATGATGGATGGAGTGCTAGTAGATGTTGGATCCTGGCCCTTCATACTAGGGTTTAACCTCTGTGCTCCTTCCCCCTTTTTTATTTATTTATTATTATTATTATTTAATCCCTTAATTCGCTCTTATTCTCATTATTTTTTATTATTTTTATACACAAAAATAAGAGCTCCCTCAACCTATAAAATTTAATAAATTAAACTAATAGTATTAGATTAGTAAAAATATTCTTATATTATAAAATACTAAGAATATATTCGTTATTACGAATATCTTTTATAATAAAATAATAAATATAATAATAAGACATACCAACTAATAAACTGAATTTAAGTTTATATGAAAATTAAATAATTTAATATTACATTATATATCGATTCATGGAATCATTATTAGATTAATTTATTTATATGTATATATATCCCTCTAATTGCATATCAGTAATATTCTTAATCCTTTTTTTTTAATATTTCTTGAACCCTAATTTTCCCTTATTAATTATACTCCCTTAAAATGCCTTTTAATTAAAAAAATTAAATATATTATAATTATTAACTAATTAAACTAAATTAAAATATAATATAATAATAAAATATTTTAATTTATTTATATTTTTCCTTCTCTTAGTCAAACTAGTTGTTATACCTTAACGGCTAGTTGCCTCCTCTCTCCAACCTTTTAACTCGGTCTCCTTGATCTGATTTCTCATCTTGTCCTGAAGATGAACCACACTGGTTGGTTCGAAACGCATCACAATTCATGATCATATGTGATTTTCTCTGAAAGTTATTTTTTACAAACTTTTACCTGATGAATCTACCCCTAGGTAACTTATCCAAATCATATTTACATTTACCATGCTCAATTACATAAGTGAAATCATGATTTCCAAGACAAAAGTCAAAATTACAGTGAAATTTCAGAAAAATCAGCAAATGGTCAAGTGCACCATTTTTCTGTCAAGTGCGCCCTCCCTGTTCAAGTTTGATTTTGACTGACTTGTAGGTGTCCAAATTGGCTCCAAGATAGCTTTTTGGAAAGCCCTTCAAGTCTATTTTCCATATCTACCTTCATTTTCCAAAATGAAGGTCATTTTCCCTATCAAAACTTCATTCTCCCAAGACTTCTCTGTGCGTAGTGTCTAGGCTAAAATAGGGGCAGGAACATGACTTTTAGGGTGTTTTTTGCCCTTTTCACTCACCATTTTGTCTCCAAAACCTTAGAAAATGTATAGGGTGCATGTATTCATCATTTTGAATCCAATGGTGGTCTTTGTTTAGCCATTGTATGCCTCAAAAAAGTGCGCAATGCTTAGGGCGCTGCGCATGTGACCATTTTGCTGATATTAGTTTGTTGATGAACACACATAAAAAGACAGATTTTGCAAAAATGATTCAAAATGCTTCAAAATTGGTGAAGTGGCTGATGATGGTGTGGATAGGCTTGGAGTGAAGCCTCTACAATTATATCCAAATTCTTCTTCTCTTCCATGGTCAAAGCCTCAATCTTTGCATTGGCTCTTTTGAGCTTGGCCGTTGCAATTTTCTCCTTTTGGGCATGGTGTTTGACCTTCCTCCTCAGTAGGTCATTGTCTTTGTTTGCTTTCTCCAAAAGCTTCTCCAAATATTGATTCTCTCTATCAATCCATGGCTCCATACTTTCATTGATCACTATGGCAAGTTGCTTATTTAGGGTTAGCTGATCAGCAAGCTCGGCCTCTTTTTGTCTTTCTAGAGCTAGAGCTATTTTCAACCCTCTAGTTCTAGGTCTGCCTCTTGGTGCTTTCTCATCTTGTTCACCCATACTTTTCAAGTGTCTCATCTAGTATAACTTTGGCCTTTTCTACCTCCCTTTGAGAAGTGATGAATTTCACCTCATCAATGGTATGCTTTGTTTTCAACTGATGGTTATCCTGCTCAAGGAAATCAATGACAAACTTGGCCCTTTCAAGATTAGTCTGGAGCTCTATAATCTTGACATACTTTCCCTTGATGACACTAGTGATTTTATCATCTTTATCCTCATCTAGGTCAACAAGCTCAAAATCATGCTCAGTCTCACGGAGTTTTTCTTCATGTCTAACCTCTGGCTGAATTTCTGCCTCAATCACTTTTTCTTTGCCTTTGTCCACATGCTTTGTTGATGTATAAGGCATGGCCCCTTCCACTATGTGTGGAGCAAACACATTCCTGTGACCTCTCTAGCATATTTTTGGCAATGGCTTAACCTCAACCACATTAGCCCTCTTAGGCTCACTGACCTCAATCCTGCTAGGTGATCCAATGTCATGATGAAATGGAGATGAAGGAGGTGAAATGGGAGAAGGGGACTGATCTGATGATGATGAATGTGCTGTGGGCTAAGATGGAGGGATGGAAGTGGATAGCTGATATGATGAAGGGACATTTTGTGCATGTTGATTAGACGACTCTCTGAATATATCATTGGCTATTAAGGTACTCCATGCAATGTTTAGTTGATTGAGATGATAAAGGACTATAATTTTGATAAGGGAATTATGGAAAATACTTCTCATTTTATGTTCATACTCCCTTTTCTAGACAATAAGTGCCATCTTATCAATGCTCCAGAAAAGGTAGTAGGGTATGTTGAGCATCTTTACCCTAGTGAAATGCATTAAGAGCCGGATGTGATAAGTATAAAGTCTTGAAAATATACCTTCACATGAAAAGTATTTCATGATTATCTTCATCATTGGTGAATATCTGTCCAGGAGGTAGGAAAAAGGAAAGAACCTCTTTTTCTCATTCATATATCTTGGTTTTATGAAAGGTTCAAAATATTTTTCCTCCAATTCGCTGTGCTTGAACCATTTCTCCCCAATATTTTGGATCTCGGTGGCAACTAAAATGATGGCAATTGACACAGTAAAGGTGACACCAACTAGAGTAACTTAGTTTTCATGGAGGTTGGATATGAAAAACCCGGTCAACATGGCATGGTGTTGGACCCTCTGAATTTTCTCACAAAACTCAAAACACCCAACATGTTTTAAACATGTCACTGCCATAGGAGATGCCAAAAGTTCTCTAGTACTTGTTGGCTCAAGTCTGAGTATTCGTCCCCCTTTATGTGGCCTTCTGTCCTCTGTTTCTTCTCACTCACTGTGTGATCCGTTCTCTTCTTATGCCATGATGTTTCAAAGTAAAAACCTTAGGGAAGTGTGATGATGGTGAAAATTGGTTTTAGTAATGAGGAATGGGAAATGGAAATTGAGGGAGATGGTGCTAGGGATTTATGAAATGGGAAAGGGGATAGGGAGTAGTGATATAGTGGAATTTAGGATGGGGAAATTATTTACAGGTTTGGGATTAGGAGCCTAGGTAGTTGTAGCACCTAGGGCTTAGGGTTTTGGGAAAAAGCGTTAGGTAAAGGGCATTTTGTAATACAGGAGTTTAGGAATGGGTATTTGCAATTGTAGGAAGGGTGTGAAGGTATAGGGAGATTTGATTTGGGGAATTAAGAGTGCAATGGGAAATACTAGGGTTTAAAACAATTTTAAACACCAGATTCTAAAAAAAAATTCACAACGCCCAACACATGAACTTTGATGGAGATGATAAATGATAGAATTAGCTTTTACTCACTTGTTGCAAGTCGATGAAAAGGTTGATGAAGTTTTAGGAAGTGATTTTTTGCAATTTGATTGAGTTTCTGGCTTTTCTGGTCAAGTTCGCCTTGCAGAAGAGAGTGTGCCCTGGCAGAAGAGAGTGTGCCCTCGAAAAAGAGAGTGTGCCCTCGCAAAAGAGAGTGCGCCCTGGAAGAAAAGAGTGTGCCCTCAGCTCTGTTTTTTGCAAATTTTCGCCCATAAATTCGAAATTTTTCCCTCTTGGAAACTGCTCAACGATGGAAGGAGACAAATGAGTTTGAATTTGATGTCATGAAGGCTTTAACACTTCAATGAAATTGATATTTTAATTTAAAACCCACTTTTCTATTTTTTTATTTCACCTTTGAAAACTTTGCTAAATACCTTTTTCACTATGATTTTCTTCTCTGCAGGTTGATGTGCTAGAGTTTGGAACTCTTTACAATTTGACTTTGTTGATCTTCTGTTTGGCGTATGAGTTTGAGTTAGCAGCTTGGGACAATACTTATTACATATAATGAGCATAAAATTACATGAAAAATAAAAATAAATTACATCTCTGTTTTGAATAAAATTACACTTTGGTATGAAAATCATACTTTGAAACCATAATTACAACCTTTAAAAATCATATTCAAATGCTAAAAAATCTTATTCAAAAGATAAAGAAGTATTATTCAATCACTCTCACACTTTTACTGACCTTATTGAGATGAAATTGAGTATTATTGAACCTTGGAAAATGAAACCTAGTGACCTAAATGGATCTTGAATGACCAGACTCCATGTTGACTTTGAATGACATAATGACAATAGTGAAATGAGCTTTCAAGACTCATTTATGCTTAGCAAGACATGAAGGTGGGCCAGCAAATGTGAACTTTTGAGGGTGAGGGAGCTTTTATGACTAGGGCTACCATCAATGAGTGAATATTTTGCATGACCTAGTGGAATGATAGAAAATTTCTGAGTGGGACCCCTAAAATGAATATGAAAAGAGTGATTTTGATCACTGATGGTAGAATGCAAATTCTGACACTAACATTTTTATGCAGGGACACAAGATTTATCAGTGCATTACGAACTACATTGTGGGAGAAGATGGACACAAAGTTGAAGAGATCTACAACATTCCATTCGCAAACAATGGCCAGACAAAAGTAGTCAACAAGAATTTGGTGCAACTTCTGAGGGGATATAGCCACAAGCATCCGAAGATCTAGGACAAAAATCTAGTATATATACAAGATTCTTACAATAGAGCAGTCCACACTTCTACAGTAAAGTCCCCATTTGAAACTTGTTTTGGATATTTTTGCCTTCGCCTTTGGACATTGCATATGGAAAATAATGAGGAGTGAGGGAAGATCTTAGAGGGGATGCCTTGAGGGTTGAAAAATTTACAGAGAAGATCAATAATATCCATATACAGGTATAAGATACATTGCAAAATTCATAGGATAAATATGAGGCAAGGCATGATCAACATAGAAAAGAGAAATCGTTCAAGATGGGAGACATAGTATGGCTCATGTATGGCTACAGTTGAACAGGAGAGGCTATAGGGGCCTGGTAAGAAAATCAAGGCTCTAAGGTATGATCCCTTCAAGATACTATAAAAGGTGGGTGATAATGCCTATTGACTCAATTTATCACCATATATGCACATTTACTTAGATGTGAATGTAGCAAATTGAAAACTCTATGAGCCTTCCATGCTAGATCGAGAAGAGGAACAAATGTTATCTTTTGTGGAGGATTTGGCACTAGATGCTCAGGCATAGTTGATAGAATATACAATTTTAGATAAGAGGTCCAAAACTACAAGACATGGGCAACATGACCTTTGGAAAATTGGGTTGAAAGGACAACTTCTAGGCAAAGTTAAATGGTACACCAGAGAGAAGGTGGAGGAAACATTTACTCACCTCATTCAATAGAATATTTTGGGGACCAAAAACCTCCAAAAATGGGGAGGCGTGATCTGGATTAGATCATTATATTATTTTTCATCCATCTTAATGCTTCTAGAGTGGAAAAAGTGGAGAAATAAACTCGCAGGACCATTTTTACTAGTTGGACCTAGTTTGACAAATTAGGGTTTGAAACATTTTGGGAGTGTTTTGAGGCATTAAACAAAGTTTTTTGGGGGTGAATCTTTGCTAGTTTTTCACAACGCCTTTTTTTACTATTCTAAACATGGATACCTTTCCAACAACGCAAGAATCACGTTAACCAAAGTCCATATCTGAAAGTTATGCCACTCTGAAGTTGACCTTCCTATTTTCACTACCATAATTCAAGAGGATTCCATGCCAACCCCCATTATTCATGAAAAGGGGCTAGCCACATGATTATGACGTATAATACCCTAGGATATTCTATATTGTAACTCTATTTAATAGTCGAGGTATTCAAACCTAACCACTAGTAGGTTATTAGATTGTGTTATAACCGAGCCACTAGGATGAAAATGGATTCCATTCTTTTGAGTGCATTTATTCCATAGTTGAGCAAAAATAGCCAAGAGGGATAGGAGAGATAACACATAGAGAGGATTTGAGCACTTTAGTGTCCATGGGCCACCTGCCATTAGTTTTAGCTTGTACCCTAGAAAATCAACAATTTTCACCACCATATTTCAAGAGGATGTGGCATTAGCCCCCATTATTCATGAAAAGGGGCTAGACACGTGATTATGATGTAGAATACTCTAGAAGAGTTTATATTGTAACTCTAGTTAAGAGTTGATGAAGTTAAACCTAACCATTAGTAGGCTATTGGGGTGTGTTATAACCCAAACATTAGGAGGAAAATGAGTTCCATTTTTTCGAGTGCATTTGTTCCATAGCTTAGTAAAAATAGCCAAGAGGGATAGGAGACAAAGTACACACAGAGGATTTGTGCATTGTAGTAGCCATAAGCCACACACCATACTTATTTGTACTTGCAACGATATTTCCATTCAGAGAAAGAAAGTGGAATGACCTCACCGTCCAATTGGGTTTTCCTCCCGAAAGGGTTTCCTAGGTCATATCTTGTGTGAGATGTGTGTGTCAACTTTTGTTTCATTGTTATCTATTTTCTAAAAATTTAATTCGCATGCATACACTATTAACAAAAATCTACAAATCTAAAAATCTAAAGAGAAATAAAATTGTAATAGTGTAGACTTTGGTTTTTTTAAGTACATTTTATCAGATTTGTTGCGACAAATTGTCCAATGGAATATCCACGACAATTTACGGATCATATTAGTATTAGAGCTAGGTTTCTTCGGGTGTATTGTGGATATTTGCAGGGGATCTAGATCGGTTGGGCCAAAAGTTGTAAAACCCTAATCATGGGTGACGAATCTATGAATAACCCTCGTGATCCTATAGAGGAGAGGATTTCATAGTTGGAACAACAAGTCACTACAATAAAACATAATGTAAATCTCCTCATGGTGGCCCTAAGCAATAATCTTGGGATATTTGGAGAAGATGGGGGTTCAAATGTAGAGGCCAAATCAGAAGGGGGATTAGGATATCAGGAAGAAACAAAGAACTAACCAAAGAAATAACCTAGAAAATATCAACCCAGTTCGAGTGTCCTGAACTAATCAACCCCTATTTAAAATGGAAACAAAGGTCAATATCAAGCCATACCATGGTGATATTGACGCTCTAAATACAAATCACTGGTTGCAGCAATTGGAAGTGTATTTCAGTGTCCATCAAAAGGAAGAAAATTAGATTTCATTTTCACGACTAAAATTAGAAGGTCATGCCCTGACCTACTGGGAAAGCCACATGGAGACTCTAAGGTTGGAGGGGGATTCTCTAGTGACTAAGTGGGAGAACTTCAAAATCCTCATTAAGTCATAATTTTACACTATTGGGTATGTAGAGGACCAACGGATCCAGTGGCACTACTTCATGCAAAATTGAGGGCAAAACATGCAGGAGTACACCATAGAGTTCATAAATATGGCCATAATGTTAGGTATCTCCTCAAATAACCCAAATGTACTCCACAAGTATTTGGGGGGTCTACACCGACATTTGCAAGAGCAAGTGATGTTGTTCAAGCCCAAATAAGTGGAGGAGGATTTTGTATAGGCATATTACTTGGAGAACATAGGCCTAAATAAAGTGCAATCAAGTGGATTGAAGTAGAAGGAGCAACATGATGCTTCTAAGGAGGGGAATAAGAAGCAGAAGGGGGGAAAGATATAAATATTGCATCCATAACACAATAATGCAAAGATCCCAACAACCACTTCAACATTGACGTCTACACAAAGGAAAAGTGCTAGAAGTTGCATCCTGAGCTAAACTTGAAGAACAAAAAGAAAGACAAGAAGAAGAAGTGTCTCATGGCCACTGATTCAAGCAGCAAAATTAAAAGAAACTCAGACTTGGATGAGAAGATCGTATGTGCGTCAGTGCAAAAGCAGGTGAATCTGAGTAGCCTTCAACAACAGGAAGAGAAAGAAATGACAAAACTCTTCCATATAAAGATAGAAGTAAAAAAGACAAAGATTGACACTTTATTTTACTCAAGATCGCAAGTGAATCTCATTGCAGTAGAGATGGTGAAAAAACTGGTCCTAAAATTTCGTGATCATCCAAGCCCATATCCACGAGGATGGTTAATTAAGGTAAAAAAACAATGTAAAATTAGATTTTCCATTAGTGCTTATTTTATTGATGAAGTATAACTATATGTGGTTCCCCTTGACGTATTTGGAGTCATGTGTGGGAGTCCCTACATGTACATGTAAGAAGTAATATTCATGCAGAGAGTCAACCAATATCGACTCGTCAAGGATGGAAAATCATTCACCATCAATGTGCACAAATACAAGTTGAAAATTTCGCTGGCAATTTCCAACAAAGCAAAGAAATTGATCAGTTCCAGCAAGAACTATGTTTTATTATTTTTAATAGAAAACCAGTCTGTAGAAGAGTCCGTAAGAGGCAAGGCGTCCCTGGAGGGGTGTACTAAGAAATGGAAACATCAACTAGAAGAGTTTCTACAAGCATACATGGATGTGTTGCAAGAGCTTAAATGGTTGCCACCTAAGAGGGAAGTGGAGTAGAAGATCCAACTATTGTCGAACTCCCGATTTCTAAACATTGGGTTGTACAGGTAGTCTATTATAAAAGCAAGTGAGGTGAAGGAACTTTTGCAATAACTGTTGGAACATAGTTTCATTCAACCGAGTACATCACCATGTGGTTTACCCATTATCATTGTGCCAAAGTATGATGGGACTTAGCGGATGTGTATATATTACAGGGCGTTGAAAAAAATCACACTCGAGAATAGGCACCCCTTTCCCAAGATAGATAATCTGCTAGGTCAGTTGTAGCAAGAAAAATACTTCAACAAGATGGAATTAAAGTCTAGATATTACCCAGTTCGAGTCAAAGAAGAAGATACCTACAAGACCGCCTTCAAAACCATGCAAGGTTTGTATGAGTGGTTAGTTATGACATTTGGCTTATGCAATGCACCAACTACGTTTATGAGATTACTGAATGATGCATTGTGCCCTTTTATAGGTTCATTTGTTATTGTCGATTTTGATGATATAAAAATATTCAATGCTACTTGGGAGGAACACATCTCACATTTGATGCAGGTGCCAGAGACATTAGAGAAGCACCAACTGCTAGAAAATCTCAAGAAGTGTGAGTTAGCACAATAGTATTTGGTGTATTTGGGTATGTGATAGGTGGAGGAGAATTGAAGATAGATCATGCTAAGATAGAAGCCATCATGAAATGGCGGGTGCCTACTAATTTTTTTGAGGTCAGGAGTTTCATTGGGGCAACACAATACCTAAGGAAAATTCATAGCCTCATTTTTTATGGGAGTAACATCGCTCCATACCATGACAAAAAGTTGCAAGAGTTTCCAGTGGGGAAAAGGTCAACAGAGGGATTTCGAGGAGCTAAAGAAGAAGACCAATCAAGCAACAGTTCTAGCATTACCAAGATTGCAACAACCCTTTGAAGTGGAGACAGATGCAAGTGGGTATGATTTGGGAGCGTTCTTGATGCAGGGAGGAAGGCTTGCATGCTACCATTCTGAAGTATTTCATGGGGCAGTTCTCAACTACCTTACCTACGACAAGGAGCTCTATGCCTTCGTACAAGTTGTGAAGAAGTGGAAGCACTATATGATGTGAAAGGAGACAATAATTTATCCAAACTTATGTAGGAACACAATAGAATACATATATAAACATAAACACAGAAGTGCAACATAAATAAAACTTCCTCTCATTAATATCAAAGAACTGAAATATGCTTACATATAGAATGGAAATAAACTAACTTGGACGATGGTATCTTATCTCTGAGAAGAGATGCGGCGGCTACATACCTCTGAACTGTGTTACAATGAGGCTCAAGGGAATTTTTATTATTGAACAACAAGGGAAAACCTTAAACAACCAAAACCCTAACCCAGGAGATGGAACACCAAGAGTTTGTGGGCCTCGTTGGGTTAGTTACGTAGCTAACTTCCCAGGGTCATAACTTGGTCATATTATCTCTGTTTGGAGCGTACGATACCTTCTTAGAAATATCTCTCTAGGTACTACAATATTTTTTGCATGCCCTTTCCAATGGCAATGAGCCTACTGCAGATCTAAAAAAACGTCGTTTAGGGGGTCAAAACTGCTTCAGAAGTTCAAAACCCGAAAAACTACTAAAAATAGTAAATGTTGCTATAAAAAAGGAAATTGATGAAACTGACTGGGGGACTAGGTGGAATAGGTGGGTGGCCACCAATATCCACCTGGATCAGTCCTCCCCCCTTAGGAAGCAATGGTCCCCATTGCGTGCATAGCCTCCATAAGGTGACAAAATTTTTGTTGAACTTGGTCCCTGGTGAAGCACTTTACCTAGTGAAGGAGTTGGCCCGCTTTGATAACTCGATATAACTGGATCCTTTGTTGGCAGGTGTTATTGATCTCTGTGTCCATGATCCTATCATTTGTGGCATGTTCTATGCAATCCAGGTTTAACTTTGTGGGTGTGAGTTGTTCTGCAATGTTGGATGTGTCCAATGATGGTGGGAAGTATTGCCGGAGGCGGTACACATTGAACACTAGGTGCAGACCAAGGAATGGTGGAATGTTGAGCTCGAAGGCATTGTTTCCTACAACCTTGGTGATGGTGTATGGCCCATATCAGAGTAGGTGAAGCTTGCGGTGGGGTCCAGCGTGGCGCTCATTCTGCAAATGTAGCCAAACTTTTTTGCCCACCTGGAACTTGTGTGGCACCTAATGTTGATCATGTCGCTGCTTGTACTTAGCATTGGCTTCGTCCAATATGTCATGGACCTGCTGGAAAACATGTTGAATGTACTCAATGAAGTTGTTTTCCCCATCAGCTTTAGATTGGACATGATTCAAATCTATCTGAGTAGCTGCAAATGGTATGGCCACATCAATGGGGCACAGTGGCTAGAATCCCAGCCCAACCTGAAAGGGTTGTGGCCATTTTAACTATGGAGAGCTCGGTTGTAGTTGTGCTGGATATAGGGGAGGCTTTCATCCCATGTGTGAGGATGTTTCTAGTTGTACATGCGTAGAATGTGCATGATCATCCTGTTGATGACCTTTGTTTGGCCATTAATTTGGGTGTGTAAAGTCATGGACTTAGTGAGCTTGGTATCGAGCATTGCTCAGAGACTTGACCAAAATGTACTTAGGAACCTATTATCTCGATCTAAGATAATGGACTGTGGGATCCCAGAGTGCATCCACACTCATTCAAAGAAGAGTTTAGTAGTGGATTCTATTGTGATACTCTTCTTGCAAGCCACCATAATGGCCATCTTAGAGAATATGTCGATGACCACGAAAACATAGTCGTTGTCATGCTTAGTAGAAGGAAGGCCCGACATGTAATCCATGTAGATGGATTCCCAAGGTTGACTAGGAGTAGGAAGAGGAGTATATAGGCCTTGCTTCTTGATGGTTGGCTTGGAAATGGCGCAAGTAGTGCAGGATCTGATGTACTTCCCAACATCGTATCGAAGGTTCGGCCAATAAAAATACTTCTGCAATACTGCCATTGTTTTTTCTACCCCGAAATGTCCAATGACCCAGGTGTAGTGCGCTTCCCAAATCATCTTGGCATGCTCGCTTGAAGGAACACATAGGTTTCCCAGGTGGCATAACAATGCATCCTGGCAGTGATAATTTGGAACTTTCTTGCCTTTTAGGAGCGTCTGGTATGTATTTCTGAATTATGGATCACCCTTGTAAAGTGTTGGCCACCCCAAAGTCTCATGCCCGCAAGAGTTGAACACAGTGGTTAGCGTCATGACTGGAAATCGACTGAGGAAGTCTGCAACATTGTTGGTGTTGCCCTTCTTATACTTAATGTTGAAATGGAAATGTTCCAGGTATGTGAACCATTTCTGATGGAGATCATTTTGCAACTTCCCTTGTGTCTGTATGAACTACATGGGTTAGTGGTCTGTGTAGATTATTGTTTCCTTCCCCATAATGTAATGCTTCCATTGTCAGTATTCATGCACAATGGATTACATCTCTTTGTCATAGGTGGGATACTTTTAGACTGTGTCTAAAAGTGTCTCATTGTGATATGCCATTGGATTCGCCTTTTGAGTAAGAACTACACCAATAGCATAGTTGGAGGCATTTGTATCAATCTCAAATGGTTGTTGCAGGTCTGGTAATGTGAGGATTGGTTCAGAGTAGAGTCGATGCTTCAACTCATTGAACACCTTTTGTTGGGATTCATACCAAAAGAACTTTGATTTCTCCCCTCCCTTGGTGACTTGACTCTAAGGCCAAGTGATATGAGAGAAGCCCAACACGAACCTGTGGTAGAAGTTGGCAAGACCTAGAAAGTTGTAGAGCTCTGTTAGAGTAGTTGGGGTTGGCCAATCCTGAATGACTCGTATCTTGGCTAAGTCCACATGAACACCCCACTCCTCAATGATGTACCCCAGATATTGAACCTGGGTTATGTCAAAAGTGCATTTATCTAAACTGGCACACAACTTGTGTTGTTGCAGTGTTTGGAGGACTTGTTGAATGTGGCAGAGGTGTTATTCCCAACTTTGGTTGAAGATAAGGATGTCATCCAAATATAGCACCACGAATGAGTTGGTGAAGGGTCACAAGATGTCATCCATCAACCTCATGAAGGTTGCGTGGGCATTTGTCACCCTGAAAGGCATGACCAACTATTCGAAAATGACCTCCTTGGATTTGAAGGCGATCTTAAACACATTGGAGCGTTCAATTAGTACCTAGTGATAACCATACTTCAAGTCAATCTTGCTGAAATATTTGGCCCCCTTGAGTTGGTCCAACAGGTCATCAATCTGTGGAATCAAATAACTGTTCTAGACAGTGCTCTTGTTCAACACCTGATAGTCAATAAATAGTTTCCAGGTCCCGTCCTTCTTCTGTACCAACAAGATTGGGCTCCCATAGGGTGATGAACTTGGCCTAATGTGCCATATTTGCAACAAATCCTGAATTTTCCTATTGATTTCATCATTCTCCAGAATAGAACGTCGATAGATCGGTCCATTGGGTAGCGGCGCACCCGGGGTCAGATTGATGGAGTGCTTAACCTGACAGTGTAGAGGTACCCCTGTGGGAGAGGTGAATATGTCCCTGTATTCCTCCACAACCTTGCATTTATGTTGTTGCCGTGCGGAGGAACCCTGTTTGGAGGCCGTGGCCACAATATTCTTTTGGCCATGACGACGAATCATAAGGAAGAAAAATTTCCCAGTCTGGGAGATGATCTTACTACATTACTTCACAGTGATCAGATAGATGACGATAGGCAGTGCTACCTTTGGTATCCTATACAACTTATTTCCCAAAATAATAATAATAGTGCAAGGCCTATATTCATACACAACATGTCGCTTTCACAAGTATGGTTGGCCTAATAATACATCACAAACTTCAAGAGGAGCAACATCACACAATACCTCATCTGTGAAGGGCTTGATGCTGTAAGGGAGGCTACACTTCTGGATGACACAGAGATCTCATCCTTGGTGAAACCACCCGATGGTGTATGACTGCAGGTGTGTTTTTGTCGGTAGACCTAGCCGCTTCACAACCCATGCTGAAATGAGGTTATTTTTCTCCCGTTGTCAACAATGAACTATAACAGAGAACCCTTCACCCACATATGTGAGTGGAAGAGGCACTCCCCCTCCTCTAGATCTTCAAGCTCATCATTTTGGATATTAGTGGTGGCAACGGTGGCACTGGGCTCCCATCAATAATATGCTTCCCTTTGTCATTCCTCTTATCGGGTTCTAACTCTGAGTCAGATCATGCATCTAATTCGGAGGCCTTCAGCTCGACCACCAATGGTTTCTTGTCTCGACACTCACTCGTGTTGTGAGTGGAGCTCTTATGGAACTTACACCACTTTCTTGTGTCCTTCTTTGTCTTCGTGGTGTTGTTCTTTGCTTGCGGCTTCGATGGGTTGTCCTGAGTCGCCCCACCTTGGCTTTGTCCTTTGTTATGTGGTTTGGGGGCACATTTCCCTTGCTTCATAATTATAGATCCAAAGTCCCACTTATTCTCTTTAGACTTATACTCGATCTTAATAACATATCAATAGGTGGAACTAAGCGAGGAGATGTCCAGGAACTCCATTTCGTCCTGGATGTACTTATGCAAACAACCACGATACTTGAGTACCGAGTTCCGCTCGAAATACTTAATACCTAGCTTCGGGCGAAGGGCATGAAAACCATTTCTGAACTCCGACACATCTTGGTCCCTTCCCTGTCCCAGCGTAGTCCACTTTATGTATTTATATTCATAGCTACTGATAGGGTAATATTGTTCCTTGATGGCATCTCAGAAATAATTCCAATTGGGTGCAACTAAAAATAATGAGGTTTCCTCCTCGTCCTTTTGCTCATAATAGGTTTCCCACCAGTCCTTGACATGGGGGGCGGATTTTAGGAGTGAAAAAGTAATATTTTCCCAATTGGAAAAGTCATGAACAAAAAAATATCCTTCCAACATATTTGACCATTTATCTACGACATCCACATCTATCTGGCCTTCAAATATAGGAATGCCAAAGTTAACTTTTACCTTAAAAGGAGTGGTGCCTCCAAAGTGGCTGCTGGATGAAGATGTGTCGCCTATGGGTAACCGTCGAAAGATTTGGGCAAAGTTATCCATCATTGTGTTCCTATTTTTATTGAGGGCCTCCTCGAGCAATAGTTTGAAAGGATCTCCTACTCCCTCATCTTTCTTTTCTTCTGCCATGGGAGACCTTCGGGGTTTGCGAGGTTAATCTTGCAAAGGTTCAACTAGATCGAGCCCTAACTCCTTATACCCTGACCTCGTTGGGGACATGCAAAGAAAAATAGAGAAAGAGAAGATTGCTCTAATACCACTGATCTAGAATTATGCAGAAACTCAATAGAATACATATATAAACATAAACACAAACACAAAAGTGCAATAGAAATAAAACTCCATCTCATTAATATCAAAGAAATGAAATATGATTACATACAAAGTCGAAATAAACTAGCTCGGGCGATGGTAGCTTATCTCTGAGAATAGATGTGGCAGCTACATGCCTTTGAATTGTGTTGCAATGAGGCTCAAGGGCCTTTTTATTATTGAACAACAAGGGAAAACCATAAACAACCAAAACCCTAACCCCAAGAGATGGAACACCAAGACTTTGTGGACCTCATTGGGGTTAGTTGGGCAACCAACTTCACGAGGTCGTAACTTGGTCATATTATATTTGTTTTCCAAATACAATACCTTGTCAAAAATATCTCTTTGAGTACTACAAGATTTGTTGCAAGTCCTTTCTAGCCTAAAAAAAACGCCATTTAGGGGGTCAGAACTACTCTGGAAGTTCAGGACCTGAAAAACTTCTAAAAATAGTAAATGTTGCTATAAATAAGGAAACTGATGAAAACATCTGGGGGTCTAGGTGGAATATGTGGGTGGCCACTAATATCCACCTAGATCAGTAACCCACACATATCACCAACCATTACAATACTTGGAGGCCCAGGGTAAGCTACAACAAACTAGACACTATAGTTTCATTTGGTGATCAAGTACAAGAAGGATAACACAAAAAAGTTGGATGACATGCTCTCAAGGCCACCCACATCAAATATCACAATTCTGGGGACTCTTATGCATGTGGATCCATTCACTCATGATGCATACATTGAGACATGTTTAGAGGATGAGGACTTCAAGAAGATGTTTCAATAGTTACAGAGTTAGAGTCATGTGCATGATGACAATAACATTGTTGACTACCATATCCAGGAAAGGTTACTCTATAGATAGGATAATCTACGTGTTCATAAAGGTGAGCAATTGCAACTGATTAGAGAGGCTCACATCTCTAAGGTTGCAGGGTACTTTGGTGTAGGGAAGATCGTGGCCAAATTGCATAGGTATACGTATTGGCCCAAGATGCAAGAACATGTAGCTAGGTTCATAAGAGGATGCATCCTTTGTTGTAATAGTAAGGTTAACAACAGAAAACACAATCTATATCATCCCTTACATGTACCCACTTGTCCTTGGGAAATCATTTCCATGGACTTTGTGGGAGGTTTACCAACAACCAGGAAGGGACATGACTACCTATTCGTGGTAGTTGACAAGTTCAACAATATGTGTGTTTTGATGCCCTGTAAAAATACCATCAACGGGCAAGAAGAAACAAACTTATTCTTTGGACAGGTCTGGGTGCACTTTTGGATACCAAGGAGCATCGTTTCAAACAGGGACACACAATTTCTCAGTGCATTATGAACTACATTGTGGGAGAATACAGACACAAAGTTGAAGAGATATACAAAATTCCATCCGCAAACAGATGAGAAGAAAAAAGTATTCAACATGACTTCAGTGCAACTTCTGAGGGGATACAACCATAAGCATCTAAAGACCTAGGAAAAAATATAGTATACATACTTACAACAAAGAAATCCACACTTCTACAGGAAAGTCCCCATTTGAAACTTGTTTTGGATATTTTCCGCCTTCACCTTTGGACATTGCATATGGGAAACGATGAGGAGTGAGGGAAGATCTTAGAGGGGATGCATTGAGGGTTGAAAAATTTATAGAGAAGATCAGGCAAATCCACATACATGTACAAGAGACATTGAAAAACTCACAAGATAAATATGAGGCTAGGTGTGATCAACATAGAACACATAAATCGTTCAAGATGGGAGACAAAGTATGGCTACAATTGAACAAGTAGAGGCTATAGGGGCCTAGTAATAAAATCAAGGCTCTAAGGTATGGTCCCTTCCAGATACTAGAAAAGGTGGGTGATAACGCTTATCGACTCAATTTACCACCATATATGCACATTTACTTGGTTGTGAATGTAGAAAATTGAAAACTTTATGAGCCTTCCATGCTAGATCAAGAAGAGGAACACATGCTATCTTTTGTGGAGGAATTGACACCAATTGCTCGGGAAGAGTTGAAAGAAGATACAATTTTCCATAAGTTGTCCAGAACTACAAGACAAGGGCAACATGACCTTTGGCAAATTGGGTTGAAAGGACAACTTCCGGGTAAAGCTAAATGGCACACCAGAGAGAAGGCAGAGGAAAAAATTACTCACCTCATTCAATAGAAGCTTTTGGGGACCAAAAACCTCCCAAAATGGGGAGGTGTGATCTGGATTAGATCATTATATTGTTTTTCATCCATCTCAATGCTTCTAGAGTGGAAAAAGTGGAGGAATAAACTCTCGGGACCATTTTTACTAGCCGGACCCAATTTGGAAAATTGGGGTTTGAAACATTTCGGGAGTGTTTTGAGGCATCAAACAAAGTTTTTTGGGGGTGAAGCTTTGCTACTTTTACACAACACCTTTTTTTACCATTCTACGCATAGAGACCTTTCCAACAACGCAAGATTCACGTTAATCCGAGTCTGTATTCGAAAGTTATGCCACTCAGAAGTTGAACTTCTTGTTTTCACCACCATAATTCAAGAAGATGCCATGCCAACCCCTATTATTCATGAAAAGGGGCTAGCCACATGATAATGATGTAGTAGACTCTAGGAGATTCTATATTTTAACTCTCATTAATATTCAAGGTAGTCAAACCTAACCACTAGTAGGCTATTGGACTGTGTTATAACTAAGCCACTAGGAGGAAAATGGGTTCCATTCTTTCGAGTGCTTTTGTTCAATAATTGAGCAAAAATAGCCAAGAGGGATAGGAGAGAAAGCACACTGAGAGGATTTGTGCACTATAGTAGCCATGGGCCACATGCCATACTTTTTTTTACTCACAAGCACATTTCCATCTAGAGAATGAGAGCGAAGCGACCTCACCTTCCAACTGGGTTTTTCTCTCGAAAGGGTTTCCCAGGTCATATCTTGTGTCAAATGTGTGTGTGTGAGAGAGATTTTGTTTCGTTATTATCTATGTTATGCATAATTTTAATTCACATACATACACTATTAACAATAATCTACATATCTAAAATCTAAAGAGAAATAAAACTGCAATACTGTACACTTTGGAATTTTTAAGTATATTTTATCAGATCTATCGTGACAAACTGTCCGGTGGAATATCGACACTTCAGTTTACGAATCAGATACGAGTTCTTGCATACATTGAATCTCTTGGTTCTGCTCTATATATGTATTTTCATAAGGTATTTCCGATGTTACTCAAAGTGTCGTGATACCAACAACGAAGAGGTAAGTGATGAAGCTTTACCCATATTGGAATTGTTGATGGAACATCATTATTAAGATTAAAATCGAGGGTCCAACGATCCAAGTAAAGACCCTGAGCATACATGAAGTAAGGATCACTCCTAAATATGGGATCCCGATTTTCTTTAAGTTCAAATAAAAAGGTGAAGAAACCTTTACCACAAAAGGCACACTAATATGGCCTTTAACCAGGGGTCTCAAGTTTCTTTCCACCCACAACTTAAGAGATCTTGGAGAAGGCCAAATCCCCATAAATTGACCAACCAAACCTATTTTAGCTAGGCTAATAGGCATTTCCTAAGTTTACATGGATTCACTTGCACTTTCAGAATCCTATCCAACTTCTTAACAAATTTCTTAGGTTTGGTTTTCGAAGATTCAATACCATTCTTTACAAGCTCATTAAAAGCAATGGCCCCTGGGGATGACAACAAGGAGTGATAAGGAGGTGAGAGGGCTGATCCCCTCGTAGTGGTAGGCATTTTTTGAACCAAGATTAAGCGTGTGAAAAAGCCCTAGTAGAGCGGAGCCCAGTGTGTTGATTTTTTAACTAATGATATCGCTCATTGCCCTATTTGCCAATCGTTCCTCTATTGCATTCTTTTGCCTAAGAGAATGCCACAACGAGATCTCCCTCACCGTCTTCAGATGCCTTCTCATCCAATTGAAGAAGGTTGTGAGTAAGGTCAACTGAAGGGGTGCTTGAATGAATGTGTTAGATGTTTGACTTTAAAATCCCCTACTATGATCAACTTCTAGATGTGGAGAGAAAGAGGCAACACAACTCCTTGTAGAAGAGCATATCCCCGTGCCTAGTTATTAGTGCCCTTACACAAACTCCAAGAATAAGATAATTTAGTATTTCCTCTTGGGCACACTAAAGCCTCCGTGCACTTACCATCCTTGTCATCTACCAAATTATTAAAGATACTATTCATATCATATGTTTATTTTGAAGGTGGTGAAAGTTATCATCATTTAGCTGAGAATCAATAAGGAGGACAACCATCATTCACTAGTATCCACCAACCCAAACTAAATCATCACAATTATTTAAGAAAAACTACACCACTTGAAATGACACTTTAATAATACTTCTAATTATACTAAATAACTTAAAATTTTAAATCACTTACGAGTGGGGAAATTAAACTAATTCTTTATATATGAAAAAACAAATACTTATCACTTAAATCTTAGTACAAAATTTAAGAATGCTTTAACGAGGTCAAATGGCATTAACAATGTAGGCAATCTCTCTCTTAATCCATTAAGATAATATAAAAAATCATTTTATTTTTATTTTTATTTTTTAATTTTTTTATACTAGAGTATCTATATGATTGGAATTTTTCTTTTTAAAAGCATATTTGGAAGAACTGCGAAACAATCACGAAAGTTAAAAAAAATATCTATAATTCCATTAAATATTTATGAAAAAAATATAAGTATAAGGGAGCCTTGGTTCGTCTATTATCTCCTTCACATGGATCGTCTGTTCTGTCTTTCGCTCACGGTACCACAGTTGACAGAGGCCAAACTTACTCAAATCAAAGGCCGACGAAATACTCCTTGCATGGTCTAATTCAACGCCAAATATATTTTTGGAAGGTAATGATATACATATTGTGTATATACTCCCAAATTCTTAGAATTTGGAGGTCTCTGAAACAAATTCCGCTTTTTATTTATCGATTTCTGTGGTGCCCCAAAGCAGAATTCCTGCCAAGGAAGGAAATAGGGTTTTGGTGATTAAAGGCTAGGGTTTCTGGGGTTTCTCTGTGCATTTAGCGGTGCGGTTATCGGGAAATGGATACAAGCCTGGCCTCGCAGTCGCCCGATACATCGGATGCCAAGCCATCTTTTCGCAAGCCGTCTAATGACGCCTCCCATCGCAAGTACCGCCGGCATTCGCCGGTTTCCGGCTCGTCATCGCCCTCGTCCAGTGGTAATTGTTTTTTTCATTATTTCTGCCTTGAGTAATTTGACGTTTGTCGCCGTAGCAGAACGATATTCTTCATATATAATTATTTTGGAGTTTTTCGTGGGGTTTTAATGCTGAAAACAAAGGGTTTAAATGTTGGAATTTCATTCCTATAAAGCTTAAAACTAAGAGATTAGCGTTCTTTCAATTTGCTAGAAGTTGAATTAGGTGCATATGTCGTCATGTTATTTGATTCGTAGTTAACCTCGTTTAAGTGGAAACCACAAAATTCATTTGATTCGTAGTTAACCTCGTTTAAGTGGAAACCACAAAATTCAATACGGGTTATTATTATTATTATTAATTCTGGGCGAGCCTCTTTTCTTTTGACGGGAGAGGATCGAACTCCTTTACAATATTAGCTTTACAGTCCCGTGACTATTGGTTGCGAATCTATGATCGATTGCCAGTGGTAAATTAAGTCACGATTTGCACTTGACCTGATCCGCAAATTGGTGACATTAATATTGCAACGAGGTTTTTGGAGGGATTGAACCCGGGTCTACTATGAAGAAAACTCAGTTCACCACTTGACTACAACCTGGTTAGCCAAATTCAACAAATTATTATCAACTGCAACGTGCTTGCCATTCGTTTTTTCAATCCAGGTAACTTTACGGTTGTGTACTTTTTTGTTTTGTTTTTGTTTTGAATCACTGGTTAAAAAACGTTCAATCATATGATGAAATAATATTGAAGCTTCTCCACAGACGATAATCAAAGGTGGTTTTTTTTGAGTACTACACTTAGACTTGGTAGCTTGAGCTGAATTTTCACGGTTCATTCGCTCGAACCTCAGATGTGTCAGTTTGCTTAAGGAGGGATGTGCTTCAGAAAACACGCAGCAAGCTATCACATAGTGCTGATGAATATACTACATTTAAGGGGAATATTAATGAACAGTCAGGAACAAGAAGTTTCTTGTAGAAATTCAATGCAACACAAATAAGGGGGAAGTTCTACCTCATCATATCTCCTGTTAAAGATTTGCTGCTGGTTGCTTGCTATTGATGGATTTCTGTGAAGAATGAGGGTTTGACTTGGCATTTAGAGGTTGGAGTCTTGGGTTTTGGATGTCTCGATTCTCACTTTGATCTGATTCTATAAGAAGAGAATTCTTTCTGGTTTTCCCCTTGGAGGGGCATATCTTGTGTTGATTGTTCTCTTGTTGATAATTGTTTGATTAAAAAATATAATAAGGATTAATTATATGCCAACAAACATTGCAAATTATCAAAAAAAGAGAAATCTAATCTAAATCATAAACCTCCTTATTTCCCAACAGACGGCTTAGTCGTCCAACTGCCTTCCTTTTTTATTTATATATTTTTTAATCTTGAAATTGGACCCCCTTAAAATTTTCAGCCCCTTGAAATTTTTTGCTTTAAAGCACTGTACAATTGCCCCTAAAAAAATTTCCACTCATACAATCACAATCAAACCTGGCTTTGACGATCCACTACAAACATGACACCTGTGATTCAGAGATATGATTTCTTTAAAGTTTATGCTTTGATACCATGTTAGCTTTTCTTACCCTAGCAATTAGGTAATTAGTTTAAAGTAGAATAATGCCTATTGAATAAAAACATAATTAGGGTATTAACCAAAATAATTACAATGAAAGCAAAATTTACCAATTTCAATCATGAAAATGACATAGATTTTGCCCAATCTGAGTTCTTTATTAAGCTTTGAAATTACTTGGGCTCCCTTCTTGGGAAAATGGCCCAATTGAGGAATTACATACAACACTGGATTTGATCTAGCTGATCAACACTCCTTGGCTGATTTGGATCTCCTTGCTGCCCCTTCCTTGGACCCAATACACTCACTTAGAAGCCTCTCTCAATCTTTTGTTGTTGTATGGTGTCTTCTCCTTCTCCTTAAAGTGATTATGGTGTCTTTGATATTTCAGCACCTCAATCTAAGTCCCTAATCCCAATCTTCAAAGTGATTGACAATAGCAGCTCGCTCATGCTACAACAAGTGTTCTAAGGAGACATTGAGGGACGTTTGCACGCTTAGATACTTAGGCATGTTTAGAAGTACTTGCTTGATCTATAAACAACAACACTTACACTTGCTTGCCGATTATGAGGGAGATTGTCACTAGTCACCCAGATCTCAACATTGAGCAACGGGATGTTTTCAAAGGGTGTGTGCTTGACAAGAATGCCAAGGTTGTTTTTTAAAGCAACGAGCGTAAGTCCAAGGGGATCTTAGATCTCAATCATTTAGATGTGTTGGACTGATGTTTCATGCTCATTAGTGACTATTCTTGAAAAACTCATTGGTGACTATTCTTGAAAAACTTGGATCTTGTGCATGAAGACCAATGATGAGGTCTTTTGTTGGTTTCGGGAGTTCAAGGCCTTGGTGGAGAACCAAATAGGCAAGAAAATCATGGTCTTGAGGTTTGTTAATGGGGGTGAGTACATCTCTAATGACTTTAAGGATTTCTGAAAAGAGGCAGGGATCAAGGGGGAGATGACAGTTTTGTACAACTCTTAATACAATGGGGTTGAAAAGTGAAATAATCAGCCCATCATTGATTCTGCCAAGCCAATGATACATGACGAGGATTTGTCTATGTTTTTGGTAGAGGCATGTAACAATGCAATGTATGTGCAAAACACGAGTCCTTACAGGATATTGGGGGACAAGACTCATGAGGAATCTTTCACAAGGGTGAAGCCAAAGATAGGACATTTTAGGATCTTTGGTTGTCCAATATACATCCATGTGCTTGTGGAGAACATGATGAAGTATAATTTTTAGGAGATAAAGGGATATTTGTTGGATATGGTGAGACTTCAAAAGCTTACAGGATCTTCATACCAATGCAAAGGTAGCTAGTTGTGAGCATAGATGTTAAGTTCAAGGAGAACTTGGCATCTAGGAAGTCTCGTGAGTTGTGACTAGTGGTGACAAAGGATGAGGAGCATTAGGCTCTAAAGGGGGAACAATGTGTAGAGACTTATAATTCAGGTTGTCAACCTTCAAGTGGGGAGTAGTCATCAACTCCTTTCAGTTCTGTCAAGAGACCCATGTGGTTTGAGTAGACATTGAAGGATGCTCAGGAGCATGTTGAGGCTCCTAGGAGCACATTCAGGTAGAGTAGGTCTTTGAAGAAGTTTTTGAACTACATGGCATTGTTGACTAACACCATTGAAGAGGCAACAAACTAGGAGATTTGGAGGAAAGCCATGGTGGACATTGTGCCAGGACTAGAGGAAAAACCTGTTTCAAGTGGCTGTTTAGGAAGTACAGGTTGCTAAGAGGGAGTGTTGATGACAGTAGCATCGGTTAGGTAGTTTTGCACAACTAAGTGTATAGCTGTGTGGAAGTCATCCAAATAGATTCTTAACCTTAGCAATTACTTTGATAAAGGGAATCATTAAAGTAATTTCCTTTTATAAGAAAAAGTGAGTTAATTTAGTGAAACACAATGGTTATTTGCATCAGTGAATTAGATGAATCTGAATCATTGATCTCAAGTGGCTTTGATATCTAATCTTTAAACGTCAATCACTTTGGAGATTAGGGTTGTTGACTCGGTCAATAAACAAAACTTATAAAAGGAAGACTAGGCTAAGGGAGAAGACACATCTAGTGAGCACAAGGCAAATGGAATAGTGATCTCGGTGATTGGGTGGAGAAGAACATTCATCCAAGTGTGCAGAGGCGGAGGAAGAAAACAAGGTGCAGCAAGGTATAATCAGCCAGCAAGATCGAAGGAGAGATTTTGACAGTTTTCTTAGCTGGAAAAATTCCAGGTTTTGGCTTTTGTATTTTTACTCAGAGGGCCATTTTCCTATTAATGGAGACCTTGTGTACATGTGTATCAGTTTGGGGTCATTTTTGCTTTCACCGTTTATCTTTTATTTACTGTTCAAATACCAGCAGTGCTTTTATTCAATAGATCTGTAGTTAAATAATTTGTACAGGAAGGTATTTACTGGAGAATAAAGTGCTGGTGGCAGGGGTGAAAAAGTAACAATATATACTAGCGTAGTTATTGTGAAAATTTCAAGCTCTAAGTGACTAATGTCCTTATGATTTCAATCAAGCATGCGGATTGCTGAATTTAATTAATGTTGAAATTAATTTTCAGATCATAGCATCAATAACGCAATAGCTAGAAATTAAAGTAGAAGCATAAAAATAGTTTCACTCAGACACAGGTAATTAATACTTCAAATCAACTTTTCATTCCTTCTAAAAACTTAAGGAAACCTTCACAAGCTGCCTAAGACATCACTTCATGGATACCAAAACAGCCTGGTGGAAAAATCTAGAAACAGAAGAAAATTGCGGTATGCATGTACAGTCATGCTAGTATGCTTGTACAAATCTGTTCTGTACACCTGTACAGAACTATATGGTGCTTGTACTAACTGTTGCCTGCTGACTGGATTCACCTTTGCTGGAATCTCTCTCTCTCAAGTGCTTAGATGATATGCCTCTTTATATGTTTGTTGATAATCTATTTTTACTAAAGTGAATTACAAACTAGATTACTTTTTTAAAATACTTTTCTAAAATATCTCAAACTACTACGCACACATTCACACTAAACCTGTTTGTAAGGACCTGTCTGAGCAATAACTTCGACAGGTATGTTTGGAATTTGTAGTGGTTTGAAGTCATGATATAGTATCCAGGGGTGGCAATTGAATGTGGCATTGAGAAAAATTGCCCTGTATATGATATGGGTCATGATGCATATTGTGTTTTTAATTGTGCTTTCTTGTCAAATAAGAATGCAGTTTGTAACTTTGTGCATGGATTGCATGAATACTTTTTGTATTTGTTCTGTAGTCAATCATAATCCATCTCCTAAGTGAGCTAATAATAGATTTACTATAATAGGAAAAACAAATGATTACATTTATGGCTAATTTAGTTTATTGTCCTAATCCGTTGGATTATGAAATTTATTTGTTTTTCTTGAATCTTCCTTTTCCATTGTTACTTTCAGTTGATAAAGTTTTGCACATCTAGTTCTTTTTTGTTCTTTTTATTCCTTTATTTTTCATGGAACTTGGTTTTCTGAAAGAAATGAAAGAACATAAAGTTATACCAAATGATAGATAGATAATGGCTACATACAGCAATTTTTTAAACATCTTAGACTAAACTTGATCCCTACATCCACTATGTTAGATGCCTCTGGACAGGAAAATTAGTCGGAGGAATTGCCACATCCTAGATGCCTCTGGACAGGAAAATTAGTTGGAGGAATTGCCTTTCCTTCCTCGGTACTAGAGGGTAAGGTATCTATTATCCTGGATGGTGCTACACAAGCAATTTCGACATCATATATTTGGAAATGAATATACACCAGAGCAACTGTGGTCATCATCTGGAATTTATCTAACAGATTCTGACTCTAGTAGGGGCAAATTGGCTTCACAGACAGGTTGTTTCTGAAATGTTTCTACAATGCTACTAAGTTTTTACTCAATGCTAGAATGGAGTTGTCTTCTGCTTGCCATTTTTTGATAGCTTTCAATATTGGTTTTTTTCCATCTTGGTTTGGAATGTTGCATAGTTGTGACCATTGATTTTGTCAACAGGTGGCCTTAAACGTGATAGAAGTATGAGTCCAAATGCTTCTCGTGGAGAAGGTGCAAAAACTGCTGATAGTTCAAAGAGAGCCAGGAGGAATGATGGGGGAAGGGATTCATTCAGGGATTATGATCGTGTTCATGGCAGAAGAGGACCTGATGCACGCGAGATGACTGAGAGACATTCTTATAGTCGCAGCCGTGATTACCATAGTAGATCGGATGATTACAGCTATAATCATAGGCACGGAGGTGTTGATGATAGAGACTACCACCGGCATTCTTCTTATTCAGGACGTGACTCTAGAAACAACACACGATCTGAATACTCTAAGCGAGATGGTGACTATGATAAGTTGAGCAGGGATGATAGGTGGACTGCAGAAAGAGGCTCTAGAGAAAAAGCTGTTGATGAGGGATCAAGGAAAAGGAAAGAATTGGAAAAAGACAGGGGTCAAGATAATGGAAGCAAGGACCGTTATAAACATATGGATAGAGAAATATGTGTAGAGAGGCCTAAAGTTGGGACCAGGCATTCAAATGCTGGCATGGATATGGAACAGGAAAGGTCCAGGGATAAGGATGGAATTAGTGATTTAGGCAGAGATAGGGATGGAAGCAGAGACAGGAGTAGAAACCAAGATGATAACAAAGAAACTTCAAGAGACCTGGGAGACAATAAACTTGGACAGAAAAGAAGTCATGATGAGGTTAGAGGGCGCGATAAAGATGGCGTTGGAGATCGCGATGAATCTAGGAGTCGAGCTAGAGATAAGTATAAGAGCGGGGAGAAGGATTCTGAATCATATAAAGATGAGAAGGTGCAACACAGGAAAAGAGAGGATTTTAGGGAGGATGATCGGAACAAGGAAAAACATGCTAGAGAATCAGAACGACGTTCTAAAAGTGAGTCCAAGAGTTCACGTTTATACAGGGATAGAGATGAAAAGAAGGAACGGGATCGATATCAGGATGATGGAGGGAGTGCTAGAAAGGGACAGGAAAGTGAACACTTAAGCGAAAAAATATCCCGAAATGCAAGAGATGGAAAGCAACAAAGCGATCTATCTGACAGAGATGGTAGAAGACACCGCCCTCCATCTGAGGGTAAGTATATTAATGAGCAAAATAGAATGTGTGTTGACTATGTTTCTTAGGTCAGATAATCAATGTCAGGTATGATGTTTCAGATGCAGGACAGTTGCAAGGAAAGGCTATTCCATCTGTTGATGATATGAAATCAGCTGAAAACAAAAATATGCTGTCTGAAGCCGAAGGCTTGGCAGAACCTTCCGGTTCATCTGCAACAGAGGCAGAGGTTGCACATGATTTAAATGTGGCAAAACTTGCTGCAATGAAGGCTGCAGAACTAGGTATGCTGATTCTGCTTCCAATCTAATTAATGGTAATATTACCAACTCAAGATTGCCTTAAACTGCATGTATGTTGAGTTGTAATGAGTTTGAATTTTCTGTGAGTTCCAGGGTTAGTTTAAAATTTAAACCGATATTTATATTTTTCTCTACAACGATACGCTTGGCACAATTATCTTGAAATATGAAATAATAAGTTCTTTATAATAATTTTCTCACTTGTAATGTACTGCTTTTTGTCACCTTTTCCTGTTTCTCTCCACATTTTTTCCCTGTGAAAGAATTTTCCAATGGTTCTATTATCTATACATTGGGTGGCATGCTACTCTGAAGGCCTTGCTGAGCATTATCACATAAATATGCCTCTTTGTTTGGGTTGGTGCTTTTCCAGTGACAGGGGGCGGCTGTAGGGGTTTTTTGTACTTTGTTTTTGTGTGATAAATCTGCATACGAATCAGAAATTTGCCAACACACTAAGCTGCCCTCAGAATGCCCAAAAGCACCTGAGAACATGGTAAAATCTCCTATGATTTAAATTGCAAAACTTCCTAATTTAATTTCGGCAGCAAGGAAATGAAAGAATGGAAAAGAATTTGAACATTGGGTGAAAGGAAAATCCAAAAGAAGTGCATAAAGATGACAACAACTGCCTGTAGCATGATTCTACATGAAAGACAAACCTCAAAAATCAAAAGATCTAGGAAAATTCATGGTCGAAACCATCTGTTATATTAATGAAGAGGAAAAAGTTAACCAGACACAATCCACCCAGGGCTGTGTTGTCAATCTCTAGCATGCAGTAGTGGAAATGCTGTCAAGTGCTTGATCACATAAAGTAGGTTGCAAACATCCTCCATTAGGATGTTCTTCCTCCCATAATATTGCTGATTTTTTTTAATAACCAACTCAAATCAATGCATAAGTAAATCCCCATCAAATTACTTGCAAAAGAAGGCTGCATGCATGCTAATTCAAACCAAGGGAGAAGGGAAAACTCCTCAGGATTGACAACTCCTCAAATAACTCATATGTAAGGTCTTTTAATTAAGGTTTTAGGGGACATGTTCTAGCTCAAATTTGGAGGGCTAGTTAGGGAGCAAAAAATGGCAAAAAGGTGAAGTGATAAAGATAGCATAGGTGTTTTCTAAACAAGGCGTACTCTCTTATTTGGGCTTTTGATGCTTCCTCATATGCATACATCCTTTTTAACTCAAGTAGCTCACTCCATTTCTACCAAACATGTATCCATGCTTGCCTTTTTTATTCTTTCCTAATTTTGGATGTCCCAAAAAAGGCACCATGCAAGCTTGCATGCTTTCTAAGGTAATTCAAACTTCAAGGATATCTAAAAGGGCAATTGGCTTCACTTGGATGATGTCATTTGCCACATCAGAAATTGACCTTGGATAACGAGTGATCGAGTGTGCCCATAAATAAGTGCCACATGTTTTGAAATGATGTGACTGCCACTTGCCCAACACTCGTTGCATCAAATTCAATCTTAAATGTGTCCTTGGAATTTATTTCACTAAAAGCTTGTCCTTCTTCAGGCTTAGTCCAAATAGAATACTGTGCACATCTTTAACTCACTAAAAGCTTGTCTTTTATGCTTACTCCAAATAAAACACCGCTCACATCTTCATTGAAATTTATCCTTTACCTTTTACCATGTGTACATCTTTCAAAGCAAATCTCATTCCTTTGCTTTCACTATGCTCCATTGAGGCACTCTATTCATGTTATGATTTTTTTCAACATAGTGGCTGGAATGCTAAAGGCTTGAATGAGAGAAATCATGCTGCTTTTTCCATTTGCTGTCCTCATAATAATCAAGTTTTTGACAATAAAAACACTAAGGTTTGTGTTTGAGTCTAGTGACATGACCTTGGCCAATTGATCTTTTGCCATTAATTGGTTTCCAACATACTGAACTTTTGTTTGAAATTTTCATTGTATCCCAAGTATTGCAAGAGCTTCACATCTTTGTCATCATAAGGTTATTATCCACATTATTTGGCCTTAGTTCATTTCCATCTATAATTGTTAAATTTGGACAACTAGGTCCAAACTCCGGGTTATGCTGCTCAGATGACGATCGCAATATTTTTATTGGATTCCTCTTTCGGAGAGGTGTAAGATTGATCTAAAGATCATCTCGATCGGATGAGCAAAACATGTATTTTGAATTTATTCCACTTATGTGCTAGGTCGGCCTGGAATAAAATATTGACTTAAATGTCTTAAAGGACGTGTCACACACCCCCAAAGATTCCTATATATTGGAGAGACTTAGAGTTCATTTGACACACATTGGTGTGGAGGAATTCTCTCTCTCTGGATAGCGTTGGAGCTGTGATATATATGGATTGTCATTTGTTTGGGTTATATGTGTGACACGCTTGGCTGAATGACCTATTGGAGACTTTGCTAGTAGAAGCATCCTGCTGATCGCCGTAACGCCACCATTTACTATCTCTGTTTTGGCTTGTCTTCTATCGATCTATTAGCATGTTCTATCTTCTTCAGTATTGTGCCCTAATCTGAAATGGCATAGAACATAGGCATAAATTAACAATAATGCTTCAAAGATTTCTTACACCATGAGGGTTTTTGAAATTGAGTTGTCTCACGACAGTCATTCCTTTTAACTTCACAACAACACTTACATATAATAAATTTTCTTCTATTGGATCTTTATCTAATCTTGACTAACTTTTGTGTATACGTTACTAACTAGTTTTAATATATAGAAACTTATTATTAACTAATTGCAGTTAATGCAAGTTGTGGACATCTTTTATTTGATAAACATTGCATGGACTAGATCGATTCAAGTAGTTTTCTAAAATTATTTTTGAACATAAAAGGCTAGATGTATATGTCAAAATGTTGTCATGAGATTAATTGTTTTGGCATATACAAAACTGACTTTAGTTTCTATTGGAAGCCCAATCCTTAGGAATCATGTAACTTTGTGTTATTAATTTCAGAGGAAGATGAAAAGTCTCAAGTGAAACTTGAATAGCCATTGGGAGTCTAAGAGACCTATAGTAAGATGAAACCGAGGGTCATAAAATATTGTATTTGTATGTGTATCATTATAATGAAATGGATCATACACATGTAATGTCCTCTACAAATTGAGGACGAATGGGACGTAATAGCCTATCCATCCCAGTAGGCTATAGTCCTCCATAAAGGGGAAAAACCCCAAGTTTACCCACCGCTGGGCAAGCTTGGGGGCAACTGGGTGAGAAAACCCAAAAAGTCTACTCAATCATTAAGAAAGAAGAAACCCCTGTAGGAAATCTATAAATATGAGAGGGATGAATTCATTTTGCATCATCATTGTGGACTAAGTCACCTGATACGGGGATACGGGGATACCGGGATTCGAAGTATCGGATACGGGTACGGTGACCCCGGAACAGGATACTTCTGGGATACGTTACGTTATATATTATTTTATTAAAAATATATATATATTTTAAAAAATATATCTATATATTAATATATTAAAAATTAGATATTTTTTGCACAAATTCATACAAAATTCATTGATTCAAACATAGATATTAGATACTCATGAGTCATACATCATCATTGATACTATAATACAAATTACAATGATACATTGATACACCATACATGATACAATCGTCAAATTTACTCAGAAAGACAAGATTGAAGATAGTAAGATACTGTAGTTTTTTCATTAAGTCATCAGAATCAAAATGTGTTACATAAGAACATTGCCAAATGGATTGGTGCTCTTGATTAAATACGAGTTCCATACCCTAATACATGACAAAATTCGATGGAAACATTGCAATAGCACAATCCTGAAATCCTGAAAAACTGATAAGTCTGCTGGATTTTGAATGAAATCTAAAATTCTACTTTCTCCATATGAAATCCAATGAGGTCGGAACCACTCTCAAACATCCTGAGTCATTTCATGGTAATGTTAAAAATTTAAGTAAAAGGATGTCACTTTTACTTTAAAAATTCAACATTACCATGAATCATATATAAATACTAGGGCCATAGGCTTGATGCCCTCTCCTGAAAAATCCTCCTCAGTTGGTGAAAAACAATGAGCAAAAGCCCCCCTTTATAATAAAAAAACAACGCTTTTTTGAACCTGCGGGCGTATCCGACGGGGTACGGTCAGGATACAACGTATCCCTGTTCGGATACGCCGTATCCCGACCGTACCCCGTACGGATACGCCGTATCCTTCGAATTGGGGCTGAATCCGGTACGTAGAGGTGTCCGATACAGGGATTTGGGGATTCGAGGGCATTTTAGGAGTATCCAGTTACTTAGATTGTGGATCATCTCATTCTATTTTTGGGCATTAGCTCCAAGGGTTTTAAGACCCCTTTTCTTTCAATTTCTATCAGTTTTGGTGGTGAAAGATTCCACCATAGTTTTTTTTGGTTTTGGATGTGACTGTTGACCGTAGTGGGCAAAAGGAAATACCCTGGATCTGGAAGTTCTGAAAATCCTGGATGAATTTGGTGGACTGGAGATCCGGAAGATCACTACAACAGGGAATTTTCAGAAATCCTGGATTCGGATGTGACACATCAGTAGGGGCTGCCATGTGTCAGCGATGTGTAGCTGATGAAGCATTTTATGATGGGGACATGGAGGTAAAAGGACTGCCACATGTTTGGCATGTCACATTGGTATGGATGCTGTTGTGGTTGCCTAGGAAGACAAATCTTCAATTGGGCATAACCTTACATCCAGAGCTCTGATTTTGATGAAATTTATATTTTTGAAAAGCTCTCGTTGAGCAGAAGACGATGGGATGATGATCTCAGAAAGGAGTTTTAAGGTGGATGAAGGAAGAGGAATTTTGATGAATCCCATCTCTATAAAGTAACCTTGGGGTCAGGTCTAGACACTCCATTCCCTTAAAAAATCCTCGAGGGGGTGGGGGTGGTGCCTTCAAGTAGATACTTCAAACTTCTCCATTTTCTGTGTTTATGGTGTAGAAGGGTCATAAGGCCCATCATTATTAAATTTGTTTTCTTGACTTTTTGAAGTTTATGAAGAAAGATGATTGAGTACTTTCGCTTCTGAACATAAAGTGAATAAAATGCATTTTCTTTTCCCACGGAATTTATGATCTGGGTTTCTTCCAAGATTCTTTGATCTGAATGTTCTTTCAGTACTCTTGTCTGGTTTCAAAGCACTCTACTTTATTCCTTATCTTCCTTTTCCACTTTTAGTGACATGCGATACCAGATTTCTTAGTTTATTGAATAAGTCTTCCATGGCATGCCCTTTCTCCCAATTAATGTGGATTTTTAAGTGTCTGTGGAATGTATAAATTTCCTCATTTGTACTATTGTTCTTTATTTTCTGTCCATTGCAGTGAATAAAAATCTCGGAGTATCTGGATATATGTCTGCAGATCAGAAAAAAAGGCTTTTGTGGGGAAGCAAAAAGGCTACAGCTGTTGAGGAGGTAAAACGACTATTTTTTGAAATTCATGTTGAAATTTTTTCATTTAGGCACATTTCTAATATACTTCATGGATATATTGCTGGCATTTTTAAGCAATCTGGAAATAATCAATGGAACATGGCGCACTTTTCTGACCCAGACCGTCAAGAAAAATTTAACAAACTCATGGTGATTTCCATACCCTTTTTTTTTCTTACCAATTTTGCTATCTTAGTCTATCTAAATGGCACACAAAGTCGTTTACTGTCTCCTTTAACTGAGTTTATGGCGTGATTTTGTTCCTTGCTTTGTTTCATTATTCTTTGAGAATTGAGGCGAATTATCATGGCTATATGTGGGCTAACACCTTTTCAGAGTCTGAGTGTGCCTTGCTACATATGGCCAATTGTAGGGTGTCAAGGGAGAGTCGAAAGCAGAACTAAAAGCAGGAGACAAAAATGGCGGGCTGCTTGCCCCAGAGAAGCAAATCGAATTGCAGCAGGACTTGGAAAAGCAGTACACGGCAGGATTGAGGCGACGAGATGGTCGAACTGTTGGATTAGGTCTATAGGCATTACGGGTGGCTATGTCGTCTACATAATTTACGTAGTTTGTGGGATGGTTGTGGCACTTGCCACATTGCTGATATTAGTGTCAGTCACTCTTGCTTATAAGAGTGATAGAAATAGGTTTATAAATTCGCTTTGCATAACTTTTCCATGCAATTTGAATTATGGGTTCCCTTTCTCAAAACAGTATAGCCGTTTGTTTTGCGGAGGAATGAATTGGCACAATCTGAACAATGGCTGTATATTTTCGTTGAATCAACAATTGCATCTATGGTCATCTATAATATACATTTACTCAAAAGTGTTGGAACAATGCACATTCTATTTCAGTTACATTTATTTTGGCTTCGAAGAGATAATAATGGTTCAGTTTTTCTATACATTTACTCGAACGCGTATTTTTCCAAGGAAAAAATCGTAATTTCCATTATATAGTATATTGAAAATTACATGCAGCAGTAGCATACGAAGCATATGCCAAATTGTGACCGTAACCGCAATACAGTGTAATGTCTGATAACATAAATACATAACATGAGTGTTCATATAAAGTAACAAAAATGGACAAAGTATGAACAGAGTGTAAGTCTGCTAGGCAGTGTGTAATTAGCAAATAAGGTGTAATGTCTGATGACATAAATACATAACATGAGTGTTCATATAAAGTAACAAAAATGGACAAAGTATGAACAGAGTGCAAGTCTGCTAGGCAGTATATAAGTAGCAAATAATGCGTCTGTCAAAACGCTGATAAACGTTCTGTCTCTGCACGGCTTCCCTGGAAAAACTGTCAGAAATCTGGTTCCTTAGTCAAATTGACCCTGGTTCCTTAGTCAAATTGACCTCTGAGTGTGTGCACGTGACACTGTGACTGAATATTGGAGTCTCCAAATATCTGAAGTCGACGGCATTGTTTCTCCAAATATTTAGCCATTTAGAAGGCTAAATATAAAGTGTAGTGTGAAACAACACATGAATGTGAGGGTCTTAGTCTTGTTTAGAAAGCTAAATATAAAGTGTAATGTGAAACATAAAGTGTAATGTGAAATAACACATGAATGTGAGGGTCTTAGTCTTGTTTAGAAAGCTAAATATAAAGTGTAATGTGAAACAACACGGGCTTAGTCATGGTGAACATGTTATGGTGGAAAAAATGTTAAATGGTTTTTATTAAAAATTCATATTTTTTTTCAATCCTCTAAAGAAAAAATTCTGTAATTTTATATTAAATAAAATTCGTTATATGCCACTTTTTGTTCAACAATTCTTTGAGTAAAGCACTCTTCATGCATTTTTTAATACTTTAATATTGAATTGCTTCTTGTCACATTGACTTACATGAATAGTTACATTATTACCTTTCTATTTCTTTTTATATAAAATGTACAAATTGTGACATCATAAAAAAAATGAACCTACTTATTCCTAGCAAACCATACTCAAAGCTAGGATCAATGCTTTGTTTTTCTTTATATCCTTATTCTTTGAGTAAAACACACTTCATACTTACATTTTTTAATACTTTAATATTGAATTGCTTCTTGTCACATTGACTTACTTGAATAGTTACATTATCAGTTTTTTTTGCTTTCTATATAAAATTTACAAATTGTGACATCACTAAAAAAAAATGAACCTACTTATTCCTAGTAAACCATACTAAAAAAAAATGAACCTACTTATTCCTAGTAAACCATACTCAAAGCTAGGTTGAGGATAAATGCTTTGATTTTTTTTTTTTTTTTTGTTGGTTTATCTATATCTTTTGTGTAGTACCAAGATTTAAAGGTTTATTTTATATTTATTCCTTCCATACCTTTTCATCTCTATACTGCATTTCACTTATTTCCAAACTACAAAGAGACATGACATAATTATTGGTTCTCTGGTTTCATTTGCTTGATTGCATAAGCTGCACCATTTTTTTAATCATATGTAGTACCTTTAATGTAGGAGTCCTGTTTAAAATTAGAGATAAATAAATCTATTTTTGTAGGGACACTTTAGTTTCTAGAATGTTCAAAATTAGACATAAATAAATCTATTTTTGTTGGGACACTTTAGTTTTTAGAATATTCTCGACCACCAAGCTTTAGCTTAGGTACATATGTTCCAAAGTGGTTGAAATCAACTTATCATCATCTTGAATTTGACATTGTTGTCTTTTAAAACCTCTATTACAACCCCTTCATTCTAACAATTTTTTCTCACTCCCATCTCAGAGGTAGGTCATTGTCGTTGTCAATCTACAAACCTTTCCAGTTCACAGTTTGATTAGGAAAGTAAAATCTTTAACATTTGAGATCCCGGATCAACTTAAGAGAATCTTAGCCAAGGATCAAATCATGTTTGAAACTTATCACTCTTGCACACTTTGTAGTCCAATGAATTGCCACCAATTGAAATGATGAATTCACTACTTCTCAAATGTTTTAAGCATATATAATTGTTTATCCGAGTTTCTAACCCATTATTCAATTAGTTTGGGTGATATATTTTTCGCTAATTAGCTGAACCTACTTTGAAATCAAATACACTGCTATTGCTTTTGATACAGTTTTAACAAGACTAGTATACCCTCTTGAGAGGTATCAATTGCACAATTTATTTAATCTCTTTTCCAATTTGACAACCAACCATTTCCTATCACTTTTTTTTATATATGTTGGGTTTTAGATGAATCCTATATTTAAATCCCTGCTCTAAGTCAACTCCTCGGGGAACAATTAGGAGAAATAACCCTTTTTTTTAATTTTTTCAGTAATGTTCCACATAGTAATAATGGATTTGTGAAGATTTATAATCATGTGAGGGATTTTACAAAATAACTGCAAGAAAATTGGATTGTCATCCATGAGAGGTATGTGATGTTATATGTTGGTCCAATATCCTTTTGAAAATACCATGATTTATAGCTTAACCTTGTTTTTGTTCAGTAATGTTCCACATGTGAGTGATTTTACAAAATAACTGCAAAAATTTTAAAATTTTAGTTCTCCTTCTATTACCTTAATAGAAAATTGGATTATCATCCATGAGAGGTATGTGACGTTATATGTTGGGTCAATATCCTTTTGAAAATACCATGATTTATAGCTTCTTTTATTAACCTACTTAGCCCTTCAACTATGAGAAGGTAAATGAGAGTGGATAGGGGGTAGCCCCTTGTTAGCCTCTATATAGTTCGAAGAAGAGGGATGCTACTTTATTGATTGACATTGCAAATGACACTTACATAATGCAACTCGTCACATAGACCACATGTTGTGTACAAACCTCTATATAGTTCGAAGAAGAGGAATGCTACTTTATTGATTAACATTGCAAATGACACTTACATAATGCAACTCGTCACATGGACCACATATTGTGTACAAACGCTCAAATGATTAAGCATCCAAGGTGGAGTCAACTTACTTTATCATAAGTTTTACAGAGGTCCATATTTTTAAGATATTTAATAGGGTGTGAATGTGGATCATAGTATTCCACCACGGTATGCTAGTTTTAGGTGTAGAACAAGGCTGCTTGGCTTGTAAGAGGAAGGTGGGGTCGATGACCATTGCTTTTTAATTAGCTTCTATTTGGAAAACTATTAAACAATTAGTTTGATGTCATTTTATCTTTATTAATTATAAATGACTACAACATTATATTCTAATTACTTTCCAGTCAAATTAGTATGGCTTTAATTAATTTACAAAATTCTGAAATATTTTGAAATGTTTCTTAAATATTTTAAAAATCAAAAATAAAATTTTAACTTTTAATATATATAAGTTGATATAATATCTCTGGGGATCATTCTTCTTGCATACATCATATTAAAAACTTTGTAATACTGACTCGTTTAGAGAACTTCTAATGTGAATGTCTCATAGTGAACCTTTAATTCTCCCATAATTAAAAAAAAAAACAATTGAAACAATACTTCGTTTAAAGAACTTCTGATGTGAGCATCCCATAGTAAACCTTTAATTCTTCCATAATTAAAAAAAAAACAATTTAAACAATACCAAATGCATATTTTAAACCTTTAATTCTTCCATAATTTAAAAAAAAACAATTTAAGCAATACCAAATGCATATTCTAAATGGAGACAATATATAATTACATAATGTACTGTTCACAAAATCAATCTCTCTTTTAACATTTTCTGCTCTCACTGGGTGTTATTCATACTCGTGTGTGTCACAAATGGAAAACATCACAAATATTGATATTATGTTTATGAATAGAGCAAGCATTTTAATCTATGTCTATATTATTAAATATCCCTCTTTAATTGTTGTTATGTGATGTTTATAACAATGGTTTATAATAATATTTAATGATATTTATAATAATTATAAAATTTTGTTTCATATTGATATATTGGTATATTGAAATTTGATTTCATATCAACAATTTTTTATTGCATTAAAAATAATTGATTATAAATTTAAATTTTTTCTTGCATTAAAAATAATTGATTATAAATTTAAATGATATTTTGATATTAATATTTAATATTGATATTATTATTTTTTTTATATTAAATTTTTTAAATATCTTAAATAATATTTTGAAATTTAAAAATTAATTTTATTTATAAAGTTTGTAAGATTTAATTAGTAATATTTTTAAAATTATAAAATATTTCTATAATTTAATTTAGAAAAGATTATTTTTCTATATTAATATTCTAAGTTATTTAATTATAATTATTTGTTTGAAAATTATTTATTAACAATAATTGATTTTTCTCGGATGCGGGTGATCAATGAAGGCTGGCATACGGCGAGCCCATGGCGTGAAACATGGCTCAACCACATGGTCACGCATGGGCTCAAGCTGTGAGAATTTATTTATGCCAATTGAACTCACCGAAGCTCCATTAATACGCTCGTCTGTCGATGCACTCAACCATACTTCAAAATATCTCCGAGCAGCAGCGTTCCTCCATTGCCCTCGAGTTGTATCTGTCCCTATGTGGTCTCAGAGCCGAGCTCTAGAACGCCCACAGGGAGGCGATGCAACCTCTATTGCTGTATTGTCCTTGCTCCCGGTCACCATGTCTCCCACAGCCTTCATTGCAGCCTGAATTTTGATACTGAACCTTCGGCTCCCCTGTCCTCTACACACTCGGTTCCTTAGCCTTCTGTTCATTCGGTCCCGTTGTCTCAGCCTTTCAACAACGCCTCCACGAGCACCACTATGCCTAGGTGCCACCGTATGTGCTACCGTCGAGGTAGTGGGCATGGTAGGGCGTCAAGGCCTCCACTCTCCAACAGTTCTGACTCTTCATCTCCTTCGCTAGAGGATTCTTATGGTCGCTATCCTGCAACCCGCAGCTGTAGAGGCCGAGACTTGGCCTCGAGGCGATCACACTCCTTAACTCCTGTTCGCATTTCCTTCCCGCCGCTGCATCACCTCACCAGTCATTCTTCCCTGCTGCTGCCTAATTTGGAGACACTGCCCTCTCCGTCCACTACGCACTCAGCTCAATTTCATTACACTTGCACCCTGGACCGTCCTCGCATCACAACCACCATCTCTATAAGCTTCAAGGAGGAAGCATCCAATGCCGAGAGCCTTCGTCACAGGAAATTGTTCAGAAAATCCACTTTAGATTCAATGCCTCTGCTGCCTATGAGAAAATCTGAAGCTCTCCCCGTCGTTCATGGCGCTCCCGCCTCCAACATCAAAAGCAAGGGCAGCACAAGCAATGGTAGCAATGGCAGCGACAACAACAATAAGGAAAGGTTTGGTGATGATGGGGGCATGGGCAGTGCATGCACTGCCAACATTCCTGAACATGCAGTGCCTCGAGACACGATTGATGATGACACCGAGGAGTACAGGTGCCTAATTGTGGAGGAGACACCTCCCCCGAGCAATGACACCTAAATTCTACAGGTTTCTTTTCAATTTGGGATTATTTTTCTGGTTTATTATGTTGCTCCTAGACATTTTTGTCATTTATCACTACTTTTTGCATGAAGCTGGTTTCCCCGTGGTGGGTCGCTGTAGTAAAACTAATTTGGCTGGTTTCCCCTTCTGGGGCTGTTGCACTGAAAATTGTCATCTTGACATTCTGCTATATGTATGAGCTCATTATCACTCATACTTCCTCCTTTGCAAGTCTAACATATCAGTTCTTCATGTCAAGCCTTGAAAATAAGAGAAAAGTTCTTAAAAACCTCCTTAACTTTGGTATCGCACTTTCTCTTCATCTTGCCTGCAGTCCCGCACCTAATGTTCATGACTCCTGCGTACCTGAATGCACTTTCTCTGTGTTATGGGTGCGAACCCCTGTAAAAGATTAAAAAGGCGCAAGTAAACTCAAAAAGCTCACTTTCAGTAAATTCTAGAAGCCTCTAGAAAGAATCTTACGGTGGCGGAAACCCAGCTCTTTTGAGTTCATGTATCCTGCAACAAGGATGCTAACCCCTTGATGTGGGAGCTTATCCCTTTGAAGGAGGATTCTATCCCTTCATAGTTGGAGGCAGAAACCTCTTGCACTATAAAGAGGCATTGAGTGGCTTCAAGGAGTTCAAGCTTTAGAATTATTTGAGGTTAAGTGCTGTTGGGATTCAGACTCATTTAACTGAGATTTTTGTGAGGAGAGATCACATACCTCTATCTGTCTCGGTTGGAAGAGTGCAAGGCTTGTCAGAGTAGAGGAGATTCTTGCTTCGGACCCCGAGAAGGCCTGTTCAACATCAAGGCTAAGGTTGTAAGGTTTTCTTTATTCAAGTTAATACAAATGAATTCATTTTTCTCAATAAGCTGTTAATTAACTGTTTATTTCATGGATTCCTTGATCACCGTGATAGACATGATTTATAATATTTACTATATAGGTGCTATTTAATGTTTGCTTGTTTGTCACTGCAGGTCTATAAAGATAACTCCTTCAAGTGACCGAGGGACAACTACTTCGAACAAGCATTGGATTTACGGTAAGTTCTTAACACCTTTATAGTATTCTTTTGTAAATCACATATGTTTAGAGAAATATAGGTTTATTTGGCTGTTTGTTGCTAGATTACTTTTTCGTACTAGGGAGATCGATCTTGTCCACAAGATTGATTTATCTGCTCAACAAATTGGCAACTACGCTGGGGATCCTTTCTTGTTTTTTTTTGGTTTTCCTTTATTTTGATTTGAGGAAAATATTTTTCTGGTTTCTGATTGATGGATATCTGCCTGGGTAGTTTAGGTTTTCTTTGTTTTTGAAAATTTTGAAATCTTTTATGTTTTTCTTGAAATTTTCTGGGGACCACACTTTGTTCTTTTACACAGTGCGAGCAGTTTCGCACTTTCCTTAAGTAACCAGTTCGGGACCGCACCTGTTACCTCTGGGAGCCTACGGACCCTGTTAAAATTTTGGAAAAACTCCAGATTTATTTTTTTCAGTTTATCTTTAATTTCATTTAGAGTTTTTATTATCTGCCCAGATTGGTATTGTTTCTGTCAAAAGCCTTTTGTAAGTGAGTTCCAACAGTATTTGTGTTTTTGATGATTTTCTAGAAGTTTTGCATATTTGGATTGCTTTTCACTTGGTCTCTGTAGTGACTCAAAGATTGGAAGTTTGAAATACCTCAGATCACATTGGTATTTTTGTCTTCTTGATGAGTCTGACCTGGTTGTGAAATCCATCCTTTCTTGAGAAGTAGATCTAGTTGTTTCTTTGCAAATCTTTGAAATAACTTTGTTATAAGTTTTGCATTTCATTTTTTATAAAAGAAAATATATCTGGATGTTTTTTGATTTGTTTGTTATTCTGGACAAATAAATCCTTAGTTTACTGAACAACTAAGTAAAACATTCTTTAAATTTTTTTTTTAAAGCTTTTATTCAATTAGTATTTTAAAGTTGTAGATCTCAAAATTAGTTTTTATAGTTTTGAGTGCTTTTAAAATTTGTAGTTCTCTTTTGAAGGAAAGTTGTTTTTGCAATTTCAAGTCTTGAAAGTGAAAGGGTTTTATTGTGAGCATTGATAATTTGTCTCGTTTTGAGTTCTTGTTGAAAAGACAAAAATATTTTCTTCCATTTATTATTAATGTTCAAATAAAGAATTCTCTTAAAAAGAATTGCATTCTCGAACTCTTTCTTTAGCTACAATTTCATTGAAAGAAAACGAATTGATTATCATTTTTAGGTGCATTTTTAGTATTTTTGGAAGTCGAGTCTTCACACCATCAAAGTTTCATTTCCATACCTATTGACTTAAAGAACAACCCATAAAAACAACGCTTAATTAAAATTCATCTAGTAATCTTTTTATTTCTAGGACTCTTATCACCAATATAGCTGAGGCTAGTATCTTGGAGTAGGGAGTAATTAACTCTCCAAGATAGTAAAAACAAACAAGTAGATAAATCTTGCGGTAGGAAATAAATCCAATTGTAATTGGTACAATCTGGGAAGCTTCTCTTAAAGGAGTTGATCACGAGATCATATTCGAATATTTGAGACAATCAATTCTGTTTCATTGGGAAAGATAGAAGATCTGCGCGCATTACAAACGGTAAACCTCGGATTAACCATTGTCGAGGAGCCTGGGGTCACTTGTCGATAAACCTCAGATTAACCATGTCGAGGAGCCTTCAAGGGGATTGAGCTTTGTTACTCTTCCCTTGCGCGTGGAATCGGATCGTAGACTGTTCCCCCAGTTGTATTTGTTACCGTTGGTAACCTTAGTGTCCATAAGCTTAAGATTATTTCCTAAGGTGATGGTGAAGGAAAGATCTCACTGTACCTGGAGCAGACGTCGACTAGACTCACTTGGACTCTCTGGGGGGTTCTCTTCACACGAGATGGTTTTGTGAAGAAACTTATGTCAGTCTGTTTCATTAAGTAGGTTGTCGGGGTAATTGTTCCAACCGCCCTTTCTGTATTAAATTTCTACTAAGTTGGATTTAATCACCAACTAGTGTTTTTAGTACGGGAAGTTACTGTTTATGTGTGGTTTGAACTCTTAGATTTTTAGGCATGTGATTCAACTGTTTGTTTCTTTAGAGAATTTAGGTGTTTTTGTTGAGATTTTCTTTGTTTGCGTGTCATTAGTTAATATTTAATCGTAGCAGAATTACCGACACAGTCCCAGAGACTTCAGGGGAAGCCCCCTGAATTTACACCAAGTCAGCTTGAAGGGTTGCGTGCTCTAGTATCATCTAGTAGCAGTAGAATTAGATCAACATAAATTGGAAGTTCATCTATAGTTGTTAAATGTCCTGATCATCAAATACCCACAACATAACACATTCAAGAACCGATTTCAGTTTCCGAAGTTACTGGTAGTATTTCTCCTTCCAGTGAACTAGCTGACGAACCTGAAATTTTTGAGCCTGAAACTGAACATTCTGTTTTGGAAACATCCTCAGGATTTATTACGCCAACTTCTAGCGATCCTGGTTCACCTAGGGTAAGAAATATTGTTACTGAAGATCTTCCATTTGGCCTCATTTCTATTGAAGAACTTGTTAGTCCAGACGAAGAGATATCTCTTCCCGAATCCCCTGAGTCTTTAAATCTTAGGGAGTGTGAATCCATTTTCTACAGCCCTATTAGGAGTGACGCTTGGTATCTATCTTTAACAAACTTTTTAGAAAACCTGGGTCTTGCTTTTTCTCCACCTCGAATTCCATTTCATCCTACGCCCAGAAGTTACTATCCTTCATCCATTATGGCAGGAGAGTCATCTATGTTTTCCCAGACACCGAAAGCATTTTTACACGGTGGTCCTTCTGTTCCTTCTGGGTATCAGGCTCTTTCTAGTACTTTCTCTGGAGCAGCTCCTCGACCGATTGAACAAGTATTATCATCTGGTCTTAATGGAAATAAAACTGAAACGTCGAACGCAGAGCAAATCTTTATGATGTCTGGTAATATTTTGAATCCTCAACCTCAAGGTAGTAAATTACCACCTGGGGGACAACTTCAGGGAAGTCAGTTACCACCTGGGGGGCAACCTCAGGGTAGTCAATTACCGCCTGGGGGGCAACCTCAAGGCAGTCAGTTACCACCTGGGGGGCAACCTCAAGGTAAATTTTTCCCAGGACAAACTGTGGCACAATATTATTTTGGAGAACAACCTCAAGGACAGTACATACCCCAAGGTTATCAACCTTCAGGACAGTACATACCCCAAGGTCAACCCCAAACTCAGTATGTTCCTCAAGGTCCTTATCAACCCCAGATTCAGTACGCGCCTCAGGGTTATCAACCTCAAGGTAAGTACCCAACTCAAGGTTTCCAACCGCCTTCTGGTCAATAATTTGTACAAGGAGCCGGAAATTTACCACTTACTTATCAACCCTACGTTCAACCACGCTATGGTCCTTACGTTCAACCTTCTACGAGACAATACCCCGGAATAAACACGGTGTGGGATCCGTCCCAAATTCAACAGAATATACAACCTAATGTGCAGTTGTCTACTCAACTTGGACAACCTTTGGTTTCTGGTCCAACCCAGCAACCTGTCCAGCCTACTATTCAAACCCCTACACCTGGTTTTGTTCATTGGTCTGGGCCTTGTACACCTCAGACTCTGCCTCAAACTGCTGCAACTACTACAACATCGGTTCAACCTATAACACCTGTCTCTGGAGTATCTGTAGCTCCGGTTTCTTCTATCCTTGTATTTGTGCAAATCCCTCAAGTCTCTGTACCCTAGTCAGGACCTACAGTTCAGACTTCGGTCCAGATACCTGCGGGAAAAGCTGGTACAAGTACGATTGTCACAAGTCAACCGCAATTCACATATCAACCATACCAGGGACAGTATCAATTCGGTCCCGTTTCACAAAACCTAGTTTATCAGTGTCAACCATACCCTGGCTATACTTATCAATAGCCAAAACAACCACATTTTGGTCCGGTTAATCCTGGTTTCCTGGGAGGTTACACAACTCCTAATGCGATCCGATTCCCAGTTATTCTGGGTATCCTCCTCCTGGAACTGCTTTGGTTACTCAAGGTTTTCGCGACCCTAACCATCAATTACCATTTATTGCAACTTTGGATTTACCTGATTTGACACGCCTTACGAATGATCCAATTTTCTATCATCCGTATTGGATGCCAATGCCGCATAAGTTTCCCAGTGATATACCAAAATTCAAGGGTAAGTCAGGAGAGGATCCGTCAAATCACGTTATGACTTATCACCTCTAGTGTGCGTCTAATTCAATAATTGATGATTCAATTCGCTTACGTCTTTTTCAAAGAACTCTTATTGGTCTTGCCGCCAAATGGTACATTGAGTTACCACGAGGCTTTTTTAATAATTTCAGTCAGTTAGCAACTGCCTTCTTAACTCATTTTCAGTTTCCTGTCAGATACGACAATGGCACATAACTATTGACTTTGCTAAAGCAATCAACGTCCACATATATTTCTGATCATATTTACAAATGGCAACGTAGAAGGCGTTTGGTGAAGGTTTACATTCCGAATCAAATTTTGGCGGAATGGTTTGTTAAATCATCATTAACCAAAATCACTAAAGATGTAGCTATGGCCGGAGTTGTTACTGAGGAGCAAGTCATTGCTCAAGCTCAGTACCTTGACCTCGTCTATACGCAGTCAGGTACTTTACATGAAAAAATCCCCGATCTTCCAAAACAAGGTCAAATAACTGCAGCTCCTTCAGGGTCTCATGCCGCTGATGGTATGATTGGTACAATTAATACTAAAAGCAAGAAGAAATCTTCAAATAATTCTTCTCCTATTATAACTTTCCCTGATTCCCCGAAAGGAGAATCTTCCCCTAAAATTTCTGCCGACATTCATGTCGTAGAGACATCTACGTCCAACTCTAAATCCGACGGTAAAAAGAAAGCGAATAATAAAACCAAAAAGAATTCAAAAGATAAAACTGATAAAAATGAATCTAATGACAAAAAACACAAACCTCACTATCCTTGTTTCATTTGTGACGAGGATCATTTTACTAAAGAATGCCCACATCGAGCAGAGGTTTCGAAATTCGTTAAAGGTTCACAATAACCTGCTGTCTTGAAGGATCATTTTCCCACTCAAGATAGTAAGATGATTGGTTCTACCTCGAATGCCTCAGAAGAACCTATTCTGATGATGTCTCATGTCAGGATTGCGACGCGATCACAAGATTATGGTAGTAAGAATCCTGTTGATGGTAAAGAAGCAGAATCTTCTAGTTCAAACACATCAACTACACCTCCTCCTGTTTCTGGTCCGCTACAGATTGAGAAACCCAATCCAGACTTAGTAATAAAACCGCCTGCTAAAGGTGTTCTTCGTAAATCAGCTTTCAATCCACATGCGAGAGCTGCTCAGAATTACAACATTGTTGAGGACTTAACTATTTCCCCTTCAGCAATGTCAGCTTTGGAAGTGCTGCAATCGTGCCCAGCGCAACGTAAATTACTTTTGTCTGCCATAGTAGATGTCGATATTCAGGACTCAAACCTAATAATCTTCGATTTAGAGAATAGTACACCTTGCCTACCTCACCAAATGGCTTTCTAGATTCCAGTATTAGTAAAAAACAGACCGATCTTTCGGACTATGATTGATGAGGGAGCTTCAATGTGTATTATGTCGATCCAGTGTTGGAAATCACTTGGTTATCCTACACTCAATCAGTCTCCGACAATTCTAAAGGCTTTTGATGGCTGAGGTTTCCATCCTTTTGGTATTTTGCAGGATTTACCCATAGGGGTCGAAGGCAAGACCGTAAATCTAGATGTGGAAGTGGTTGATGCCCCTCTAGATTACAACCTTCTCCTAGGTCGTAGTTGGTCTTATGCTATGACTGCTGTTGTTTCTTCGGTCTTTCGGCTTATCAATTTTCCATGTCAAGGAAGGATCATTACAATAGATCAGTTGACTTATTTTTCTTCCGATCCAGCCTCTACAGAAACAATCCAGCACGTCGGTAAAATGACTATCCCTTACAAGTATGTTGGAGTAGGTTTGATTAAAGATTCTGGTTTACTAGGAACTTTTTCCTTTCCTCCTCCTAACGTATCGCCTTCTATCGCAACTATTCATATGATTTCATCAAACACTATTATGTTTGATGATCCTTGGTTCGTACCTTCCGACTCTGAGTTAGATTCATTTGATGGCGCGATTTATTTGAGTCCATTTGAAATTGCATATCAGGTTGTACAGTCGCTTTCCGACCCTTCTTCAACCGAAACTGATCCAATGAATGGGATCCATGAGGAATCAATTTCTATATCTAGCTCAGCCACAATGAAATTTCCCGATCTTGTTCATACTGATGAGAAAATTCGTGAACTTTTGTCTATTGACGATATACCATGGGAAGATCTACATCACCGATCTTCGTTTTTACCTAAGCTGGATCATTTTGAAGATGATTTCGCTTCTATTTTTATTGTTGAATATGTCAAAGAACCGCAGAATCCATTGTGAAATCTTGATTCTGAGTTAAATTTGGAAAATATCTCTCGAACGATTCCTATTGACATTTCAGTTAAGCCAGGAATAATTGAAAACATTCATATAGGTGCTTGTTGTACGGACGATTAACTCCAAACTTATAAAGCCATTTTTCAAGAATTTCGTGACGTGTTTGCCTGGTCATATGAAGAAATGCTAGGGATCAATCCGTCAATTGTTGTACATGAAATCAAGACTTACCCAGATGCCAAACCTGTCCATCAACGTTTACGTAAAATACATCCAAGAAAGGAAGCTACTATCAAAGCCGAAGTTGAGAAATTACTTCGTGCAGGTTTCATTTATCCAATTCCTTTAACCGATTGGGTATCGAATATTTTTCCTGTTAACAAAAAGCAAGAAACGATAAGAGTATGTATCGATTATAGGGATATTAATCGAGCTTGTCCTAAAGACAATTATCCAACCCCCTATATCGATCAAATTATCGATGATTGTGCCGGCAGTGAAATGTTTTCCTTTATGGATGGTTTTTCTGGTTACAATCAAATAAACATACTCCCTACTGATCAACCTAAAACAAATTTCATTTGTCTGTGGGGAAAATTTTCTTATTGCAAACTACCCTTTGGATTGAAGAACGCTGGGGCAACTTTTCAAAGGGCTATGTCTTACGCATTTCATGACATTAAGCACATTGTGTAGCCTTATCTCGATGATTTACCTGCTCACTCATCGCGTAGGGCCGACCATCTCACTCATTTACGAGCAATATTTATGAGATGTAGGCATTATCGAATTCCACTGAATCCACACAAATGTGTTTTTTGTGTAGAATCGGGTCGCTTACTGGGATTTATTGTTTCAAAAGAAGGCATTCGCGTTGATCCGTCGAAGGTCGAAGCTACTGTTAATCTACCTCCTCCTTCGACTCTGCGCCAACTCAAAAGTTTGCAGGGGAAAGAGAACTTTTTACGTTGATTCATTCCTAACTACGCTGAGTTAATAAAGGGTTTTACCAGGTTGTTAAAACAGAACGTTCCGTTCTTTTGGGATGAGCTCGCTAATCGATATTTTGATGCACTTAAACACGCGTTGACCCATGCACCGTTACTGCATCCTCCCAATTACAACTAGGACTATTTTTTGTACCTCGCCGCCTCTCATTCCACCATTGGGATGGTTTTAGTTTAGGAAGACGAATTCAAAAATGAACATGTGATTTATTATCTTAGTTGAAATCTGCATCCGACTGAGATCAAATATACACATGTGGAGAAATTGGCCTTGGCAGCTGTTCAAGCTGTCCAAAGATTTAGACACTACATCTTATTACGCAAAACCACAATAATTTCTAACTGTAACCCTATGATGTACATCTTGACCAAACAATTGCTAGGGGGCAAGTATTCCAAATGGATAGTTATCCTATAGGAATTTGACTTGGAATTTGAAAAATCCAAGGCAAAGAAATGTTTGGTTTTTGCTGAACTGATGTGTGATTTCCCCTCTACTGATACTGAAACTGTGGCAGAGCAGCCCATTGCGGATGAATCCTTGTTTCTTATCAGTACACTTGATCCTTGGTATGGGGATATTATTGTTTATCTCTAAACCCAATATTTTCGGCCAGAAATCTCACGATCTCAGCGACGGAAAATGCGTTTCCAATCCCAACAATACAATATTATTGGTGATACACTCTATCATCGTGGAGCGGATTCTGTTTTCCGACACTGTCTTACTCATGAAGAAGCTGAGAAGGTTCTAAATGACTGCTATTCTAGAGCATGTGGCGGTCATATGTCTGGGTATGCCACAGCCCAAAAGATATCGCGCGCAGGTTATTTCTGGCTGTCATTATTCAAAGATTGTATCTATGTAGTCCGGCAATTCCACATTTGTCAGGTCTTTGATCGTAAAATGCATGCACCACCCGCTCCTCTTCACCCTATAATTGCTGTCAGTCCTTTCACAAAGTGGGGTATTGACTTTATTACATGTAACCCTCACTCGGCCGGGGGGCATGCGTATATTATCCTAGCGGTAGATTATTTTACTAAGTGGGCCGAGGCGATGCCTACATTTTCGGCAGACGGCAAGACTGCTACAACTTTCGTGTTCAATCATATAATTGCTAGATTCGGTGTTCCTCAAGCCATTATTACTGATCATGGAAGTCATTTTCGAAATATCATGATGACTGAACTGACAGATCAACTTGGCCTGCGCCACGATAGTTCTACTCCATATTATCCGCAGGCTAATGCTCTGGTTGAAGCTATCAATAAAGTTTTAATCACTATGATTAAATGAATTATTGGTATTCATAAGTTGAATTGGCATTCCATGTTATTTTCAGCACTTTGGGCATATCGGACCTCAGTAAAAACATCAACTGGTTTCACTCCCTTTCAACTGGTTTATGGTTTGGAAGCTGTGTTGCCGATTGAATGCGAAATTCCGTCATTGAAATTAGCCATAGAATTACTTCCAACTACGACTGAAGAGGAGAAACATTTTTTGTACTTGGCTTAGCTAGATGAGAATCAACGAAATGCTACAATAACAAACGAGGCTCATGTCAAATGAATAAAGGCTCAGTACGATAGAAATGTTACCCCTCGAAATTTTTCAGAAGGAGACCTAGTCTTAGTATACGATCAAGCCAACGATAAGCTAGGGGCTGGAAAATTTTTGCCCATGTGGCATGGTCCTTTCATTGTTAAGCGGAAGCTGGAAAAAGGGGCCTATGAGCTGATAGATTTCGACGGTGTCCCTTTAGATAAACCTAGAAATGGGCTTTATCTGAAGCGATATTATGCTTAAATTTGGTGTGGAGATTTTTGATAGATTAGATTTTTTTACTGCTGGTGTGTCTTAGATTAGAAAAGCGTGCCTAGTTTAGAGTGTGTTTTTAACACTATTCCTGCTTATCTGAGTTTTACTCTTGATATTACAGATGTCGACGTCTCTTTAAACCTACATTGGTTTTGCTAATGGTGCTTGTCGTAGTACACATAACATTTCTTCCATAGCTTGGGTTATCTATTCACCCTCTGAAGAGTTAGTATCCATGCATGGGGTAAGCCTCGATCAAACAACAAATAACATTGCAGAGTATAGTGCAGTGATTGAGTTATTATCTGAATCCATATCGTTTGGAATTCGGAGTTTGATTGTTAGGTTGGATTCTGAACTTGTTGTATTACAGCTTAACAGGGTTTATGCCATTAGAAATCCAGTGTTATTACGGTTATTTTTAAGAGTTCATCTCTTGGAACGTGAATTTGATTACATTGAATATCAGCATATTCCAAGACATTTAAATACATTAGAATATGCAGTTGCTTCTAGTATGATAAATCGACATTTGCAATAATCAAAACAGTAAATTAAACAACATTCAATAACTTGTACATAGATAGCCGGTAATAGTGATATATCATAGCATAGAAGTTTGTTCCAAAAATATACATCGTCTTCGATCATAGGTTGAAAACACCTTATGATCGGAAAAAATGATATACAAAAGGTCAAAAATATAAGTCTATAACACGATCATCCTATCACTGATGATGATCACTATAAGAGACCACTTCCCGGGCCACCCTACATAGGAAACTCCTAAAAGGTCTTGGGACACCAATCACATATCTCTGTAATCTGAGCATAATATCATCTATGTTGGTCTCTGGAATGTCTAGAGTCAGGCGCTCTAGGTGATGCTCTAAATCAAACAGGATATTTGCTGATTGGCCCTCTAGGGATGGTGCTGCGGCAGCTGGATGCCTCCTCTCATAAGGCTGGAGATGCGCTGGTCACCGTGGGCCCACATCTGCATTTAAAACTTTTGATTGTTAGTTTTGAGACGATTTAAATACAAAAAAAATTAGAACTTAGAAATTGTTGAAAAATATTTTTTACCTGATTCATCCCACTGTTCCCCTGCTGGGAGAGCCATCTTTCAGTCGCCGCGGAAATCTATCTCGACGTATGGAAAGTCTTCTATGACAAAAAATTTGGCATTCTAGCCAATGAAAATATGTAGAAGGAAATCGAACAACCTCGATGCCCTCAGTAGCATGACGGGCCATCAATGCAACCCAACGAACCATCCTAGGTTCTCGAGGTCGACCAACATCAACAGGAATGTTATGCGAGCTAACATGGGGATCCTCTCTAGAGCAAAGGTGACTACAATGGATCCATATCCAAAGTTTTTTAGCTTTCCGTTCTTTGCTCTGGTTAGTTTGCCTTTTACATTGGCCAACACAGCTTCGCACCAGTTGAAAATGGTGCCTCGAAAACAGTCTATAGCAATGCGTATCTGGGAACCGGTAGCCACATGCAACGCTGCGCTCCCACACAGTCTAGTGACAGTAAATGTAATAACTTTAAGCTCGGGAAGGATGATAGTTTTTATGTCAATCCATTTGTCTCGGGGGTTTTCTTGATCATTACAGAACTCTAGTCGAAGACTAGTGACAGATTGGCCACCTGGCCTAGTCCCACACAGAGAAATTTGTTCGCCCCTCTTGGACAAACCAGTCAAAAAATAGATATCCTCCAGATCAATTTTGAACTGGTGGCTGCCAATAATGAAACACTGGTCCTGTACATTCCATCTGTTCACCAGCCATGTTAGGAGGTCTACCTGTGCCCTCATGCCCTGAATGGCCCAAAATTTAAACAAACTGCATGCTCTTAATGCCTGCATTGTAGGAAAATGAAGCATTGCGGCATCATCTACGTCTTCATGCTCACGTTCTCTCCAAATTAGCATCTTGTATATCCTACAATGCATAAAAAGATATATTAGAACAATTTAGTTTAAAAAATTTTGGGCGAAATTAAAGAAATTTAAGTTTGAATTTTAATTGCGCAGGGTCCGCACTTTGTTCTCATACACAATGCATAGGAATGCACGGGCACTGTGAGACAAGTGCAGACCCACGACTTTTTCCTATGTAGAAAAAAGTCGGGGTCCGCAGGGCCCGCGTGTTGCACCTGTAGACCCCCGCGGGCGATTTTCTGAACATATTTTTCCCTTAAAAACAAAATCTAAAGCCTAAAAATGAAATGTAAATGGATGAAATGCAAGATAAGGAGGTCATGGATTACCTGGAGCTGATGGTTCTCGATTTCACTGGATGGATTTTCCAGAATCTTCACAAGAAATTTTTTACCCAAAAGCTCTTACTTTTCACTCTGAACTCAAATGGTAAAAATGAAGTTAGAAAAGTCCTTTTTATAAGTTTTTTCGAATAAATGAATTTTTAATTTGTTTATTTTTCACTTTAAAAAGGTTATTTTTGAAAGCATTTTTATTTATCTTAAACAGGTATGTGTAATGTTTCAAGTTTTTGTGCAGAAATTGGATTTTTCAGGAAAATTGATCGTTTTTCAACAAAGAGCATACTTTTATCACTTTTTCGGACTCTTTCAAAAATTTACGAAAAAGCGAAAACTTGGAGTCCTCTTTTAAGCTCTTTTCAAACTCTCGAAAATTGAAAAGATTGCCAAGTACTTGATTATTCGAACTCATTAAAATAAATGAATGATCGTCCCCTCAGTATAAGTTTATCCCTTTTACGGACTGAAATGGACTATTTACGAAAAAGGTATACGTTGACTAATTACAGTCAATAGAGTTCTCTCCCGCATTATTTTATCCTTTTTCGGGCTCGAGAGACTAAATTTACGAAAAAGTACCCCCATGGAGTCTTCTTAAGTTTTTTCTTCTGACTCCCTAAAATTGAAAAAACGCCGAGTTTCTCCTATACTGGACTCGTTAAAATTTAACAGTAAAGGACTTGTTCAAATTCAAAACAGGAACGAACCACTCCTTCTTAGGGTTCGAATCTTAAACTAAGTTGGACTCATCCGAAGGATGAGCTTATAAACAAGCAAATGTTATCCTCCTCAAGCTTGTCAAAAATAAAAAGGTACTTGCCAGAAATGGTGGGGGAAAAGAGAGAAAAGTGAACCTGTTTGTTGTATTTTGATTATTCGAAAAGCCGTTAACCACTCTTGAACATGACACTTTTGTTTACCTGGGTTGGGAAAATCCTTTGCCTAACAGTTAATCAAACCATATTGAAAGTCTTCAGCCGGTTTTTGGGTATTAGCTTTGGGTCAATTGTCACCAAGCCATCTGCAGTGTCGTTATATGTTCAAGAGGACATTTCAAATAAACCATTCATCTGCAAAATATCTGTCATCCATTTTGACCATCCCTCAGTCAGTACCTTGAAATCTACATGTCTCAATGGCACGTTTCTCGCCTTCAACGACATGTTGCATCAATAACCTTTGATCGAATGATTCCGTGACATGTTCAACTTCAGCTCATTCATTCACATCTCATGGATTTTATTGAGTACTTTGAGGGCCATTGAAATTACTGGTGGTTACTCTCACGCTTGTTAACAGTTTACATCATTGACTGGTAATCAAGTGGTTTCTACCATGTTCGACTTCGACACATTCATTCACATGGATAGAATAATACTAGTTCGAGAAACATAAATCAAGACCCTGGATCTAGTTTCTACCATCCAGGCTGCGAGGAATTTTGTTATCATTTATACAGTGGACTATTCATAAATAGATCGCTGCGTCCATACTGTGTCTACACATGTCTATATTGTTGATGTATTGAAAATCATTCCTGTATCAGAACAATTTAAATCAGTTTCTAGTTAGTTTTGATCTGAGTATAGGAATGCCTACCTCGGCGATGATATGTCTACATATATATATTTTGCATTGAATGTTTTTACAAGTGCCGACTGGGGTGTCCACAGGATGATCCTTGAAATGATAAATTACTGCACTCGTCATATATGACAGACTTCAGCTTCATCTATTCCAGACTTTGCACTTTAGGGGGCAATCTGTTGCACTGAAAATTGTCATCCTAACATTCTGCTATATGTATGAGCTCATTATCACTCATACTTCCTCCTTTGCAAGTCTAACATATCAGTTCTTCATGTCAAGCCTTGAAAATAAGAGAAAAGTTCTTAAAAATCTCCTTAACTTTAGTATCGCACTTTCTCTTCATCTTGCCTGCGGTCCCACACCTAATGTTCATGACTCCTGCGTACCTGAACGCACTTTCTCTGTGTTATGGGTGCAGACCCTTGTAAAAGATTAAAAAGGCGCAAGTAAACTCAAAAAGCTCACTTTCAGTAAATTCTAGAAGCCTCTAGAAAGAATCTTGCGGTGGCAGAACCGCTCTTTTGAGGTTCATGTATCCCTTACCTTAAGGAGCTAACCCCTTGATGTGAGGAGGTTATCCCTTTGAAGGAGGATTCTATCCCTTCATAGTTGGAACTGAAACCTCCTCTTTTGCACTATAAAAAGAGGCATTGGGTAGCCTCAAGGGGAGTAAAAGCTTTAGAATTATTTGAGGTTAAGTGCTGTTGGGATTCAGACTCATTTAACTGAGATTTTTGTGAGGAGAGATCACATAGCTCTATCTGTCTCTGTTGGAAGAGTGCAAGGCTTGTCAGAGTAGAGGAGATTCTTGCTTTGGACCCCGGGAAGACCTGTTCAACATCAAGGCTAAGGTTGTAAGGTTTTCTTTATTCAAGTTAATACAAATGAATTCATTTTTCTCAATAAGATGTTAATTAACTGTTTATTTCATGGATTCCTTGATCACCGTGATAGGCATGATTTATAATATTTACTATATAGGTGCTATTTAATGTTTGCTTGTTGGTGACTGCAGGTCTATAAAGATAACTCCTTCAAGTGACCGATGGACAACTACTTCGAACAAGCATTGGATTTACGGTAAGTTCTTAACACCTTTATAGTATTCTTTTGTAAATCACATATGTCTAGAGAAAGATAGGTTTATTTGGTTGTTTGTTGCTAGATTACTTTTTGGTACTAGGGAGATCGATCTTGTCCGCAAGATTGATTTATCCGCTCAACAGGGGCAGTCACAATTTTGATCTTTTGCCTCACAATGCCTCTGGAATTGGCTAGTCCAGCGATTCGAGAGGCAAGACAATCCATGTACTATATGTTTTTATAAATAGAAGTTAGACTTAGAAAAAAAAAAACAATAATTGATTTTGTATTTTAAATTAAGAGTATTTGACTAGTAAATGACTTGCAAAATGTAAATTGTCACATTCAAAACATGTATCTAATAATTTTCATCTTCAAAACACGTATTTAATAATTATGATTTTTTGCTAAAATCACATGCAACAATGTTTTTAATTCAAAAATGTTTATTCGTGAATCATAGGAGACACTAACAGAATATACTTGTTAAAGTTTTGTAAATGAAAAGGCAAGTTAAATGGGTTTGTCTAAGCATACCAACACACAATACTTACCAACATTTTGCAAATATGGTAGCAAGTTTGAAGGATTTTACTCTAGGGGAAATCACTATGGTTAATCATGTTTAAATTAAAGTTCTATCAAGATAGTTGAACTTTCCAAATAGTCACGATTTCTAAGTGCAAGCGCCATATGTGATCATTAGGGGGGATTTTGAGGTAAAAAATAGTTCTCAACAAAAAAATGTACTAACAAAATTAATTTAAAAGAACCAATAGGATACAAGATGATGATGTCACCCTCGAGGGAAAATGTTTTGGAGGGAAAAGAAGAAAACTATTTTTATTTATATATTGTATTTTCATCTTATCTCCTTATAAGTTTCCTCAAATTCCAAGTGTGGACACCCGTTGGATGCATAATCAAATTCTCCATCCAACGATTACCTACTTTGCATACTTCTGAGTAGACCCACATCGAACAAAAAGAAAATACATGAAAACATGTGTTCAACACTTTTTTTAAATAGTCATGATTACTAAGTGCAAGTGCTGTAGGTGATCATTAGGGGGATTTTGAGCTAAAAAATGAACCTCAAAGTTACAAAAATGTACTAATAAAATTGACTTTAAAAGAACTAATATAATTCAAGATAATAACCAGAAGGGAAAATATTTTAGAGGGAGAAGAAGAAAAATATTATTTTTAATTGTATTTTCATCTTATCTCCTTATAGGTTTACTCAAATGCCAAGTATAGACACCCATTGGATGAAGAATCAAATTCCCTATATAACAAATACCCACTCACATATTTTGTCATGTATTTTTTTTGATGTTGGTCTACTCAGATGTATGTAGAGTGGGTACTCATTGGATGAGGAATTTGATTCTGCATGCAACAATTGTTTACACTTGAAATTTGAGTAAGCTTGTAAGGAGATAAGTAAAAAATATAATAAAAAAAGTAGTTTCCTTTCTTTTTCTTGAAAAATTCACAACTCTTATTTTATTATTTTCTTAGGAGGCCTATTTTAGACCTCAAAATTCCCCTAATGAATTATTGCTACATTGTTCATTTTGTTAATTTCAATCTGACTTATCTACCTTCTAAACTTTGTGATATAACAAACATTAAATAAAAACTACAAAGAAAATATTTAGGATAGGTTTTTGTAAATATTTCTAGTGTTATAAGATTGGACAAAATGATAGAAAAAAACCCCACTATTGCTAGTGAAGGTTTTACAGATAAATTAATAAAATGTATTGATGTAGTACTTTAATTTATAATGCACAAGTGAACAATGTACTAACTTAAAATCCCAACAGTGAGCACCAATGCATATGGGATATTAATCACCTTCGCAGGAATTTTAGATGTTGATAACACAAAGGAATTATATCAATAATATGCAATGGTGCATTACATTTATGATATACATTGATGTGCATTGTATATGTTATGAAGCCTTGATGTGTATTTTATATCGTTAAAGGATGGATGCATACTTCATATATTAAAACAATAGTGTGTACAAAAACTCGAGTTCTATAAGTTCTTAAAATATAAAAGGTAGGTATAAACAACTTTTTTTCTAATTTTACTTGTTCCAATTTTTACTTGTTAAAATATTTGACAATGTAATAACTCTTTTAACAATCTTATTAACACTAGGCACAATTTTCTCTTTAGTAGAAAAAACATTTATGCCAATCTTTCTAGGAAAGGGAAAATAAACACAAAAGATACTTTTCGTAGATCAAAGAAGGCATAGGTTGAGACCACTATATTTCAATGTTATATATATATATATATATATATATATATATATATATATATATATATATATATATATGTTTTTTTTTTTTTTTTTTTTTTTTTTTTTCTAAAATCCAAGTTTTAAGCGTTGTAATCAATTCTTTTAGTTTAATTAATGCATTAGTTCATTTTCCAAGTGAGCTACACTGGGGGTAATTTTTAAATTATCTATTACTTTAATTAGTGGCATTTAATATCTTTGTGATTTTCTAATTAATATTCTTATTTCTTAATTTGTAAGTCTTAATAACAATTTCAATAGAATTAAAAGTAACATTTATTAATCATTGGATCTTTAAAATTTATTATTAATAATAAAATTAGCACCTTCACCTTCATTGTAAACTTCCCCTTGAGCTTCTTGTACTTGAGGGTTAAATCTAATGCAACAAAGAAATCGCCATTGTTGTTAGTTCCCTCCGAAAACTCATTGCATATATTATGGTCAAGCGTTTAGGTAATTGTAAGGTTGCTGCGATGCTATAGGTTAGATTTAGTGGGGACTTAGCTTTACCATCATCCAAATCCTACTCTCTTGTCGATATGCAATGATTTCCATAATATTTCTCCCCTACAATGAAGAGATTATTTGCTACGAAATAAACAAGAAGAATAACAAGACAAATGGATATATAAACTACAAGGTTTTAGGAAGCAATTAATCATTACAAGAAGGGACATTTGCTATTGTTTCATTATGTTAAAGAACCAATTAAGCTATAATGTGTTTAAAAAACGTTGTCACTTCATTGATAAGCTCTTATAGTCTCATCATCACACTTGGGTAAATTCTTGTAGCAAGCATTTTACTAAAGAATTAATGCACCACTTAGTGAGACAAGGAAGGAAAGTAATTATCCACCCAGACACTGAAATAAAGAAAATTAAAAGTCATGAAGAAAGAATATTGAAAGGAAGGAACTACCGCATTGATATATGATTCTTCTTATTCCTATTGTGCTTAGAAGCAAACCCTTTCTTGAGAATAGCCTTGTTGCTCAAAGTATTTGGCATGTTGTAACCCAAGTGAATATAAAATCAATATTACATAAGCTTTTATAATAGATAATGTACTTATAAAGTATCAATAAGTTGGAAATTTCAACAAACTAATGAAATATATGTAAATCAACTAGAGCCATTTTATCTCCAACATTATCAAATGTCGAGAAAGATCAAACACTCGAGGTCTCAACCTTTAAACATTTGGAAAGGGTTTCACCTCAAGTATTTGATCAATCTTGGCACTTGGTTCGCAAAAATTTAGGTATTGGTAGTCATATATTTGTTTACAAGTTTTAATGGAGAGAAGAAAGGGAGAAAATGTTGAAAATTTTGTTTTTGATCAATCCTAAATCACTCATAGTTGTAATCTAAAACTAGCCCAAGGGTTAACTTTTTTGGTTCAACCCTTTTTATGAAGTCATAATTCTAAGGGAGGTCGTCGGATCCAAAATATGGTCTTGGACTAAATATTTTTGAACTCCAAGGCATGGTACTGATTTCAATGAAAGTTTGATAAAATTAAAAGGGAATCGACATGGAAGGAATTTGTAAGGATGCTCACTTAATTCACTCTACTATGAGTGAACACCTTCCATATATAATAGGGGGGATCGTTGTTCAGTTTTTATGTGGGTTTATTAGCTATTATTATAGCTAGTAGTTAAGAAGGTGGAAATCGAGAAATATGGAGGAAATCAATAGGGCGGTACTAAGGTACTATATTCCTTATTTTAAACGTCTAGTTTGGAGGATGGTGCAATAATATTTTTTTGGGAAATAGAACCAAAACTAATAGGAAAATGCCACAAATTGAAAGAGTTTGCATCGATTTTTTGGCTTACAATTATCCAACATTGTTGTTTTAGTATTTGTAAGTGTCCAAGTATGCAATGATTTGTCAAAGAGCCCCATTTGCATCCCCGTGTTAAAGAATTTATTAGATACAATAAAAAGTAAAACTCGTCATGATTGTATTTGTTAAAATAATTATTTTAAACCATTAAGGGTTAAGAATCCTAGATGTCCATAGCATGAAATTAAAGGTAGAGAATCTTAGATCTTACATTGACTTCGTACATGTAATGGGAACACTTTTATTCTCCAGATATGACATCTACATTTTTTTTTCAAAAAAAATAAACAATAGTTACATGCATCGTATGTAAAAACAATTAGAACATCTAAATGCAAAAACCATACATGAATACACATCCTATAGGGTTTTACAATTTACTATCATTTTAGTGTAACAATTTTGATTACAAACTTTTGTGATTGTAATGAGAAACCATTTTATTCTTCACACATGACATTTAATTTATTTTGCCACAAAAGAAACAACAATTACACCTTGTATGCAAAAACATGTAGCAACATCTACATGTGAATGCCAAACCTCAACACACATCTCAAGGAGTTTAAGAATTCACCACCATTGCATTGAAACACCTTTGAATACAAGCACTATGAGACCAATGTTTTTTGTACTTGAATCTTGTATAAAAAATGTAAAGGGGAAATGATTATATTCTCAAAAATAACTTATTATTATTATTATTCACCAAAAGAGAAACAATAATTATATAATGATAACACAAACAAAAATAAAACCCATTTTGCATTGATAATTGAGAAATTAAAAGATTTGTGATAAAGCATTACAATTTAGTTGTATCAATACACTTTATAAATGTGGGATGATTAAAGAAAAATAAAGCATACAAACACAAGATAAACTACAACTGAAGTGAATTTATTAATGTCCACATGTAATATCAATTTTACCATTATAATTTAATATTCACTTTAACACTATCTCTTAATGGTCAATTTAGTAACTACAACAAGCTTATCCCACACTTTTACATAATTTTCAATTCCCAGAGGGTTAGTGAAAATGCGTGTAGTTTCGTCCTCTATGGAATAATAATGTAGCTTAATAGATCCATCCTTTACATGCAGTGTAATGAAGTTACAACATATCTAAACATGCTTGGTATGCTCGTGGAAGACTGGATTCTTGGCTAGTTTGAGCACCTCTTGATTGCCACAAAGTATGGGTGTTGGATTTGTTTGGGGCATTTTCAACTATGAAAGCACCAACCAAATTGTTTAACATGCTCATTTTACTTCTCCTTGATATTTTGGTTCTATTGATGAAAGGGCCATTACATGTTGCTTCTTGTTGGTCCTTGTGACTGCACTTGTGCTAATGTTGAATACATATCTAAAGGTTGATTTTCTATCATCCACACAACTCGTCTAATCTAGACCTACATATCCCCACATCCTAGGGTGTTTTTTTCCATTGCACAAAATTCCAAATTCAAGTGTCCCTTTTGCATATCTCAACAATCTCTTTATTGTAGTCCAATAATCTACCTTTGGCGTTTTCATAAATATGGAAATTTAGCTCAAATGTAATTGAAATCAAGCCTAGTGTCTATAATATATATTAACCTTCCCACTCATCACTTTTTAGAGCAACCCATTTAACTAATTTAGAGTCATTTTTGGTTGAAAGCTTCAATGCTTTTTCTATAGGTGTATAAGAGGTTTTTAACTCCATCATTTTGAGCATGTAAAAAAAAGTCCCGATATATTTTGTTAAGAGACAAAAATGCAGTTACCTATTTCTCGAACTTTTACACATAGACAATGATGTAGGAAGCCTATACCAATGATGTAAAAATGTTTATTCATATTAGTTTTAATCTATTAAATAACACATGCCTCAATACTTGTGTTAATGATGTCATCTACATAGATGACCAATAGAATGATATCATTACCAACATCTTTGATGTATAGATTGGAATATGAAGAACTCCACCAAAACCACTGTTTATATAAGTCGCTGTCAATTTTTATATACCATGCTCAAGGTGCCCACTTTAGGTCATTTAGAGCCTTTTTAAGTTTGAAAATAATATGCTCTTTCCATGGAACCTGAAATTTTTGTGGTTGATACATGCATCTCTTCTAAATCCTCATTAAGTGAGGCATCATTCATGTTCATCTTATGGAACTTCCAACAAAACTATGTTGCCATGTTTAGAATTAATCAAACAATGATATTTTTTGTTGTAGGAGGAAAGATATCCTCACGGTCCATGCCCTCTCACTAAGAGAGCCCTTTGTAATCAATCATGCCTTGTTAAGTGTATCATTTGCATTGTACTAACATTGTAAATCTATTTGTAGTGAAGGGGTTTCTTCCTTGGTTGAAGAACTACAGGTTCCCAAGTTTGATTTTTCATCAAACTCTCATGTTCAACTGCCATAGCCTTTTCCCATTCATGTCTTTCTTTTGCCTCTTCAAGCACCCATGGTTCGTATACTTCTTGAACATTGGACATTAGAGAAAAAATGACCATATTATATTTTTTCTCTCGTTTCTCGATGATTTTCCCTTAATCATTTCACCTGTCCACATATCTGATGGTGTTTTTCCACTCCTTTAGTTTCTTCTTGGGGTCTTCCCCATCTAATATTCCACCATTATTTGGGTTACCTATACATATACATATATTACCAAGATCATATACCAAAAAGTTCTCATGCTTAGATTCTTCCACTATTTTAGTGGGACAAATCATTAGTTGCAAAACATACTACTATTCTATGATTTTGTCTCTGCATAAGTATAAAATAATCTAGATTTCTTATTAAAATTTCGACATCTTTGTTGAAGCTCAATTAATTGGTGTCACTAACTAATATGTAAGATTTATGACTGTCGATATATTTTGTGACCATAAATTTGTTTCTCTTAGGGTTTAACTTGGTTCTTTCCCCATATAGAATCTAGGGATAATTAGTAGAACCAAAGACCTTAAATTGATTGACTTCGGGTTTCCTCCTAGACCATAATTCCCCTTGGGTCTTTTACTTCACTGCCATCATGGGAGATCTATTTAGTAGGCATATTGTTGTACACATTATGATCCAAGTGGATATTGGTGGCCACCCACCTATTCCATTTGGACCCCCACCATTGGTTCTTTCTGTTTTTTAGTTTCAGCACAACTTACTATTTTTAGCAGTTTTTCAGGTTCTGAACTTCCAAAGCCATTTTGAGGCCCCAAACGACATTTTTTGGGAAAAATGGGAGCAACATGGAAGTCCCTTTGATGTTTCTCATGTAAAAAGTTTTAGTCCTCGGATAGATCTTTCTAACGAGGTATTGAGCATGTTAAACAAATATCATATGCCAAATTTACGTCCCTGGGAAGTTGATGTACCAATTTACCCGAACGAGGCCCATAGTTTTCGTGCTTCATCTCCTAGGGTTAGGTTTTTGGATGTTTAGGGTTTTCCATTGTTTATCAACAATAAATAGACCTTCGAGCCTCATTGTAACAAAATTCAGAGGCTTGTAGTTGCAACGTATCTTCTCAGAGATAAGCTACCAACGCCCTAGCTAGTTTATTTCCATTATGCCTGTAAGCATATTTCTGTTATTTGATATTAATGAAATGGAGTTTTATTTCCACTGCATCTCTATATTTATATTTATTTTTGTGTATTATTTCATTCCTACATAAATCCAGATAAGTGGTATCAGAGTGGTCTACTCTTTCTCTGTTTTTCTTTGCATGTCCCCAACGAGGTCAGGGTATAAGGAGTTAGGGCTCGATCTGGTTCAACCCTTGCAAGACCAGTATCGCAAAACCTGAAGAAATCCCATTGCGGAAGAAAAGAAAGATGAGGGAGAAGGAGATCCTATCAAAATATTGCTCGAGGAGGCCCTCGAGAAACATATGAACACGATGATGGATAACTTTACCCAAATCCTTCAACGGTTGCCCACCAACGACACATCTACATCCAGCAACCACTGGAGGCACCACTCCTTTCAAGGTACAAGTCAACTTTGACATTCATGTATTTGAATTCCAGATAGATGAAAACACCATAGATAGATGGTTGAATTTGCTGGAAGGGTATCTCTTGGTCCATGATTTCTCCGACCGAGAAAATAATAATATATATATATATATATATATATATATTCCTTTCATTTTGTACATAATGTATAAATTTTCATGAAATTTAAGTTTTTATTTTTATTTTTTATTATCTTTAAGAAAAAAAGGAAATCAAAATATATGTAAATAAATAATAAGAAAATAAAGGAAAAGAGTTGGTATTCTTTCATTATAGTTGTTGTTCCTTTGGTCATAGTTTATGTTCCCTCACTGTTGTTCCCTTAGTCGTAGTCATTGTTCCCTTCCATAACAACTTGCTATTGCCTCTCATCACAATTGTTGTTTCTTTGTTCACAATTGTTTTTCCCTCACTATTGTTCCCTTAGTCACAACCGTTGTTCCCTTTCATAACAGCTTGCAGTTCCCTCTCATCACAGTTGTTGTTCCTTTGGTAATAGTTGCCGATCCCCCACTGTTGTTCCCTTAGTCGCAGCCGCTGTTCCCTTTCATAACCACTGTTGTTCCTTTAGTCGCAATCGTTGCTTCCCTTTATATCAGCCTGCTGTTTTTTTGGGCACAATTGATGTTCCCTTAGTTGCAATTGTTGTTCCCTTATGAGTGTTGTTTTCTTGAGTTATAGACAATTTTTGTGTGGAATTATTCCGATTTTGAAGCTCTTTTCTGATATCACGGTGACCTAATTATGTCGTTCCAATGATTACCATGAGAGAATATTTTATTTCACTTCTCAACTTCAATTTTTTTTTAACAATCCTGATGTTGTAAATACATAAACTATTCATAATATATCTATTCAATTACCACCAAATTAATTTCATTTTTCTTATAATCCGATGATCTCCTTAACAAACAGAATTTTGGGAAGCAAATATAAAACCAGAAGGGTATTTATTACAATAATTTTTACGCCATCCCGAACCCTTAAGGAGTTGATGAGCCACCCCATTCACTAATCCATATATCATAAAAGATGAGAAAAATACTGATAACTCAAAAGAAAAAAATTATACCAAAAGGATAGGAGGTCTCATTACGAGCCGACCTACCATGATCATAAGACTTAAGAAGGTGACATTATCATTCTGGTCACCAGGCCGGGGTAATGGCCTTCGACACTTTAGTTGAAGGATAAGAGGTATCATCATGAGCCGACTTATTTGTATCATTAATATCTGGTGAATGTTGTTGTCACTAACTGGTCACCACGCCAGACCAATGGGATTTTGACGATAATTAGAAAAATTAAGTTATGAATCCTTTTTAGTAGAATGGGATGCTGGCATATCAACGAGTTAAAAGGAAACCCTATCGATGCTATGGATGCCTGCTGGAAGCAAAGGCCATGCCTGCGGTATTGGAGTATATTTGAAATCGCCTTATTAACACTTTGCTATTTTTGTCTTCCCTTTCCAGTAATAAAGGAGGATAACCGGAACATTATGGAAATTTATTATATTTGGAAGTTGGTAATGTCGAGTATTTGTGAATAATTATTTCTTTTAAATTCAATATATCAAGGTTAAATTCTAAAAAGTTTCCAAAGTCTATCTCTAATGTATTTTCTCCCTAACTGTAATCTGTTGGTACAAATATGTTTTACCCATTATTGAATCTTTAATTATATTTCTGTGCTTTTATTTCCTCAAAGATCGATTCTCATCAACATATCTCAACATTTAATGCACCATATCATCATGTTGCACGTCCCTAATTGATATTTTTATGTTTTGACGACCAACCATTATGGCAATATATATATATTTTTTTTAATCTGATTGATTATACCCACCATCCACCACATCATTGTAGGTCATGATCAGGCTTTAAATTTATTCGGGGGGCGTGAAAAATCACACATATGACAAGACATTCAATTTATTGCATTAAATCTGTTTATATGCATTAACCTCATTTACTTGTAAATGCTGAACATTGTTACTCCTTGCACTTGTTACCTGCTAAACTCTGTTAAACGCAACTCTAGATAATTCTTTGAGAAACTGTCGAGATGGGTGGATGATCAATTCGTAGCGAACCAACCCAATTGGAACGAGTGGGATGGATGGAATATTTGTCCCGGTTTCAAGGATTTGAAAATGTGATTGCTCTGGAATTCATACATAATTTCGACAATGGGATAACAAAAGTTAAGGGAAGGAAAGTGTAGGTCAATTAAGAAATCCTGTTGGAAGTTACATGCCTCCCTATGAAAGGAAAAAAATGGGTTGAAAAACATACCCCGTTGCAGAGTGCAACATTGCTGGTCACAGACCTCGGAGAAGAATTTATTAAGTTAAGAAAGGAAAGGAGTATAACCTTGTGTCATTTCCAGAGCCCTAGAAGGAGTTGGAAGGGGTTGTGCAAAGAAATATCGCATGTGACGACCGATACGACATGGTCAAGCCTCAACATTTGAAGTTATTAACATCGTTAAAGCAAAAGGTAACTCTAAACTTACCTTACTTTTTGAATTCACTTCTGCACGAGACTGCTGTAATATTTAATAATTACAAAGACCAATCTACAGTGGTAAGGCACCATAGTCTCATAAAAATAATAGCCATCAGAGAACTGAGCCATGTAACACCTAAGCTAGGAAGAATTCATGGGAAACTTTGAAGTTCCACTGGAAATTGGAATACCTCTTGCAAAACCTGAGGAACCAATATAAAATTAGGAATATAACATGGCAGAGAAATAAATTACACATGAATAGGCCCAGACCTCATCTCCAACAACTAACCAGGGTAGAGAAGAGAGTAACTTCCCTTCTTGTCTCTCTACCTACTAAACAAAGGAGTTCATCTACTAGCCAAAACAACGAGTTCCGCGAACTCTATCGAACAACCAATGGAAGAAATTCCATCCCAAAGAATTCCTGACATACATGAAATTCATCAAGAAGGCTCCCACCCAAGTACATGAAATAGAAGTGGCCAAGGTATTGGAAGGATTATGAACCCTTTTTTAATTATGAAAAATTTGAGGAAGACGCGGGTTGTTCAGAAAAACCACCGTAACAAACCCCGACGCCTTATTCTCCTATTTATCCTTCCAATTAAGCAACTACTGTCATCTTGGAGCCCTTGGGAGACCCCGAAAATAATTCTCTTCCATAACATTCCATAGAATCCATTGCAACCATCATGGAACCCTGTTATCCCCCAGAATAATTAACTCTACAATCTCCTGCGGGACAAGAGATCAATGTTGTTTTTTCAAGTATGCCCCAGTCTAATGAGGGATCTGAAGAAACCGTAAATAATACCTCACCTAAAGAAGTAGTGACCGAAAGGCCTGATATTATCTCTGCTGCCCCCTCTTCTTTGTCTGATCAGACCAAAAATATTGTTAAGAAAAGAATCAAGTAAAACAGTCACGAGGCATAATTTCTAAAAAAAGAACATAAAATTGCAAAGAAAAGTGCAACAACTCAGGAAGTGGTTGAGAAACATCAAGGTTCAGAGATACCACAAAGAAAATCAAGAGACCCAAACAAATGAAACTAAAAGAGAAAATTTTGTTGTCTCCACAGAAAGTCAGACAAAAGAAACCCTTACTGTTACCAGATGAACAAAAACTGACATAGAAGTATTGAGCATTAGTGTGATGACTGTTGAAGTAAGTAATCAAATAAAATCATTATTTCTTATTGACACGAGCACACAGACAGGGCATGTACCCCTTTACACCCCTCCAATTGTAAATGCTACCATCCAGGTGCTACGCAAGAGGTTGGAAGAAAATCATAAAACTTTGACACGATATCGAGAAGAGGTGGTGCCCCGAAAGGAGCATCAGGAACTGCTGCATAAATTCAAAGCATTAATGATCACTAAATATGAAACCTATGCTAAAATAAGAGCAACATAGAAAAATGTGAATACTATAAAAGGCCAGCTTGAGAAATCTCTTGAATAGACAAAGGAAGTCTATTCCATTTACTCTGATGTCCCGTCTTGTAGATGTACAACTAAAAAATTATGCTCTGTTTTTATGAGATCGATATATTTTGTTCAAAATCAAGGACATTCGATCTGGCCAGCCTTATGAATTCAAGGATTTTCCAATTATTTTAATACTTTCCATAAAAAGGATGATAACACAAACTATCTCTTATGTGATTTATACATGCACAATTTATTTTTAGAGAAACAAGTAGACAAAAATCCTGTTCCCTTCATTAGAGATATACAATTTCATGTATTCATTTATTTCGCTAGAAATCAAATAAAGTGGTCCAAATATTATGACATATTCCAACGGAGATAAGGTCTTGACCTTTGGGTCAGGGGAGAGCCAAAAATCCCTCTATGCACACTTATTAAACACACCAAATTTATGGAGCATCCTAGCATTATTACCACCTTAAGACCTATCCATAAAGATGTTTTGAAGTCATGGCTGCAATATTTTGAGGATATTAAGGTGGAAGATTTACATTATGCTAAACAGAGATGGATAATGTCATCTAATGAAGTCAAGAACAACGAACCTTTCAGCTTTAGGAATTTTAAAGCTGCAACAAGTAGGGTACAATATTATGCTCAATTCGTCCTAGATGAAGGTCCCAAATAACTTGGATGCAGGTAGAAATTCCCTATAATTTGGTACCCACCTGATGAATATAAAGTTGAGTATGAGCTATCAGAAGCAGGTAAGTTTGTAACATTTGAGGAAATCAGAAGTAGGCATGGATTCATACATTATGGAGAGCGTCCCTCCCTGAAATACTCTCTAACCTTACTTCATGCTAACCATCTCTTTGCATGAGGACATGCAAAAAGGTAAGTTGGGGGGTGATGTTGGGCCTTGGAATTGGTATAATTTTTTCACCTTATTTCCTTAATTGATAGTTACTTTCTTTAGCCTTTTTAAGATAGATTATAATAATTTGAGTGAAAAAAAGTTCAATAAAGTAGCTAATAGATGTTTTTAATTTTATCTCATTAATAAATTGATTAAAGTCTTAAAGATGTTATTAAATCATGATTTGGGTCGATATTTGGACACGAAGTATTTGATGTTGATTTTTGTTCCTCGAAAAGCTAAAGAAGGTTGCATAATAGGAAGATCATTAAGACTATTTGTGGCTTGCTGACCATGAAATGATGCTTTATATGCATGAGGAGATTGGGAAGAGGATCATGGCTTGTTATTCCGAGGGAGACGTTACGGATTTCACAACCTGAATTAAGCATCTTGATAATCTTCCGATTCTCAAGATAACTTTATGATATGAATATGGAAAAACTAGTTTTGTTGTGCTATCTTCCTCATCAATATAAAATAAAAGTGCTTAAGGTTTGTGTGCATATATTTGAGGATGAAGGTAGATTACTTCAATAGTTTATTTTAAGTGTTATTCAACCAAAATAATTCCATTAACGAATTTTAAAGCATGAAATCATCAAACACTTGAAAATAAATGTGCATCAAACAACAATAAAAAAACTATTGATGAAGGAGTTCACCCCTCCTGGGATACATCTCCTTGGCCTGTTAACATGACTAGACAAATTTTGTATTCGGTGTCAAAAGTACATATCAGTTTGCTGCCAAAAACATGTGACTATTACCCCTTCAAGGTAATGTTCTTCTGCAAAGAATTCTCACAATATCAACAACACAACATGTCTATTACATAGATGACATTCTTTCACTGGTGAGAGCTAGAAGCCCCTCATATACACTCTTCAATTCCACACTAAATAATACAATAAATAAATTCATGAATAAAGAATTCAAACTAGAGATGAACCATGCTAGTCACAACTATTTCAAAAAGTGTTTTGGAATTGGGAAAACCCCTACAAGGTCTCCTCCTTGCTCAACAACTTCCAAAACTGCTTCAAACATCTGATTGATCCATACAACTTACTTGTCAAACCTATAATATGACCCTGAATATGTGCTCAAATCAATAAAAAGAGGTTACCAATGGATTCAAAACATACAAAAACCCCTAAGTAGCCTCTTCTAGCTCTGCAAATGGTCTTTAGGTAAAGTAGACATGACCTCCTCTCCTCGTGGCCTTGGGCATCTTGAATATTCAAGTTGACAAAATCACTTCCAGGAGTGCTCCTCTGCCTTTGAAACATGCACCAATATTCTCAGAATATCCAAATCTGCTAGGATAGACTCTTTCTAAGCCCAATTTTGTCAAAAATTACTCAAGTCATGGCTTCTTCAATTTTGCCTAGGAAAACTCCTATAAAACTGGAGCAACTCCAGTTAACTCCTCCAGAACTAGAGTTCTCGCCAAGATTGGTAGAATCTGCCAACTCCATTGCAAAATAAAACTCATATTAATTAATTATAAGCGTGGTTAAGTGGTAGATAAGTGGTGGTTTAATGAGCTAATGGTCCGCTTAAACGAATCCGCATTAGTTATGGATTAACGCATAATTAATCTAGTTTAGTGCTTAATGAAGCACATTAAATCCGCGCATTAATGTGGCCTCCGCTGTGGTCATCGCTGCATGGGCATATGGACCGAGGTCTGGCCCCCCTTACCCCCACCATAATATTTATGTCAATTCAAATATATGCGAAGTGCTATATTTGTTAAGTCTTAACACAGAGGGTAGGCGGTAAGGCGTTGCGTTTGTGCGGTGGAGGTTGCTGGGTCGAGCCCGACCTCCGCCTGGCCTCCGAATAAAATTTTTCCACCACAAATATATGACATTCAACCTTTGACTTATCCATATTTCAGCCTTTTGGAGGGGTTACGTGGCAACCTATGGGCTTGCCACGCGTCGACACCCAATTGGCTTAAAAATAAACCAATCAGATTGCACCAACGAACCAAACTTTCAACCAACCACCAAATCACACTTGTCAGTACCTGATTCAACCAAATGAAGGAATATTCTAGGAATATTCCTTGGAATATTATTTTTGGTGACTAGGCTTCCCAGGCATCATTCTATCAGTTCTGCACAAATTTTCGCTGTTTGTGAAAATGAACAATAGGCTCTAACTTTTACATACAAAGTCAGTTTTTGATGAAACGAACTGTGCCCGAATCAGGGCGACGAGACCTATTCGATTGTTCAGGTTCCACTCCATTATGTGAACTTCAATTTTTTAGAAAATTTTTGCCCCCAATTTAGTTTTTGGTCACTCCTTCCCACTGAAATGATTTTGGACCCAAAAAATCTGGTTATCTGATGAAATTTTAATCCTCTTCACGTTTACAAGTTCTATCGACTTGATTCTACTTGAAAAATCTTCATGAGAACCACTTTGGTTCCTTGACATGCCTACTCTGGAAAATGGCTTGGTACTTCAACCAATGTCCTCCTTTCACTGTTGACCCTTGTTGGCTGCTTGCTGACTACTGAAAAAATATCGCTGTAACAAAGCGATCTATCTGTGCTTGGAAATATTGACTGATCACCTTCCCACTAAGAATCATGTTCCTCCTTTTCAATAACATGCATTTGATGCAAGCTTCTCCTTGGAAACTCTTTTCCAATTTAAGCACATCTGAGTGAACTACAACAATGAATTCAAATATCAGTAATCACTAGAAATGAATTGATCATTCTTTTACCTCCACAGTGCCAAATTCCACATCTGGAAGAATGTCTTTGCCATCTCTTTCGCTTCTTAGCTTCATGCACCATATGGTCTACAAAAGGGCTGTTGTTTTTGCTGCAAAAATCCTTATCTAGGATAAAATCCAAAATAATTTGACATAAGCAAATACAAGCTGCACATGGTGAATACTTGTAGAAATTGAGTGCTGAACGCATTTGTACATACAAAATATGCTACCACTACTCATATAACATTTTTCAAAATGCTTTACGACATAATCAAAGAGAAATGAATTTTACAACATGGAGAGCTTGACACCCAAAATTTCCATTTCAATTGACTAACAACCAAGCCAACTAGCATAAACATGCTAAAGAAAACATTGTTGCATGTAAGTGATTTATTCATGAATTATCAATTTTACAAATTACCCACTATGGGGATATGCAACTAGTGCAAAAAAAGACTTACAATATTTAACTGGACAAATAGTCCGAACAATTCTTACTCAACATGGTAATTGAACCCTCTATTTGAAATTTTAATTCTTTTGATTTTGCTGCATGGATGGTCGCATCTTGCGCCACTTTTTATTTTTTTGCTTCCTCTTCTGGTGCTTGCATGAATTGCTTTCCCTTACCGGGATGAAGTTGTGGAAACAATTTCCAACACTTCTCGATCTAATTCCCACTGATATTTCAGTGAGTGCAAAAGCTTGTTTGAGCTCTTCTTAGCTCACATGCCTTTTTCTTTGATTGAGTTTTCATATTCTCGTTCTCAATCTCAAGATACATAAACATATTCTTGATGATGGATTTTATTTTGTCGCACTCATCTACACAATGGTTAGAAGAAATGAAAAAAGTGCATGGAGACATTCTTCTCAACATGTCTCTCAAATCAACAGGTTGTTTTCCTTTAAGAGAAGCATTTAAATGAATAGGATGAGTATACCTCTTCTTGGTGTCCTTTGGCTTATGCTTCCTAGATGATGAACTTGCATGGATAGAAGAACTTGAATCAAATTCTTCTTCAAGTTTTTCATCTCTCTATGGAGATACCTTCAAGTCTCTTTTTTATTTAGAGAACCAGGCAGGTACTAGTTCCGGATGTAAAGTCCAACACCTTTCCTTTTCATTCCCTCTTTTATGGAAGAAGGTACATGATACAATATAGTTGTCATCAGAAGACTATTCTTCTGGTGCAAAATAATGCAAGCCTTCATACTTAGGTCTCTCTTTTACCTCTATTGGGTTCTTGATGCTTTTTTGATTCACACCAAGACCTAAGCCTTCCTTGTAACCCATATTTTCCAAGAGCTTAGACCTAATGCCTTTGTTGTGTCTTTCAAAGGCTGCAAAACAATTTACATTAATATATGCATGTAAATAAGGAGCATATGCATGCTCACCATTTGTCTCATCTCTTGATTGAGACACAAGGATGGTTTCATACTCATTTCTGATTTTGAAGGTTTCCTCTTGGACTCTTTTGTTCTCTTCTTTCAGCTCCTTAACATGAGGTGCTAATTGAATCTCATACTCCAAATCATGTGGAAAAAAGGCACAAATATGTCCATCTTCCATCTTGGAAGGACTTTCTACATTATCATTTTGCATCAAAGTTGTATAAAAATATGAAGTTTGTGGAGAAGATGGTGGCTTATCATCATTCTTTTTACCTTCTTCCTTCATTGGATAACCTTCTCCGAAGATCTAGAGCCTTTACCTTGCAGTTCTGAGTTACTCTCTTCATAGAGGACCTTCACCATCTATGATATGTACCCAAAAGCCTTTTTGAAGCTTTCATCTTTTGTCATGCTTTTGGGCTCTCCTCCTTGAGACATGCTTACTGAAGCCTCAGGAATCTCCAGGGGTGAAACTTGAGGTGGGGATTGTGGAAAATCTAGCCTCCTTCTCCGTGTTCCCACTTGGGAATCTGCACCAACAAGTTTTCCTTCTCCTCTCTAGAGTTTTAACCTTGTAAGCATTTTCAATCTCTTTGGACAAGAAACACAAGCTAACAATCAACCTGCAACTCTGATACCAACTTGATCTGAATATGGAAAAACTAGTTTCGCTGTGCTATCTTCCTCATTAGTATAAAATAAAAGGTCTTAAGGTTTGTGTGCATAAATTTGAGGATGAAGTCAGATTACTTCAATGGTTTCTTTTAGGTGTTCTTCAACCAGCATAATACCATGAAAAAATTGTAAAGCATGAAATCATAAAACAATTGAAAATAAATATGCATCAAACAACACGACAAAAACCATTGATGAAGGAGTTCACCCCTCCTGGGCTATATCTCCTTGGCATGTCAACATGAATAGACCACTTTTTTATTTGGTGTCAAAAGTACATATCATTTTGCTTCCAAACACATGTTACTTTTACCCCTTCAAGGTAATGTTATTCTGCAAAGAACTCTCACAATATCAACAACACAACATGTCTCCTACAGAGATGACATTCCTTCATCAGTGAGAGCTAGAAGCCCCTCACATACACTCTTTAGTTCCACACTGAAGAATATAATAAATAAATTCATGAATAAAGAAGTAAAACCATAACTGAACCATGCTGGTCACTACTACAAAAAATATATTGGAGTTGGGAAAATCCCTACAAGGTCTCCTCCTTTCTCAACAGCTTCCAAAACTGCTTCAAACCTCTGATTGATCCATAAAACTTACTTGTAAAACCTGAAATATGACCCCAAAGGTGCGCTCAAATTAGTAAACATAGGTTACCAATGGATTCAAAACATCAAAAAACCCCTAAGTAGCCCCTTCTGGCTCTGCAAATGGTCTTCAGGTGAAGCATACATGACCTCCTCTCTTGGTGGCCCTAGGGATCTTGAATCTTCAAGATGGAAAAATCATTTCGAGAAGTGCTCCTCTGCCTCTGAAACCTACACCAAACTACTCAGAATATCCAAATCTGCTAGGATAGACTCTTTTTGAGCCCAATTTGGTTGAAATTTCTCAAGTTATGGCTTCTTCAATTTTTCATAGGAAAACTCCTCTAAAACTGGAGCAACTCTAGTTAAATCCGACAGAACTGGAGTTCCCGTCGAGATTGGAAGACTCTGCCAACTCCACCACCAAATTAAATTCAGATTAATTAATGATAAGTGTGGTTAAGTGGTGGTTTAATGCGCTAATGGCGTGCTTAAACAAATCCACATTAGTTGTGGATTAGCGCATAATTAATCTGATTTAGTACTTAATGAAGCACATTAACTCTGTGCATTAACGTGGACTCCACCGTGGTCATCGCCGTGTGTTCCTATGGGCTAGGCGCCAGTCCTTAGGGGCTGGACCCCCTTACCCCCGCCATAAAATTTGAGTTAATTCAAATATATGCGGAGTGATATATTTGTTAAGTCTTAACACGAACGGTAGGAAGTAAGACGTTGCGTTTGTGCGGGGGAGGTCGCGGGGTTGAGCCCGACCTCCGCCTGGCCTCCGAATAAAATTTTTCCACCACAAATATATGAAATTCGACCTTTGAATTAGCCATATTTTGGCCTCTAGGAGGGGGCATGTGGTGGCCTCCGAGATTTCCATGTGTCGACACCCAATTGACTTAAAAATAAACCAATCAGATTGCACCAATGAACCAAACTTTCAACCAACCACTAGCTGACACTTGTCAGCACTTGATTTGACCATCTGGAGGAATGTTCCAGGAATATTTTGAGGAATATTCTAGGAATATTTTGAGGAATATTCTATGAATATTCAAAGGAATATTCCTTTGAATATTATTTTTTCTGACTAGGCTACCCAGTCATCATTCTGTCAGTTCTGCACAAATTTTAGCTGTTTGTGAAAACAAATAACAAGCTCTAACTGTCACATACATAGTTGGTTTTCGATGAAACAAAGTGTGCCATAATCAGGGTGACGAGACCTATCTTGTCGTTTAGGTTCCAATCCATTCCGAAAACTTTGATTTTTTAGAAAATGTTTTCCCCCAATTCATTTTATGATCACTTTATCATTTCAAATTTAGAATTATTTTTTAATATAAAAGCAGGATTAAACTTCAGTAAAGGTTAATAATTATTCCTACCATTTTTTAAGTAAGATTGAAGAAACATACTGTCCTTATTTTTTGTAAACTCCTCTTGTAATTTACTATTGCATATTAATGAAGACATCAATGGTTCAATTTTAATCCAGTGCATTGAGTTAACTTCAAGATGATTACATTCCAGAGACCATGGGCCCAGTCCTGCAATAGATTTTGTCTTCCTCTGTATTACTATTATATTTTAATTTCAACTTTCTGTGATTAATCATTTATTAGATTAAAGTTACTGTTGCTAGATTTATTGTTACTGTTTATAAGCAATTGTAGTGAAGATTTACTTTATAGAGTTATCCTTGGTAATTTTTTCCGTAGCAAGTGTGAATAGTCAGCTTTAAAGAACTTAGCATTTTTCTAATACATGCATCTTAGTTCCTTTAATTACAATTTATCATTCTCTAGGAAGCAACTTGAATTACTCTTTGGTTTCAGCATAGGACTTAAGTTACTTTTCTTATTAGTTTGATTATGATTTAAAAGATAGAAAGTGAGTGAAACTTTTGACGTTCCTTTCATTTCTTAGTTTCTGCTTATCATTAGTTTTACTTAGATCAAATTAATTTAACACTACTCTTGCACTGTGTCGACAAAGTTGAAATAAAAAGATGAAATCTGAGGTTGACAATTTAATGTGTAAAGGTTTAAAATGATTCTTTAAGAACAATTTAACATTTTTTTTTTTTTAACCTCTTGCATAGCCTATTATTTTATATTATCACATTTAAATACTTTCCTTGGTTGGAGCATTGATTTTAATGAAGTCCTTGTTCAATTCTAGTATGCATGACATAGTAAGTGCGAAGACCCATTCTATATTTGTCAAGTTTAAAATGCCTTTGTTTCGACATTTCGAAAGATGATTATTAGTTCTACAACATATAAAATCTCTCGAGAATCTCATAACTTTCTCCTTGGAAAAAGAGTATTTGAATATTAGGATGAATTTTCTTACATCAAATTATTTGGATTTGAAGGAAAGGATGTCCTCCCATATTTTGTTTGTGACAATTTTTTTTGTAGTAGAGTTTTGCACACAGTACATGTCCTGGACTCTATTGTTTGAAAAAACAAGGAAGAAGCAATTCATTCCATTGCATTTTAAAATTTATGAGAATAATATAAAAAGTGTATCTCACTTGAATGATACTACATCATGTTTTAAAATTAAATGGATCTAAGCCTACGAAAGTTTTGATCAAAAGGTTTTTTCTTAGCCCACATGATATTTATTGGTTATGGATCAAATTTTAATAGGTCATTACAAATAAATGGAGTAGGGGATTATTGAATTTTACAAGAATATTTTGAGGCATATTTTGAGGTTTACAACATAATAAACAAATATAATTTACAATTAGGTCTAGTGTTAGCCACCCTTGTTATTCCCAAAAACACACTTCAATTTATCATAAGAGTCATAGAAGTGTTAATGAAAAAAATACAACTATAATTGGTAGTGGTGGTGATGAAGATCCTCAAAGAATAATTGAAAAATCATATGCTAGTTTGTTAAGTTCTAATCAAAAAATAGGTGTGTGGAGAAGAAAGTCAAAGATGTTCACGAATAAGAAATAAATTATAAACACATTGAATGGATGGAAATGAAACTAATTGAGAGAAAATATGTGGTTGAAGAGTTGGTTTGTGAAGGACCAATAGTTTTTGAATAAGAATAAATCATTCTATTCAAAATATAATAAAAAATCAAAGAAATCATACGTTGGAAAAATCAATTTGAAGAATAAAGGATTATTGAAAGATGGAATTCATATATAGAGATTGAAGGGGTTAGACCCTCAAAAGTGTTATAATTTCATGAAGCTACGAGAGATGCATTTTCATAGTCAACCAATAAATAAATAAAAATGAATTTGAAAAGAAGGATAATTGAATTGGAATCCACTTTTTTTCCAAAACCACTATTTATAGAACCGTTGTCCACTTTGAAATCTCTTGAATTTATTGAAGAAGCAATTTGATGAAGTTCAAGAACGTTATAAATTAATTTATCACATGCATGAAAATTAATGTCATACCCCTATCCTTTGTTATCCAGAGCATAATTTCCATCAATCCTTGAAGAAGATAGAAGAAAATTCTTACTCAGGAAGATAATAATCTTATGAAAATACCTTTAAAAAACCCTAATTTTAAAGGGTGTCACATGTGGGACTGTTTTTATCTATGACGCTGCTAGGTTTTCGCACTGTGTATAACTCCCGACTTCCGACATTGTCTTACTTTTCCTGTTCATAGGGTGCGACATTGTTTTAACAAAGGTAAAAATAAAAAGAATATGAGAAACTTCTATTATAGAAGCCTCATGGGTGACATCTCCTCTAATCTGTTTGTAATTATGGGTCTCATCCTCTATGCTTCGATACAAAAACCTGTAAGTGAAAAAAACAAATAAACCATCAAAGAAACAATGATTCAAAGATAATATGATGTAACCTATATGAGTGATTAAGGAAGCAAATAATAAACATGGAAACAATTAAGAAATTATTTATGGGAAAGAATAGTGTAACTGTATTAATAATGCAAAAAAAATTACAACTTGGCCTTCATTCCAATGCTTCTTGAGATTTTCTAACTCACCATCTCAGTGGGAGATGGTTATATTTATAGACTTGGGAAGGGATAGGAGGAGTATAAGGGATGGAGGTTGAGATCCAAGAGGGTAGGGAGGTCGAGCCTGCCACGCACAAGGCTTCTATAATAAAATATTCTCATATTAATTTTATTTTTACCTTTGCTAAAACTATGTCGCACCCTATGAACAGGAAAAGTGCGACAATGTCATAGGTCAGGAGTTATACACAATGTTGTTCATTTGGATCTGAAAACTGCAATTGACCCTCATTCCTTGGATCAAGAGGAATTTATTCAACTCGTAATGATGAAGTGTCAGTAAGGCATTACATCATTGGCCGCAATTAAATCGTCTACCTCATTCTCTCTTTCCCTCCACTCCAACATATTGAAAGTCAAAGGTCTCCAAAAATCAAAGGGAGAATGTATTAATTCATCAACAAGATAACTTATTAATATTTTTTCTTAAAAAACGAAATCTTAAATTTCTTTTGTGCCGGTCACTCCCCCTTTTTTAGAGAAAAATTGATAGTGTAGCACCCTGACCATTTGGGAACTATGAAAAATATACAGTGTCATAGTTCTCGATAGCCGAGGGGTGTGACACTCGAGGGTGGAATTCCTCCTACTTTAAAAATTAAATCTAACTAAAAACACCATGGAAAATCAAAATAAAAGCTATGAAATTGAAGAGGAGAGTGATATATCTTAGTTGGAAGAAACAACACTAAAAATCGTCCATAGAATCACCTGAAATCATGTCCTAAAAATTAGAGCTAAAATTAGGTTTTTCACTCCAAAAATTGGTAAAAAAAATGATAAAAAATAAATTACTTTTTACTCTTTTTTTTTGTAAGCTTGGTAGGACTACATCTTCATCATGTCCAATATATCACCCCAATCGGGACAAGGAATTGAACCAATGTCTTCACGTCAAGGAGTGCCTTAATAGAACACCCGATCATCGTCTATCCAAGACCTCGTGGACTAATTTTTATGCTTTTTAATAAATGGAATTTGAATTCTTTATTATCCTTTTAATATTTTATTTAAAAAATACCTCATTTCACCTATTTCTAGCATATTTTTTGGGTGTATATGATAATTTCGGTTGTTTGAGTGTCTGCAAATTTGAGGTAAATGTTGAAACATGAATTTTTTTGACGTGAGAATACTTTAATTCTTTTTCAGACACATCAAATTTATGAAAAAGACATCTACTAGAGTTTTTTTTCTTTCAAACTCTATCTAAATATGAAAAATCACCAAGCTTTAATTTCTCCGGTCTTGTTAGAATTTCACGCTAAAATAACTAAACACCTATATTTTCTCCTCTTTTCATAATTTCTAAACCTAAATGAAAAATGCCATCATGGAGTTTCCTTTTTATTTCTTTTCAAATTCTCTAAACATGAAAAGGCATCGAGTTACGTCTTCATTGGACTCATAAAATTAAACAACAAAAGATACATCTCTAAATTGGGACCAAACCACTCCTTCCTAGGTTTCATAAAAATAATCCAAAGGACTCATTCAAAGGATGATCTTATAGTTTTAATCATATGTTATCCTCCTCAAGATCACATAAAAATAAAGAGGTACTTTCCAGAAATGGCGGGGAAAATTTGGGAAGGTAACATGTATCTACTCTATATGGTAGTAAGTCGCTCTTGAACATGACACCCATTCACTCCTTCTGTCAAGGTTGGGAAATCCACTTTTCTCTTATTGATCATAACCCTTTGAAAATATTATACTTTGATTTGTGATCCACTTTTTGGGTTAGTGTTTCCAAGCCAATTATTGTGTTGTCAATATATTCAAGAGAAGTTCAAACCGATTTCAATATTTAAGCCATATGTGAATTAGCCAATTTTTACAATCCTTATATATTTATATTGCATCGACCGTCTCCGAGTTAATCCTAAATTATTATGTCCTATGTTCCACTTCAAATTTTTATACCCGTTTCATGTTGTTGATGGGGGATACATCAAGGCCCTCCTATGAAAAATCTCTTCCTATCGACTTCAACACATTATTTGGGAAGTTGATTTATAAACCATTATGTACCTTAGGGCTTTCATGCCTCAATGAGAGGCTTCCTCACATTTGATTATAATTTTACATCATTGAACTTCAATCAATTGGTTCTATGAGTGTTTGAATTTATATCATTATTTCACACTCCATAGAATGTACTTAGTACCTTAAGGGCCATTGCCATTATTGGTGGTTCCTTTTGCATCTGTTCATGGTTTTCATCAATGGTAGGTAATCATACAATATCTACAATCTCTACTATGTTCGACCTCAACACATTGATTCACATGGTTAGATTCATACAGCAAATTGATAAAGATGAAGACCCTGGACCTTGTCTGTTATGTCCAGGTTGCGATGGAGTAATTTGAGTATTTATTAATGTTGCATAGATCCATAAATTATGTCTAGTGGCTATGTTCATATTGAGTCATGTGGGCATGGGTCCATCATGTATGTTAGTGGCCATGACCTTCCTCAATTGGCATGGATCTTTGAATTTCCATACTTGTACTTTGAGTCACTTGTATTCTTAGTATGGGAATTCCCACCTCATAGATGATCATATGATATTTTTTTACTATAATTCCTTGATTGTTCTTGGTAGGTTTCCAACTGGTTGACCGCTTGTTTCGATGCCTTTGCATGATAAATTACTTCAGTCATCAATCCTTTTCTGACTTCATACTTTAGGGAGAATTCTATTACACATTAATTTATTTCATGCATGACTTTGGTGTCATACCCCTCTCTTTTTATATTTGAAGCATAATTTCCATCAATTCCTGAAGAATATGGAAGAAAAACCTTACTCAGGAAGATAATAATATTATGAAAATACCTTTAAAAACCCTAATTTTAAAGGGTGTTGTAGGTTGGAAAATATTTATTTGTGACACTGCGAGGTTGTCACACTGTGTATAACTCCTGACTTGTGACACTCTCACACTTTGCCTATTCATAGGGTGTGACACTGTTTTAACAAAGGTAAAAATAAAAAGAATATGAGAAGCTTCTATTTTAAAAGCCTCGTGAGTGGCATCTCCTTTGACCAGTTTGGATATGGCTCGACCTCCCTACATTCTTGGATCTCAACCTTAATCCCTTATCCTCCTTCCATCCATTCCTATGTATACAAATAGAACCATCTCTCATTGAGATGGTGAGTTAGCAAATCTCAAGAAGCTTGGTGAAAATCTGCTCAAATTTCCATCTTTTGACCACTCAACTTTTGAAAGAAACACATTGGAATGAAGGACAATTAGAAAGAGATCTACACCATCAAGGCCAGGTTGTAAATTTTTCTGCATTATTAATATAGTTACACTATTCTTTCCCATAAATCATTGTTTAAGTGTTAGTATTTTTTATTATTTTCTTCCTTGATCACTTATATAGGTTACATCGGATTATCTTTGAATCATTGGTGCTTTGATGGTTTGTTTGTTTCTATCGCTTGCATGTTTTTGTATCAAAGCATAGAGGGCAAGACCCATAATTACAAACATCCAGCAAGGACAAATATCAGGAATAGTGTACGAATTTATCCTACTTCTATGTTCATTGCTGATTTGATGTTTTATAATCTTAGGGAAAGTTTATTGGCACAAATCACTTCATTCTAGTTCTAGGTTCCATATTTAGAGAGATAACCCTTGTCTGCAAGGGGGATTCATCCATCAAACAAAGATTTAAAAGAGATTTGATAATAATACCTAGAATAAGGAAATATATTTCAAACAACATCAGCAAATAACTTAGCCTTGTTCTTGATTCTCGACGAATTGGTTAATAACACAAATACTCTTGTTGAACTTAGAGAACGATAAACATTTTTATAAAATTCTTTGAATTCATTTATTTCTAAAGTATCAAATATAAATAATCTCAAAATTAAGGAATAATATCTCCCATCTAAAAATAGAATTAGAACTACAAGCATGCTGGTTGAAAAGAATTAATACACTTCTTTTTTTCTATGTAAAATTGATTTCTAAATGTGATTCCATCAAAATTAATGGCTGAAAAGAATTAATACACTTCTTTTTTTCTATGTAAAATTGATTTCTAAATGTGATTCCATCAAAATTAAAATGCATTAGTTATTATTTAATATAACTAATGTGGTAAAGGATCTGAATGGCCACCTTTAATAATGGATGTCATATTATTGACCAAGGAACAAATATAAGAATGATTAGATACACTTAAAATCTCTTGGGAAAGTTATTTTAAAAATACCAATGACTTTTACGGAGGAGAAATTGAACAATGGTTTGTTAATTTTCTCAATAAAAATGAAGATCAACCAATTATCATCCATCATATTGGATTTGAATTGAAGAAAATGAAGATGCATTTTCAACCTCTTGAGCCTCATGAAACAATGATTGCACCGTTACCAAAATCTATTAAAGAATAACTCAACGATCTGCCACAAAAATATAAGTGATCCTAAATGACTCCTAAGATCAAATAAAAAATTACAATAGTTTCGGTTCTTCAAAATTCCGTTTTTTAAAAGAGACCTTGACAAATAAAAAAAGCATTTTTTCCCAATATAATAAGTAAATAAGTTCCTTTAAAATGCCTTTTATATTGTCCTCTCAATTAGTATTCATTCATCCTTTTCAGTATAGAGTCATTTGAGTGTTAAAGGTCAATTTTTTACTGGATTGTCTTTATTTATTTGATATATTCTCCATATCCCTATGGCCCATGGGAGCCACATCCTAGCCCATTAGGACACACAATTTCTTATTTTATTGAATACTATAAACTTTTACATACATTTTATTTAATATGTCTTAAGTCTCCATTGAAAAGTCCTAGGAGATCATAACTATTGCAGTCTCTAAATTTGAGTTTAAAGCATGATATTTCAAGCACGTGTCTCCTTTAATATTTTGTGAGTCAATTGGAATGATCATTTAAATTTCTTTGTAAATGTGGTTAATTTTATATCATTTAGGTAAATTATATGTCATACTTTAATTTGCTAGGTTGGATATGTCATGAATGTATCATTTCTAATTTTTTTCTATAGAAACTTATACTGTAAATAACATTGTTAATACTTATTTCTACCCTAAGCCCGTTTTATGTTAGACATTTTTTTACAAGTAATCCTGATCTTGTCTCAAGCAATTTAATTTAATTTTTGTGAATCATAGGAGCAACACCTCTTCAAAAAGGAAGAGAGAATATCAACCTATTATGTTTCCTCCAAGACTATTAATAGTTTGAGAGATAAAAAAATTTGGTGACCATATTGGGGAATAATCAAAAGGCTCATTTCCCCGACTATAAGTTTTTTTCTGTAGTAATTGAATGAATTATCAAAATCTGGTCTAGGCTTAAATTCAACTTGTTCTTGCGGACTAAATATGTATCTTGATTCATTATACAATTTGGCCTTTAATTATGAAACAATTTGAGAGGAACTTGAACACACGGTGGATTTTGTCTCAACAAGAATTCGAAGTTGTAACAGAAGGACCAAGACGTTCATGATAAAATTTTGAAGTTGTATTCTTCTAAATCTTATGAAGGACATGTAACTAGAACTAAAAATAAAGTTTTAGAAAAAAATCAAGAAATTGAAGTAGAAAAGTATATGTTACATGTTGTCATTCTATCATCTATTCAACATAACAATGTGGAAAACCAAGAAAAGGAAAGGAATGAAATTCATAAGAATGAAATAAGGGGAAATGATAAGTGAAGAAACCTAATATGGAAACTAAGAACTAGTTCCCCAAATCTATAGAGGGAACAATATCAAATGCTTAATATTACACTTGGCGTTCTTCCTGTCTTTAGTTGTGAATTATGAATACCAAGAAACACCTTGATCAATTCTTAACTATTTTTGATTTCCATTTAATTGACTGTGATGGTGTCACAGCTAGAGTCTTTCATTAGAGATTAATAGCTACCACATATGATTGGTACCTATCTATTTCAATACAATCTATTTGTTTATTGATTATATGGAAGATATATTTTCTCTATATATGCTCATATCATTGCATATCGTAATATTCTCACACTTTTGATTCAAATACATAATTAAAAGAATGAGAGGATTAAAAACTTCAATTTTTGTTTCTTTAGATTTTTCTAGAAAATTCCTAAAGAACAATGACCAAATGAGCCTATCATATTTGGATGGTTCAAAAATTCAATGCCATCAAATGTGAAACATGTAGTAAAGGTTGCACAAATTACTACCTTGGAATATGATATGGGGAAAGCAACTGAAATGAAAGAAGACATGTTTCAAAGTTATATTGATCAAAAACTAATTTTTAGGTCCAGAAACAAGTACCAAATTTGACTATATCCACTTATAATCCTTCCTCTTCTAAATTTGTTAAAGAATGAGGTGTTAGAAGAGGGATTTTTCAAGGATGTCACCCAAATGTAAGGAATATCCTAGTTCTTGAAGAAGCTCCAATAACTCGCCAAGATGAAAAAATAACATAGTTGAATCAAATCATTAGAAAAATGAAAAATAAGATAATTCGTTTAAAAACAATGAGGATGTTAATCCACAATGATAGCCTCAAGATGCAACGCTCTCACCATCAAATTTATGGGAAAAAACTAATATAAATCAAAGAATTGAGGAACACATACCAAGAGAACCTAGAATGCCCAATCTAAATTCTGTTGTTTTGGAAGAAAATATCAAAGAAGAAAATTCGCCTGAGGCAATTAGGAATTTATGGAAGCATCAATTAATACTAAGAATCTAGTCTATCATGCTCTAGAATCTATGGAAATGGAGGAAAATACATTTCCGTTTTTTCAAGGACATTTCATATAGTAAGAAGACTTTTTTGATAAAAGCATGAGAACGTGGTTCAAACAAGAACTCAAATGAACAAGTTCACAAAAATAAATCAAGTAGATAAAAGAAATACTAAAGTCTCCATGTTAAAATTATAGTAGGAAAAGGCTTCGTTTGACTTGTTCCTTAGTCAAATGGAGAAATTCAATTTTCCACTTCGATGTGATGACTTGGATTGCAGATAGATGGAGTGAAATGGCCTTGCCTCTTAGTTAAATCAATAAATTTGAGTTTTTAGGCTAGAATTAGAGTTGTGCATGGGTTGATTTCTAAAATCTAGTAATCCAGTGGAGTTATTGTTAGTTAAACTCAATTAACTGATCTCTAGTATTTAGTAGAGTTAATAGGAGTTCAATTGAGTAGTAGTAACTCTTGTTAACCCAATAATATCTCAGTTAACTGATCAATTTACTAAAAATATCCCTAGTCATGTATGGGATTCAAATTTCCTAGTTGAGGTCGAGAAAAAGGCACATTGCAATTATCAATTGTATACTAGTTGAGTGTACAGGTTTTGAATTAGAGCATGTGATCAATTCCTCTTAGATTTGTGAAAGGAAATAGGGAATTCTCCTATATTTTAGGAGATAATTTCATTAAGGATTGTGAAAGGAAATAGGAGAAAGGCTAAGTGTTGGTCAAAGAAAGTCAAAGAGAAGGAGATTAGTATTTCTGTGCAGGTTGAGCTTCAATAATTTAAGTTTTCATTTGTAATAGATCCATATTCTCATCTAATTTAATACAAAATAGAGGATGGGTTTTTCCTAGTTGGGTTCCCCAGTAAAAATACTGTGTTCATTGTAATTTAATGATTGCACATGTTCCTATTGTTTGTTTTCCCTTCCATAGATTGAGTAGAAGAAATTTGTGTCTATTGTTTTTAGTTTGAATTCATTAGCAGGTGCAATTTTTGAGCTATTTATACATTGTAAAAAAAGTAGAATAATACAGAGAAACCTTGTTCCATATCTTCTCTCAGATAAATTTCGATTTGCAAAGTTTTTGGTGTAGATTCTCTTAAGTGCAGGAACATGTCTTTCAATGGATTGAGGCTTGAGTATGCATTGGACGACACCTAAATTTTTTGTTCTTAGAAAGATAGGACGAAAGCTATCATAGATGAAAATGGATTATGGTAACACACATAAATGGATATTCTGAAACCAACAACATCAGATGTGTTATCACTTCACCAGATCTCTAAGGCTGAAGAATAGATCCCAATAGAGGCAACCACATACCAATTTTTTGGCTTGGTATCTATCCCTACCAAGTCGGAGAGGGCTCTCTTTGAAATTTCACAGCGAAGAGGGCTGGATGAATTAGGGTTTTCAGGCTAGGTATGAAGTCTCGGGGTTTGTTTGAATTGGTTTGGGTTGATGGACGAGGATTAGGTCAAAGAGGCTAGGTCAGGGAAAATAAGATTAGGGTTGCAGAGATTAAATGGGGCAAGGTAGGTAGAAAACCTAACACTTTAGGGTTCCTTGAGTGGGATGTATCAGACAGGTGAGGAGCTAGGAAGAGCAATGCTAAGCATGAATTCTTTCTAAATTGAAGAAGATGGACAAAATATGAAGATTTTCCCAAAAAATATTATGAGAGATGTATTATGTTTATCAACTTAAAAACCAACATATCATAGAAATGAAATGGATCATGAAGCAAAAAATTCATATGTAATGAGACATAAGAATAACAATGCTAAATTTCCATACCACATGTATCCCAAAGAAATAGCTACAACCTTTTCATTAATTTCCTACCAAATAGATTACACTATATTCTTTGATCAATGCATCAACATCCAACTAAATCCAACCTATGAAATGGGTAAAAATGTACATGATATAGACCTCAAAAAACCTCTTCCAACCTTAGGGGTTGAATTCCCAAGTTGAGGAGTTATTCCACCAAAAATTGAGCTGAAACCTAGAGTGTAGGGAGGTCAAACTGACTCATCCCTCACTTTTTGAAAACTAATTCATTACATGTCATCAAAATTTTTCACCTAATGTATTTACCCTAGGTAAGTGTAAAAACACCATAATTACATCTAATTCCATCAATTACATAAGAAAAAACATGATTTATCAAGGTGAAAATCAAAATTGCAGAGAAAACTCAGGAAAATCATACACTGGTCAGGTGTGCAGCGCTAGTGTCAAGTGCGCCCTCCATCTGGCAGCTGAGTTTTGGATGGGTTGCAGGTGTCCAAAATGAGCTCAAGATATCTCATTGGAAAACTTATCTAGTCTAATTTCCAAAATGTACTTGGTTTGCAGAGTTGACTTGATTTTACCTCCAAAAATGTGATTCTTCCAAGATTGCTTAGGTGTGTAGCACCAAGGTAAAAAAGGAGGCAAAACTGTGATTTTTTGAATGTTTTTTGAATTTTTCACCTGCTAGTTTGACCAAACAAGGCTATAAAAGTGGTTTGATTGCATTTTTTATATGTTATGAATCTAATGGCGGTCTCCTTTTGACTAAAATATGCCTCAAACAGAAGCACAACGCCTAGGGCGCTGCGCTCCTGACAGTCCAACTCTCAAATAACTGTCCAAGAATGAAAAAAAGCTTCAAAAATTTGTAAAAATGTATCAAAATTTGCAAAAATTTTCTGAATGGTGGTTGATGATGAGGGTTAGGCATGGAGTGAGGCTTCATCAAGGATATCAAGCCTTATTTTCTCTTCTTGAATGGTTAGGGTTTCAATTTTTGCATTGGCTTGTTTAAGTTTTGACCTTGCAATTTTGTTTCTCTTGGCATAGTGCTTTTCCATCCTTCTCTAAATATCATTGTCCTTGTTTTATTTCTCCAGGAGCTTCTCAAGATGTTGGTTGGCCCTTTCAAGCCATTTCTTCAGGTTCTCATTGATTGTATAAATTTGAATAATAGATCACTTATTCACCGAGATTATCCTGATTACACTCTATTTGAGCTTCATGCATAATACATAACCTCTTCTACCATTGATCATCAATTTGCGGAATTAGAAGCAATCGCATGCGCACATTAAAACATAATCAAGCACACATATAACACAGTATGTAATGGGGAAAGATTACAGCTGAATACCCCCAACTATCTGTATATTATAATGATAGAGAACATGTAACAATACATAGCACAAAGCTCCTCACAAGCTCTCAGAACTATCTCACATGCTACACACAAAACAAGCTCAGATCATGCACATCCCATGCTCCAATCTGCTCCACCTGTCTGCCTGCCTCTACTGCGCAATCCAAGATAAATAATGATGAGATCCAAGTTCGAATCCCACTGGCTTGTACTGCGCAATTCTCATTGGCAATCTTAATCAATGTGTGTGAAAATATCATGCACAGCTATAGTCACAACTGATAGTAGACTCACCCTTTCACCCACCTCTAACACTGGTCTCCACTGAACTGTCCATGCACTGCAGTTAACTGATGTATTCTTTAGTTGATTTATGAGTTAATAATTAGTGAATTAATTAATAATTAATTCACACCACTCATCACTAGTGTATTTATCAGTTAGACTAAATACAACTAGTTCAACTAAGTTAAACCTAACACAACTCCACCAACTGTCTCATCAACTCCACCAAACTCTGCCACATGAGTTCTAACTGAAGTCAACCATGCAATAGCTCAACTAAACCCTAGGAATAATGTAATTCCTTCTGTCAGCTGCATGTGCCACATCCGTAGCTCGAACTGAAGTGCTCCAAGAGGATAAGATAATGTTTATAGTCCAAATATTATTAAGAGCTAATAATATTCGACTGATCTATTTTTACTTGTGTGGCCTAAAATAGACTCCAAGGAGATGTCTAAAAATAGAGGTCCATCTATTTTTACCAACTTGACCAACCATCCACAAATAGCATCCTGCAACTCATAGACCATGATCCATATGTCTAAAAATAGACATAGTATAAAAATAGACTTTGCGACAAAAAATCACTTGTGTGGCCCCTACCTAGTTTTGGTGATCACTTTCCAACTAGGATTAGGAAAGATGTTTTAGGATGCCTCCTTCACTGTTTCTTTGTCTTCTAAATTTGACTCTCCTTCCTATTTCCAAACTCAAAAGAAAGGTCTGTGTTTTGCAGCATATAAACTCTGCTGCATTCTCGCCCTGTCCTCATACAAGCCATGCAATCTCCATGCATCTTCTCCACCAACTGAATAGGCTCCAAACAACTCAATCAGTTTGATGCATCTATCATCAAAGTCTTCGACTTCTGTTGAGCCCAATTGCACATGTAATCAGGAACCACTGCGCTGTTGAACTCTTGCACCCATGCACTCTGCACTTGCTGTCAACTCTGATTCACGCTCCAGTATCCGACACTGTCACTTTGATCTGCCTACATCAATCCAACTAATCATGCTACTGCTGCGCTGTGGGCACCTCGTAGCCAGGTTCAATTCATGAGATCCACACCATCTCGTGAATCCTGCCCAGAAATATCCTCTTGGGATTATTCATGCATGTCGCCCCACCTCTCACCTGGTGGTATAGCTGCATGCACTCCCTCTGCCCATCTGGCACGAAATTTCTCTGCATGAGTGGTTTCTTCCACTCCATGATCCTCATCTTGTGGCTGCTCCACATCCCGAGGTTCACCGCATCGCATGCTTAACTTGCTCCTCTCATCAATTTTATAAGTCTTCGTACTTCCCAACAAGAAGCTCCGTAGACATCCCATCTACTTCAAGTCCGTAGAGATTCTGCTCGAATCCCAACCTTTCTGACTTGTCCTCGAAGATGTTCTGCAGTCAAGGAAAATTCTTCGATCAAGATAAATCATACCCTTTATCCTCTAACATTGCGACTGAGATCAAATTCTTCTTTAAACTTGGAACATGCACTACATCTTGTAAAAGAATGAGTTTACCTAACTCCCTCTGAAAGGTTATGGTACCAATGTCGGCCGCATTGTATCGTCCATTGTCGCCCAACTCAACATGCAACTGGAGATCTTTCTCCACCAAGTCACTGAAAAGATTCACATCTCCCGTCATGTGAAAGGAAGCGCCACTATCAAAATACCACCCTAATCCCAATGCACTAGACACCATGCATGCGATCAATGAGAAGTCCAGCTCAAATTGCGAGGCAAGAGCCTCACCAACTGCAGCTCCAGCAGCCTGCTTGTTCTTCTTCTTCTGTGGACAATTCGTGGCGTAATGCCCATGCTCGTGACAGTGAAAACACTTCACTTTGGACATGTCATGCTCTTTACCATCCGCACCGGATTGAGAAGCATTCTTCTTGCCCTTCCCCTTCCTTGCTTTGGCAGCCAAAGTGCAATCCTCTTCATCAGATGCCTTTGATGAAGATCCATCCCTGGTACTCCGCCTTATCTCCTCTTGCACAAGATCCGACCAAAGTCGCTCCCATCCTGGCAATTTTTCCCGACCATTGACAGAGTCCTGATAGGAGTGCCAACTCTTCAAAAGCCCAAGGAGAGCCAAGCTCACTAATTCCTCATCATCCACACTAACTCCTACACTCCCAAGCTCATCCCTGCAGTGGACAAACTTTGTCAAGTATACCGGAATAGTGTCATTCTTCTCCATCTTTATTTTCCCGAGTTTATCCTTGAGCGCCAACTTCCTCTGGTCGCTCTTGCTTTGGAATAAATCTGTCAATGCTTTCCACATCAAGTATGGAGAAGCTTTACCATGCAGGCTGGATACAATGTGATCCTTCACGCCCTCCAACAGAATCCTTCGACATTTTTCTGTCTTCTTTTGCCAAGCCTCAACTTGAGCAGCATCAGTAGGCTTTGGGACTTCAGCATCTATGAACTCCTTCAACCCGTTGTCATCTAACACCGCCTCCATCCTATCCTTCCATGCAATATAATTCGAGCTGCCCTCAAGGGCATACTCTAATCGCAATCCGTTGAAAGAAATTTTGACTTCGACACCAAGATAACACTGCTGCAAATTCGAATTCCACCAGCTCAAAACTCAACCGCTTCTGATCTGTGAGAACAAAGTATTTCTAGCACAAAGATCGACTGTAGGGGCATTTACTGGATATATCACCTTTCAAAGAAAGGATGGATCCAGAGGCTACCTGGCCCTCGTACAGACTCTGTCTACCGAAATAAAATGTAATCACTGTAATAGATCCGATGATCAATTTTGCTCCGATACCATGTAGAAATTTGAATAATAGATCACTTATTCACCGAGATTATCCTGATTACACACTATTTGAGCTTCATGCATAATACATAACCTCTTCTACCATTGATCATCAATTTTCGGAATTAGAAGCAATCACATGCGCACATTAAAACATAATCAAGCACACATATAACACAGTATGTAATGGGGAAATATTAGAGCTGAGAACCCCCAACTATCTGTATATTATAATGATAGAGAACATGTGACAATACATAGCACAAATCTCCTCACAAGCTCTCAGAACTATCTCACATGCTACACACAAAAAAAGCTCAGATCATGCACATCCCATGCTCCAATCTGCTCCACCTATCTACCTGCCTCTACTGCGCAATCCAAGATAAATAATGATGAGATCCAA
>CM076573.1:225782160-225935290 GCA_034641835.2 Pinus albicaulis
GTTCGAATCCCACTGGCTTGTACTGTGCAATTCTCATTGGAAATATCAATCAATGTGTGTGCAAATCTCATGCACAGCTATAGTCACAACTGATAGTAGACTCACCCTTTCACCCACCTCTAACACTGGTCTCCACTGAACTGTCCATGCACTGCAGTTAACTGATGTATTCTTTAGTTGATTTATGAGTTAATAATTAGTGAATTAATTAATAATTAATTCACACCACTTATCACTAGTGTATTTATCAGTTAGACTAAATACAACTAGTTCAACTAAGTTAAACCGAACAAAACTCCATCAACTGTCTCATCAACTCCACCAAACTCTGCCACATGAGTTCTAACTGAAGTCAACCATGCAATAGCTCAACTAAACCCTAGGAATAGCGTAATTCCTTCTGTCAGCTGCATGTGCCACATCCGTAGCTCGAACTGAAGTGCTCCAAGAGGATAAGATAATGTTTATAGTCCAAATATTATTAAGAGCTAATAATATTCGACTGATCTATTTTTAGACTGGCAGTCTAAAAATAGACTCCGCCCAGTATGTCTAAAAACAGAAATCCATCTATTTTTCCAACTTGACCAACCATCCACAAATAGCATCCCGCAACTCATAGAATATGATCGACATGTCTAAAAATAGACTTTGCGACAAAAATCACCTGTGTGGGCCCCACCTAGTTTTGGTGATCACTTTCCAACTAGGATCAGGAAAGATGTTTCAGGATGCCTCCTTCACTGTTTCTTGTTGCCACCTTCAACATTGATTACAACTGCAAATTTCTCTTTAAGAGTGATCTCATTTGCTAGCTCTCTTTCTTTCTTCCTTTCTAGTTCTAGGGCTCTTCTCAAACCTCTAGTCCTTGGCCTTCTTATTGGAACTTTTTCTTCTGTTTCATTTAGCACACCATATTTTTCTAGTGTCTCTTCAAGCAAGACTTTAGATTTTTCTTCCTCTCTTTGAGCTTTGATGAATTTCACTTCATCAAAGAAGTGATTGGTATATAGCTGCTGGTTCTCTTGCTCAAGAAATGTAATGACAAATTTAGATCTATCAATATTAGTTTGTAGCTCTATAATCTTGGCTTCTTTTTCCCTGATGACTATGCTAGTGATCTCATAATCATCTTGCTGATTCAAGTCAATAAGGTCAAACTCCATTTCTGTTTCATGAAGATTTCCCTCCTTATGCCTAATCTCTTCCTAAATATTTGCCTCTGTCATCTTTTGCTTTCCTTTGTCTACTATCTTTGCCGATGAAGAAGGCAAGGCCCATTCTAAGATATGTGGAGCAAACACTTGCCTATGACCTCTCTGATATGTTTTTTCCAATGTCTCTATCTCAGCCACTTTAGTCTTTTGAAGCTTACTGATCTTAGCTCTTCTAGATGACCAAATTTGAGTGTGAAATGGTGGTGAAATGGGTGAAGCAGTTTGAAATGATGAAGAAGTAGGTACCGTGGGCTGAGATGGAGGAATGGATGTGGAAGAATGAGATGGTGGAGGCACAACTTGAGCATGTTGAATTGGTGGAGCAGTAAAGATGCCATTAGCTATGAAAGTGTCCAATGAGATGTTCAATTGATCGAGGTGATGGAGGAAAATGATATTAATAAGAGAGTGGTGAAAAATACTTTTCATCTGATGGTCATAATCTCTCTTTTGAACAATGTATTCCATTTTGTTAATGTTCGTGAAGATAAAATAAGGTGTGTTGAGCATTTTGACCATTGTGAAGTGAATTAATAACTGGATATGGTAGGTGTAGAGTCTAGAGAACTTTCCTTCACAATAAAATTACTTCATGATGATTTTCATCATGGGGGCATACCTATCTAGGAGGTAAGAGAAAGGAAAGAACCTTTTCCCTTCATTCTTGTACCTTGGCTTGATGTATGGCTCATAGTAATGATTCTCCAAGGTGTTTGCCTTGTACCACTTTTCACCAAAATTTGGAATTCCAGTGGCAGCTGCTATGATGGCTGTGGATACTATGAAAGTGAAACCATCAAGGGTTACTTGGTTGTCGTGAAGATTAGAGATGAAAATCCTGCTCAAAACAGGGTGATGTTGGACCCTTTGTATTATTTCACAAAAGTCAAAGCACCCTACATACTTGAAACATGTCACAACCATGGGAGAGGCCATGAGTTCTTTGGTGTTTGTAGGTTCAAGTATGATGATCCTCCATCCTTTGTGTGGCCTCCTCTCTTCCCTTTCTTCTTCCTCACCGAATTCTATGTTTTATTCTTCCATAATGTCTTGGATAGAAACCCTAGGGAGATGAATGGGGAATGAAATGTAGGTTTAGGGAGTGGGGAATGGGATGGAAAAAAATAGGAAGATGGGGGAAGGGATTATTGAATTGAGGGAGGTGACAGGGAGTAAAAACTTAGTGGGATTTTGGGGATTTGGGAGCCTAGGAATTTGACATACCTAGGTCTTAGGGTTTAGGGAATAAAGGGCTTTGGAGAAAGGGATATAGTGAAATAGGGGTTTGGAAAGGTTAATTGAAATGTGGGAAGGGTATTGGAAGTCTTAGGAAGTGTAATTAAAAATTAGGAATGGAACTAGGGTTTGCAAGCTTTGAAAAATCCAAATTTCACACAAGAAACTTAACACCATGAAATTTTGATTTAAGAAATGCAAGGAGGGTGTGATGAGGCCCTACTTACTTGCTAGGAGGTGGATAAATTATTTGCTAAATGTTTGGAGTTCTTGCAATTTTTTTTGGAGCTTGCAGATGAAATTGGACATGTGCACAACGCCTATCTACCATGTGCATAGTGCCTTTTCTTTATGCGCATCGCTTGTCCCAGGTGAGCACCGCCTTGTTCCAGGTGCGCGATGCCTCCCACAAACTCGACCTTTCATCTTTCAAATTCGGTTTTCGAGCTATGTGAGTGATGGCTCAATGGCATAAATAGAAAATGAATATATTTTTGATCTTTGTATGGGATTTATGTTTGATGGATTGGATGTTTTGAGCTTTGGGACCCACTTTTACTTCTTTCTTTCACTTTAAACTTTTGAAACTATACCTTTTCACTTTGATTTCTTTCCTTTGACAATCGATCATTTTGATGGACTTGGAACTATTCACACTTTGATATTTGATTTGTTGGCATGTGGAAATTTGAGTTGGAATCTTGGGATGGTGAAATTATTAAATTTGAAAGACATAAAATTACATAAAGAAAATAATAAAAATTACATTTGAACTCAAAATTACATGCCGAAGCAAGATATTTTCTTCATAAATCATCTTCACATGGTGAAGAGATGTTTATTGGATCACCCTTTACTTGCTGGTATTATGCAGTGGAGATGAAGTTTTATTGAACCTTGGAAACCCTAATGACCTAATGAAACCTTGAAAAACCTAAAAAGACCTACTGAGACCTTGAAGGATTGAATTTCAAGATGACATGACTAATATTACTTTATGGATGGTGTACAGTCAACAAGGTCTAAAACTATGCCAACAAGTAATAAAATTTGAGGGAGAGTGATATTTTTTGGACTGGGACTACCATCAATGACTAATTTTTTGCATGACCTAGTGGAATGATAAAAAATTTCTGAGTGGGACTCCTAAAATGATATGAAAAGAGGATTTTGATCATTGATGGTAGGATGAAAATAATAACACTAACATGATACACAAAAAATAGCATAATGGAAGAAAGACACTGCAAAATCCAGGAGGATTATCCTGGAGGGTATCAAATATCATGCGGTATCGAGTTTGCATGGAAAGAAGACTGCTTATGCAATGTGGAAAACCCTTCCAGATTTATTCGAAAGCAACAATGATGCCAAGAAACTGGCATTGAAAGATAAGATCATGAACATTCGAATGCAGAAAAATGAAACCATTGTTCAATACCTATGTAGATTCACTCAGGTCAGAGTTGAAATTTGAGGAGTAGGAGATACTGTGCCACCATATGAGATTATGATATTAGAACTAATTAGTCTTATGAAGTCCTAGAACAACTATGAGGATTCAATTAATGAAAGAGACAAGCTTCCACATTGGGAGAGACTATGGTCTAATTTTGTGTAGGAGGAGATTAGAAGAAACATTGGAGATGGTGTCACATCCAGATCTAATGAGGAATAATATTGTTCTCTAATTGGAAAAGGAAATAATTCCAATAAAAAGAAGTCCCAAGGCGAGGTGGAATCAAGCCAAAACCATGGCAAGAAGAAATACCTCAGTAAGATAATTGCTTTCACTGCCATGATAATGGACACTTAGCAACCAAGTTCCCACATAAGAAATCCCGTAAGGAAAATGCAGTAATAACAAGAGGAGATTCTCTTTCATCAAAATTCGAGTTGGATTTCACCCTCATTTCTTGCATGGAAAGAACAGTAAGAAGGAGTGAGTGGTACCTAGATTCTGGTGCTTCTTATCATATGACAAGAAATAAGGAGGTCTTGAACAACCTAGAGGAGAAGGACCTACAATTACACATAGAGCTTGGGGATGATGGAAGGTATCTTACCAAATGGATTGGAACTATCACCTTTAAGATGGATTCAGGATCCCATATTCACCTAAAATATGTAATGCATGTGCCTGGTCTAAAGAAAAAAATAGTTTTTGTAGATGTACTTGAAGACCGTGGATATTGTTAGCACTCTGCTAGATTCCTAAGGCTGAAGAAGGAATTCCAACAGAGGTAACCACAGATCAAGCTTTTGACTTGATAGCTAGCCCTATCAAGTCGGAGAGGGTTCTCTCCAAAATGGTCACAACCAAGAGGGCTGGAGAAATTATGGTTTTTAGGCTAGATATTGAGTGCATGGGTTTGTTTTGATTTTATTTTGGTTGGGTTATTACTGGATGAATAAATTAGGTCAAGGGAGATAGGTCAGGGAAAATGATATAGGGTTGCAGGGATCAACGGGGCAAGGTAGGCACACATATAATCACTTAAATATGATTGTGATGGAGTGGTTTTGAGTTTGAAGAGAAGCTAGGAAGAGAATGGGAGATGTATTCTTCTTAGATAGATGAAAATGAAAAAAATATGATCAATTCCCCAAAATAGAGCATGAGCAAGCATGTGTTCTATTTATCAAACTTGAAAGAGATCATACCATAGAGATGAAGTGAACATGAATACAATACATTCTAACATATGAAACTAAAGAAAATAAAATGATAAACATCAATACCACATGTATCAGATAAAATAGCTGCAACTCCTCTTTATTAGCTGGCCAAACTGAAAACAATAGTTCCTTGATCAATAAGCAAACATACAAACTGATTCCAACCTTTGAAAATAAATCAAAAAGTACAATATATAGGCCTCAAAAAACCTCTCCCAATCTTAGGGGTCAAATCCCTAATTTGAGGAGCTGATCCACCAAAGTCTGAACTAAAAACTGAAGTGTAGGATGGTCAAACTGACTCATCCCTAACTTTAGTGAACTGATTCATTACACCACATTGAGTTAATTTACCTATTTTATTTACCATAGGTAACAATAAAAACACCATAATTACATTTACCATGCTCAATTACATAAGTGACATCATGATTTTTAAGATAAAAGTCAAAATTTTCAATGAAATTTCAAAAAAAACCAACAAACTGTCATTTGTGCCCTCACAGTGTCATTTGCGTCCTCCATCTTGTAGGCCACTTTTGGAGGCCTTCCCGGTGTCCAAATTGGGCCCAGGATAGCTTGTTGGAAATCCCTTCAAGTCTAGTTTCCATATATACCTTCAGTTTTTAAATGAAGGTAACTTTACCCCTAAAAATTTTGATCTCCAAACACTGGTATTTGCGCAACGCCTAGGTCAAAACAGGGGCAAAAAGGTGGGTTTTTGAGCTTTTCACCTATCAAAACTACAAACCAAGGCTAGAAACATGGTTTTCTGAGATGCATTGGTCATTAGGAATCAAATGGTGCCTTTATTTTCCTCAAAACATGCCCCAATTATTTGCGTAGCGCCCTACGCAAATGCCGAATTGTCTGCTAAATAATTGTCTAAAAAAACAAAGAGATTTCCATATTTTGACAAAAAGGTAGAAAATGCCTCAAAATGGTTGGGATGGCTGATGATGGTGTTGCTAGGGTTGAAGGGAATCCTCAGCAAGTATGTCCAATTTCTTCTTCTCTTCTTGGTGAGTTGGGGATTCTATTTTTGCATTTGCTGCCTTTAGCTTTGCCCTTGTATTTCTTTCTCTCTTGGCAGAGTGCTTGGCCATTCTACTTTGAATTGGGTTGTTTACAAGTGGTCATTGATGTATATACTGATGTTTTCATCATCATCCTCCTCACCTAGGTCAACAAGCTCAAAATAATGCTCAATCTCATGGAGGTCCTCCTCATGTATAACCTCTGCCTGAATTTATAGCTCTGTCACTTTTTATTTGCCTTTATCCACCTGATTTGTTGATGTAGAAGGCATGGCCCCTTCCACTATGTGTGGAGAAAGCACATTCCTGTGGCCTCCTCTCCTCTGTTTCCTCTCCTTCACTAAATGATATGTTTTCCTCTTCTATTTCCATGGCGTTTTTGTTAAAACCGTAGGGATTAGGGAAGGGAAATGGAAAAGGGAGATGGGAAATGAAAAATGAGGGAGATTTTTAATAGGGATATGTGATATGGGGTAATGTTTATGGATATGAAAAATGGGGATGGGAAAAGGAATGAAAGAGTGATAGGAATTGGGATTTAGGAGCCGAGGTTAAAATAACACCCATGGCTTAATTAGTAGCTTAGGGGTAGGGATTATTATAACAGGGATTAGGGAATGATTTTTAACAATGTAGGGATGGTATTGAGTGTAAGGAAAATGGGATTTTGGGAATTATGAGTGCAAGGGAGAAAAACTATGGTTTCACATTCAAGAAGAAACCAAATTACAATTTCAACAAGCAAAAATTCAACACATATAACTTAAGAAGGTTATTTCTGATTTAATGTGCCTCTTACTAGTTTACTGGAGGTCAATGATTGAGTAGAGGATCTTTGAAGACAATTTTTGATCACTTGGATGCTTTGCTTAGCTTGCTGGTCATTTGCGCCCTTAATAAGCTATTTGTGCCATCAAAAACGTATTTGCAACCTTCTCAGCACATTTGCGCTCTCCTCAATACATTTTCACCATCAAAAACACATTTGTGCTCTCTTGATGTGATTTGCACCCTCCCGAACTTATTTTCACTCTCCTAAACTGATTTGCGCCCTCGCTTCAGGATTTGGGTAGCGCCTTTTTTCAGACCACATTTGGAGGCCTTCTCGGTGTCCACACTGGGACCAAGATATCTTGTTGGAAATATTATTCTATCTACTTTCAAAATCTACCTTTTTTTTCTGATTGGAATTGATTTTCCTTGTCAAAAATTGATTCTCCCAAGATTGGTCAAAAAGTGCAGAATGAGGGTGCAAAAATGCAGAGTGCTGTTGTAGGAAACTTTTGGAGGCCTTCCTCAACTCCAAAATGAGATCATGATAGCTCATTGGCTATAAATTCCAATCTATTTTTCATTTTAATTATCAAGAAATTCATGTGGACACTCCATCTAGAAGAGAGCTTGATTTTCCCAAGGTCATTTCAGAAGTGCAGAAAACCTCTTGAAGCACCTCTATTTTTGACATTTCTCAAAAACCATGACACCTGTGTAAACAATAAAGGACATTTTTCTTCCTTGGTCTATGATGGAAAAAAATCTATTTCACTTTTGTTAAATTCATCTCTTTTTGGTCAGAAACGGGTGAAAATGTGAAGCTGTGTTACAAATTTGCCCTTTTTTGAGAAAAAAATTTCATTTTTTTCGGTTCTTCAACTTTCTGCAAACTATAACAATTTTTTTGTGTAGAATTTCATTTTTCGATAAAATAAAAGTTGTGAGAAATTTTGTTAGCTTTCTATTACTTATTTTTTGAAATTTTTTTATGCAGATTTGATATGTCAACTTAGCGTTTCTTTGAGTGTGTGTTTCTTAACAATCAAAGGATTCATAAGAAGTCATGTTATAACGCAATGTTGTATTCATTTAAAATTTGTGTTTTTGAAAAAACAAAATGTGTTACAACAATCTAGACAGAGTCTACTTTGTTTTCGTCATATTTACAAAGCCAATGGATGCATATCATAATTACTAGAATTTTTTGAACTGGTCCAATACGAAAAAACTGCGTATTTTGGATATGTTTCGCGTTGCAAGAAATTTCTTAACATATAAGTTATAAACTAAAAATCTAAAAGCTACCCATTAGAGACGACGGAACAATGTAATGCCCCATAATTTTTTCAATTTTTTTTGCAATGTATTTTGGGAGATACAAAATTTTGATTTCACTGAATCACAATGACCCTCAGAAATTGTTTGCACCCATTTTATTAGAAAAATAATTAAAATTAATAAACGTTTATGAAATTCCATAAAAGTTATATTTCCTGAAAGTAGATTCAATTATGAAAATGTTTGTCTTGGTACCGACAGTTAATTAACAACCTTTCATGGAGTTTAATCAGTCCAAAGTTGCAGAACCATTTTCAGAGCCTAGTTTTTGCGTAATTGGTGACGCGTTAGTTCGGCCGAACTTTTAGTCGAAGTTCGGCCGAACTATGTTTCCGCTTAAGGTTCGTTAAATCTAACGTCTTAATAGTTCGGCCAAACTTGTGACCAGAAGTTCAGCCGAACTATTGTATAACTCTCCGTCGGCCGGAAAATTTTGCGGAGCCCCCTACTAAAACACATTTCGCGTCAATATAAATTGCCGCGAAATGATTCACAATTTTCGCACATTTCGCACACTTCATCTCATTTTATAAATATTTTGGTTTGGGTTCAAAAAATTTTCTTCAAAGTTTGGGTTTAAGAACATTTCTTGGAAGCAAATTGATTTTTTGGAAGACATTTCTTGGAGGTTTCTTCCAAGTTTGGGTTTAAGAACATTTCTTGGGAGCAAATTGATTTTTTGGAAGACATTTCTTGGAGGTATGTACGTGTTTTGAGTTGAAGTAAATCTTTTTAGCTTCATTTCATTTTTATAGAACACTTTTCTCTCGAATTTTTAAAGTGTGTTTTGGATTGGAGTATGTATTTTTTACAAAAAAATTACACTGAATTTTTTTAAATTAAATCTTTTGTGATATTTTTTGTAATTGAGTTATTGTCTAATTTTTTGAAGGAAATTTTTTGAACTTCATACCCTATTATCATGGGAAATCGAAGAACTTGTGCGAGAAAATATGATCGAAAAAGAGACCCTGAGGCACGTAGAGAAGAAACGAGACAATCTCGCAAAATAAAGTTAGAAGCCCTCTCAAATATTGAAGAGGAAAATCAACCTCAAGCAGAAATTGAAGCAGGTATGTAAATGTAAATATTATGATCTATTGATATATTTTTAAAATTTTCCCAATGTAAAATGGGAAGCTTAATTTTTATTTGATGAACTAGTTTGAAAAATATTTTGTTTAATGTAAACAGACAGAGATATTCCTCAAAATATTGAAGAAGAAAATCAACCTCAAGTAGAAATTGAAGCAGGTATGTAAATGTAAATATTATGATCTATTGATATATTTAAAATTTTCCTAATATTTATTGACATATTTATTAATTTAGTGATTTATTGAATATGTACTATTTTTTCGAATATGTATAGAAGAAATCACTATCGATAATGAGATGTTAGAAAATGTTGACACTCACACATATGGAGATAAAAACCTGACCATGTTATACGATATTGTGTCAACCGCATTTTTGAAGAGTATTTCTTAAATGAGCAAGTGACAGTTTAGGCTCAAATGTTGAAATGTATCCTATCATTAAGGAAATTAAAAGAAGCGACGCTACTATTGGGTATTCAAAAATCAACCAAAGATAAAAAAATGAATGAAGAGGTGATAAAAAATATGAGTAGTGCTATAAAGTCAATTAAGAGATCTAGAGATAAATATGTTTCAAATATACGTAGAGGAATACAGATGGCAATAGTTTCACCAAGTACTCAAGAGAATCGTGTGATAACATCTATGGCACGAGCACTGGGAACCTCGCGAAAAACTCTGCACAAACATCGAAAATTTCGACTTCAAATAGATGTAAATGATGAACTCCCTTGTTGGAGAGCTATTTGTAGGCAACCATACAAAGATAGACTTGGAGAAAATGTTAAAAAAATAATATATGAATATTGGAAGAACAATTTGCATGTTTCACCAACTGCAAGACATGTGATGCGAAGAAGAATGGCATGAAATCAGTACGAAGAACATGAAAAACATCTTTTGGAAACCACTCAGATAGAGTTATTCAACAAGTTCAAAAAAGAGAATCGTCAAATTCATGTTTCACTCAGTGCTTTTGTTCAACAAAAACCATGGTATGTAAAACCTATCACCGTACGCGACACTTGTTGTTGCCGTTATCATGTGGAATTTGAGTTATATTATGACACATTCATTGATTTCGGTAGAACATTATGGAAGGATTCACCTCCTCCTTCCACTATCCGTGAATTCACATCTCAAATTCTATGTGAAAGAGAAAGCGATGAACTATTTTACAAAAAAAAATGTGTTGGTGGTAAAAAATGCGATGATTGTGGAAATTTGACTAAATTTCAAAACAAATATCATATTGATATAAATGATCAATCATTGTCCAACATGAAAGTGAAATGGAAGAGATATGAATATATCGGTACATCGATTCAAGGTGCAAATAGTGTTAAAAGAATCGAATTACGAGAAGACAAAATTTTTCTGATAGACTTTTTGAGAAAGTTTGAGGCAGAAATTTACAAATACACCAAGCATTCCCATAGAGCTTGATGGAAAGACTTGAAATTCAAAAAATCTCGTGAAGTTTTTCCACCAGGGACCATTTTTTCAGTGATTGATTTTGCAAAAAACTACACATTTGTTCCACAAAAAGAAATTCAGAGTGAATACTATCATTCTGACCAAGTCTCCATGCTCGTCCATATTCTATATAGACACGCTTAACAAAATGTCGATCATATAGAAAGCACGAGTGAAAATCGACATATAATTAAAGAATATCACTTTTATATCAGTGACGATCGTACACATGATACATGTTTTGTACAACATTGTTTTGGAAAAAATTATGATTCATTGAAAGATCGTGGAATAACATTCAATGAACATTGGATATGGTCAGACGGATGCGCAGGTCAATTCAAATCTGCACGATCATTCTTTTGGTTGTGTTGTCTTCATAAGAAAACATGCATTAAACACTGTTGGAATTTCTTTGAGACTGGCCATGGAAAAGGAGAACATGACGGTGTAGGAGCATGCATAAAACGAGTACTTTGAAGATATCAAATGAACCACTCTGCATGCCGACTTGTGAACGCTGAAGAAGTTGTTGAATGGTGCATCGCTGCTCTAAGTCATGAGAACAACCCATCAAGAGAAGTGCGAAGGTACATTCAATTTAATTTATATTGGAAATCTAATTTTAAACATTGTACATTTATCATGCAATGATTATTTTTAATTGTATTTTGATATCATATTTACAAATTCTTTTTCCAATTTTCCATATAAAGGTTTTTCTGGCATATTGGAATCGGAGACGTAGATAGATCAATTGGAAATGACGTTGAAACAATAAAAGGGACTCGAAAATTGCATTCAATTCTAACAAAGTTGTCCACAAATGTGTTTGCATTGGATAAAAGAAAATATTCTTGTTTTTGTGATGTTTGCATAGACAACACAAAATCCAATGACGTTTGTGAAAACAAAATGTACGTGAACGATTTGAAACATATAGAGTTAAATACAAAGGGAAAAATGTCTGTTGCAATGTTTGAAGAAATGCAATCAGAGGAAACTACAATATCATCTGATGGTGATCGAGTTTCTGATCTTGTTAGAGAAGGTAACATTTGAATTACTTTCTAATGATTTAAAGATCAAGAAATAAATTTAAATATGCATAATTAAATGTTAAATTTATTTTATTGTGCATGAGATGTTTTTGCTGTAATTGCACCTATTGACAACAATGAAAATGTTAAGTATTATTTGATGCGTTGCACTGAACAGAAAATGAAATTATTACAAGACTATAATGATCACGGATTTCAGTATGACAGAGGGTCTGTTATACTGAAAGGTTATTTTTCAGACAAACTCATCAAAGTCGAGACTTTGTTTACTTTGAAGACTATGAACCTGATTTCATAAGTTGTCAATATAGTCACTTGGTGTGTGCATCACACATAAAGTTGATAGAAGTTCAATCAAAGAAAAAATTGAAAATGAAGAAATGGAAAATGTCAAAATCCGATCATGAACGGATTATTGAGGATGGAATTCCATTAGAATTTTTTTGAGTGAAGTGTCCAACAATTTATTAGCTTTGGATTAAATATGTTTTAGAACTTCCAGTACTCAACTAAAAATTGAGCTTCTTATGTTATTTGTGGTTTGCACATGTTACAAATTGTTTGGGTACAAGCACGTGCTCTAGTATCAACTGAAAGTAGTTTTTCTATACATGTGCATTGATGAAAAATGTTATATGTATTGGATATATATATTCTAGAATGAAATTAATTGTTATTGTATATTAATTGTTCTTGTATATGTTTTCCGACCGTATGGTACAAATTATTTCACTTTATTTTGTAAGGTTAGATTCGGTCCCCATATGGCCTAGCCTCCAAGGGACAAGATAACAAGTGGTTGTCCCCACTTGCCCGAATCTCAGCTTTTAAGTACAATTTTACTGTTTATGACAGGCATCTTACATGATGTCCTAGCCAAGGATAGATTCTCTTTGTTTCAAGTTTCCGGTAGAAGTTGTCACCGAATGACCTACTAGAATATTATAAATACTAGCTTTGTAAGATCATTTGGCATTCGGAAAAATTCAAAAGTCTTAGACTGTCAATCAATTTAAAGATCATTCACCCTAGGGAGTGTAAAATATTCAATGTAGGTTGGTGACGATGCTCACTCCTAGCTTGAAGCAGCTCCAATGACCAATTCTTTAATGAATTCCAATGCACTAGACCAAAGTTGGTGACCTACTTGGTTTTTCACCCAAGAAATTCCAAGGCACTCTTCTTACCTTTGGCCCCCAAAGCTACAATGGAGTTATAGGAAGGTGAAGAAAATTTTTTTCACTGATAGGAATTTGGTCACTTCCCTAATCTCCCCTTATCAAAAAGTTCCTATCTACTACATTATCCAGCATGTACTCAAGATCACTATTTCATAATTAGAATATCACAATATCATAAGTTCTCACAAAAATACATGGAATGCCATTACGACACTAATCTAACAATGGGGAGCTCAAAACCTAGAAAGCTCCTCGTCCCCTTAATAATAATGTGTTTAATTTAGTCTTTTAGGTGAGGATTAGGTGTGAATCTTGTTTTCACATACAAAAATAATTAATTGTTTAATTCCATAAATTTGATTATTCACCAAAATACATGTCATATCCACTATTTGTCTCTCCTACAAATTCCCATTATTTTATTAAAATATGATTTTATCTCACCCAACTATCACATGTTCCTAAATTTATTCCTAATTGTTCCCTATGACCTAAATCTACTCCTAATTGTTCCCTATGCTGCTTTTCCCTTACTTATTTTTAGAAAGTTATTTTCCTAGATCCATCATAACTATGGATCTATCAAGCGCCGAGAGGGATCAAATATCTAGAGGTGCAAACCTCTTTTTTGAGTGCAAAAATTGAGGAAAGGTTTGCAACCCAGAGTTTTGATCCTTCTCGGCGCTTGATAGATCCGTAGTTAAGATGGATCTAGGTTGGTTTCAGTCGCGTGCAACCAAGGAAAAACTATCAATAATATGAGGAACATATGATTAATTTTATCAATAATATGTAAATACATCTAATATTAATATAACCATTTTAAATATGCTAAATATGTTTGAGATTTATCAAGTCATTTAAATTTTAAATTTTCTTAGTTACCTCAATTTGTTGAGATGATAAATATTGTAGAATAACTTTAATAATGGAAAATGATCAAATAAAATTTTTGAATGCAAAGTGACAATGTAATAATATTGACTGATCTAGAATGTGAATAATTAGAATGTAATCAATTACAAATAGCATTTATTGTGAGATCAATCTTAAACTATTTTCTTCTTCTATTCTTATTGTCACCCTTATTAGTTTTGTCATCTTTCCGTATCGATTATATTAAAAAGAAAGTAAAAATCATAAATCATAAACCATTTAAATATTTAGCTCGAACTCTTGTAGTAAAGACCATACCTTGTCTCTCTTGCTCTCCAATATTATTAGGTTTAATTATTATAACACAAAAATCGTTCTACATTGTCAATAATTTTTTGCGCTTACACTGAAATCAATGAACACCATTAATCCAATGACTTTAAAAGTAATGTACCATCATACATGCAATTATATCAAATCAGAAATCAACATATACAATGAAATCAATGGGGATTGTCTTGTTACAAGTAACATTTCAATTTACCACATGTGCAAATGTAGGTTGAAACCATCAAAAACTTTAAGTTATAGATTGAAACCATCCAAAAGTTTAACTTTTAAAATCCTTTTGATTATATATTGTGCAACATTAAAACATTAAACATTTGAAGTTCATTAAATATCACATACAAAATGTAGATTGAAACCATCCAAAACTTGAGTTTTAAAAACTTCACATGCCATGCCAATTATAATTCAACTATCCAACAAAAACATTTAACATTAAATATCACATGCCAAATGTAGTTCAGATGACAACATTACTTCACATTCACATGCCAAAAGTACTTAAACCATCCAAAAATTAAATAAAACAAATTATATATAATAACAATGTAATAAAATATGTCCAAAAATTGTAAATCGCACAAGTATCAAACTGTATCAAGTTTAACAAATTTTAAAACCATCTAAATTTTAAAATCAAATCTACTGTAAATCATGTCCATCAAATGGAGGATCTAGCATCTGGGTCTCAGTCCGCACCCTATCCTGTGAATAGGAAACCTACATACACAATGCGCATGTACTTGAACATTAAAATTTGAAGTTTTAAAGATGAATGAGAATATATATATCTAGAACTTCATGTAAAAAACAAAATATAACAAAAAATCATGCAATACCTCGTAAGGTTCCCTCTCCATTTGATGAACAGGTTCTCCCATAAGAACATCTGCAGTGGTAAACTGTACAATATACATGTACAGTTAAATATATATATATATATAATTTATATAAATTAAAAACTTTCAAATGAAAATGCACGTGTACATATATAAACTTATTTTCAATAATATTAAAAAAAGGAACTAAAGACAACTTGTTCAAATGCTGTGGATGTTCCTATCTCCGTCGCTAGAGTCCGCGGATTAAAAAAATCTTCTATAGGAACCTAAATTCAAAAAAATTTAAATAACTCAAAATATAGATCTCTCTCTCTCTCTCTCTCTCTCTCTCTCTCTCTCTCTATATATATATATATATATATATATAGATATATAGATATCAATTTTTAAAGGAAATTTTTGAGGTAGAATATATATATATACACATATATATATATATATATATATAACTTTTAAACATAAATTTTAAACTTGTGAAAAATTGTCCATACTTGTGGCTCATCTCCCAAGGAAGTAGAAGGTACATCTCCTAAGGAAGAAGAAGGTACCGCCATCCCAAAAACATCAGACGGAATCGGTACCTGTTAAAACATTTTATCAAATTATATATATGCATACATGTACATGTGTGGCAACAATTATTTATTTTAGAGTCACTTAAAAAACACTAACATACATGTGCCAACATATCATGATGGTCAGACCCATCTGCATTGTTTGAACCGGAGGTCCCGAATGTAATATTAACATTTTCATCATGCATCATGCCTGAGAACTGCAAATGGTGTTTTAACATATAATCATACATTAAATTAGATTAATGTACACATACAAATAAATGTATACATGTACATACACATGTATTTATTAAAAATTGTACACATGTATATGTAAAAATAATTTCAAACCCTAAGGTCACTAACACATACCATTCCGGTGCCCTCTTCCTCATGAAAAATTAGGTCTTGCAGACCATTGTGACAATTTATTGCATATGTTTGGAGATCTTCAACATTCATGTTGTAAATCTCCTCATCTGTACGATAAACAAAATTGGCATGTGCATTTTCACGTGCTCCTTGTCGATTTAAACAAAGATCGACTCCACTCAATCCGCTATGAACATTGTCGATCATAACATCTCTTGCTTCTCGAATTATTTGAGAAGTCGCATCCATCTCTGATCATAGAGTTTCGACTCGAAACGGTTGACTCACCAATGGCGGCTTAGGGCGAGGCAACTCCATATCTCACTTAGCGCCCTTACGTTGATATAATCGACCTCTCCCCGGGCCAAAAAATTCTGAAGGAAGGTCATTGTAGTCGGGTTTCATACCCAAATTTTTTTTTGCATAAAACATTTGTGCAAAATAAACAGGAACCTCATCGTTCCATGGAAGCCTTCCAAAGGCCGCAAGATGTCGATTATACAAATAAATAGCTTTGTTTGGGTGCTTGAAATACTGCACCTTCAACATTTTTCTTTTTGGCGCTTCCTTATAATTAAACATTGACTTGGCCTCTGCTCTTGTAACTTTTTGTTTTATGTCCTGCCGTTTATCGGGACCTATCACTGTTTCTTTTCTCTTTCTCATCAGTTCTACAAATGAATCAGTCGTTGGCGCCAAATTTCTGTACAGATTTACCATTTCACCCAATGAATGTGTAACTATTTCGAGGCTTTGTCTACTCTCAGCAGGTAGAGACAAAGCCACGAGATCTCTTTGCAATTTTGCATGAAGGCTTTCACACCTTTGTAAGGTGCATTCCACCATGTTGGTTTCCCATGGTATATCAGTAATCTCAGCCGGATAAGTTGTGCTGGGTTGAAAACCTTCTTCTTGAATGTAGCGCGTTGCCCTGCATCTATTTTGACCACTGGCTCGAACATTTTCAGCCTCTGCATCAATATATATAAAATTTCGTATATTATAAAAAACGTGTAAAAAAATGTGTACAAATTTAATGAAAAAATATTGAAATTGATGGCAACCTTGATGTTGTTGGTTAACATCTTCTCCAACATGACCCTGCTGAGAACTAGCCCCAGAATGATGTTACTGAGAACTAGACCCACAATGACCCTGTTGAGAACCAGCAGCGGTTGATTGGCCTTCGGGGGAATAAATATCACCCCCTTCCCGCAACCTGCTACCACTCATACCTCGACCAGTTGAACCTTGGCCACGCTCCATGGATGGAGTAGACACCCTTCTCCTCTTACCTCCTAAAAATTAAAATATGAAACTTATTAACAACTACTTTCACTCACAAAGTTAATAAAAAAATCAATTCCATATGTACACACATGTATGGAGATTTAAGATTATATTTAAATACCGTGAACATCCTCTGATCCCTGAACCTCCATATGGGATTCGACTGATCTTCGTCTTTCATCCTCCATGATATATATCTATTGGTCGACATTTACACAAAATAGATTTCAAAAAATCAATTTGTAATTTAGTGTACACAAATTATGTAGAACACAACTTTCAAAGCAATAATTTCACACTAAATTTAATCGAAAAAGATATTGTAAAAATGATAAGTTCACCAAATTGCACTTTACATGGTGGGAGCACACTTGGTATAAAATTTACTACTTATACACTTTATTTTGTGGAAGAAATGACACATGTACATAGTTTACCTTAAATTTGTTGTGTTTTACGGATATTAAAATGAAGAACTTCTATTTAGATCCATTCCAAAGATTGACTGTAGGGGCATTTACTAGATATGTCACCTTTCATAAAAGATGAGATCCAGAGGCTACCTGGCCCTTTACAGACTCTGCTTATAGAACTTGTAGAAGTAAACACTAGAGGCATTAACAATATCAAAGAACGTTTTCATGCTCAGACATGGGAATGTGTCTCTTTCCCTATGCAAAAAATAGTTCAAGGTAGTTAATCTTCATAGACATGTCAAGGTACAATTTAGCTCATTTAGTCAAGGTTAGTTAGAAGAATTAGCTATTGGTTTCTGTCTTCAATTTCCTCTCAAAATGAATGTGTACGTGCTTTTGAAAGACACACTAGAGGAATCCTCTACAACCTGGTGGATGGAGTTGAATGGAAACTAGGTCAAGGCCTTGACAAAATACATGCTAGTGAATTTAACACTTACTAGGTTATGCCAAAAAATAAAGTGGGAGAAATGTTTTCTCCTCGAGGTTGTCCAATTGGGCGTGTAATACCAACTTCACCCATTTTCTCACAGGTTTCTCTCTTAGGTTACAGATGTCTTCCACCTTATTCTAGTTATATATTTTTCAATTTCTCGTGGATTCCTTGAATTTTTTCTCCTACCATCTCCCTCTCTCACTCCCCAAATTATTGTCATCAAACATGCCCCATTGAGGATCTGGAGCAATTTTTGCACCATACTTAGAGAACTGTCATTGCTACTAATTGAAATTGGAGTCATGTATACTAGATTGCTTGCTTAAGTGGCTCTTACTTGGACAATATCCTGAGATGAGTTTGACATGATGGTCATATGAAGTTGGAAGCTACTTCGTGTAATTTTCCTTAAATCTTCAAAAAAAACAGAGCAAAAATGTCAATTTCGATCATTTCTTATTAGCTTTTGCATACAACGGATGTTATCACAATTGCAACACAATCATGTTCCATGAGCATGAATTATGAATGTCGCAAGCCAAATTGCAAGGAAATTTGCTTTCATTTTAGGCAAAAGAAGGCTATGACATTAAGGTCCATGCTAGAAAAAATTATGAAAATAAGGTTGCTAAGTCTTGATACATTAAGGTCCATGCTAGAAGAATTAGCTATTGGTTTCTGTCTTCAATTTCCTCTCAAAATGAATGTGTAGGTGCTTTTGAGAGACACACTAGAGGAATAAAGTCCAAATTTTTGATGAAAATGTGCTATGAAAGTAAAGGGTTAAAGGCAAACATGTACAATGCATAGTTGAGCCAAATGTTGTTGAGGAAGGGCCTAATTATTTCCAGGTCTTAACCATGGAAAACATGATGGAGAATGCTCCAAAGCCAAGGAGGCACATGAAGTTGTTCCAAGAAGGAATTTTATTTCGTGTTCATTACCTCAAGCTTCATAAGTTTGTGTTCATGATGAGTGGAAAAGTTTGACACCCACTTTGCAAGAAGATGTTAATAAACATGCAACTAATGAGAATGTAAAAGAAGAGGATGTTGAAAGCTCTATCTAGTCATTGTTCATTCATTGCTAGTATTCAGAGGAGAGCCAATACCTCATCAAATTCACCTCCTCAAGAAGGCCACAATGGTGAATGTTCAAGGTATAAATTTGCCTTTAATCAAATTACTTTTGATTATGATAAACATGGTAAATATTCACATAAGATATATAAAATAACTTGCACATGTTCCTTTTTTGGTTTGAATAATCATAATGTTTATAGATGTTGGAAGAAGGTATCCATGCACATTGAAACTTTCTAAATAAATGAGGCAAAAACTCAAAGGCCCATTGGACAAGGAAAATGATGTTGAAAATAAGATGCAATTGTTTATTACTCATTGCCATAAGAATGGTCACCTTGTGGACAAGTGTTGGACTTTGTATCCAACAATTAATCCACAACATTTGAAGGAGGTGGAAAGAGATAACGACAATAATGGAAAAGAAGATTCCATAATCGATGAAGGTCAATATGATTCACATGATGAAGTGCAGCTAAAAGATGCACCATTGAAATGGTTTGCTAACAGATGGTTAGATTTCTTATCCAATTAAGGCCTTGCATGTATTTTGAAGTTTCATGAATTTCTTTACAAATTCAAAGTATGGTGCATGTTGCATGAAGCAAGACGTTGAAAGTAGAGTTACGTTGACACACTTAAATGCAACAAATATGGAAATTTGTACATGAGCTCTATTATTTGACTTGAGAGTCAGTTGTTTGAAGAGGCATGTTGTGAAATTTTTTTTGGTTGAAGGTTTTGTACACCAATATGTAAGAGTACATGGAGATATTCACATGATGTGAATTTTTTTTCTTTGAAGGAGAAAAATGATATATGTCAGCAAGATATGTTTCTTGCATGATGTGTTTTCAGTTTGATGGTTTTGTTTGTGACAAGACGTCACAAGATTTTGGGAAGGTCCACTCTTGAGCGAGAGCCTCATGATTACAACCTAATCATGAGAATCAAATGGGAGTGCATCCTTATTTTGAAAACAAATAGGATTCCGAGCTACCTAGGACTCAAACCATTATTTTTAAATTTAAAATATCATGGTGTGTTGTTTCAATGCCTAAATCCACAACCCTAACATAAATTGTTTTATTCCTTTTTTGCAAGATTTAGTTGGTTATATTAAAAGTCAGTTGAATTTAAAATTCTTGGCTTAGTGGCATGAACCAAACATATTGTACATGTATTAAATGAGGAATTTCGCTCTCCCAATCATTTCTAAATCACCCATATCACCAAGAAAACATGTTTTAAAAGAACATACTTTGGTATGGGAAAGACCTTAGATTTCAAATATTATAAGAAGGTTTTTGATATGGTTGAGAGAATGTGGAAAATAGAATCCATAAACAAATTATTTTTCAAAAAGTATTACTTTCAAAGTATCAACAAGGAACATGTACAAGGGTGTTCAATGAATTAACGCTATTTATTTAAATTCCATTATGTATATCTTACTCATAATTTTAACAAATTATTATATAATGATCTAGATTGGATAATTATATTATTTTTCATATATTTTGATGCTTATAGAGTGAAAAAACTTAAAGAATCAACTTGTAGGGTCATTTTAATGGTGGGTGGAGAATTGGGGTCTACAACCTTTTGGAGTCATTTTGAGGCATTAAATGACATTTCTGGGGGTCAAACGATTATCCCTTGTGCCAAAATCTTGACCATTATTCTACACTTAAAGACATATCCAATGGTGCAAGAAAAACATCAAACGAAGTTCATTCAAAATTTATGTCTTTAGTAAGTTGACCTATCATGTTGACCACCATGGTACGAGAGAATGACATCTTAGCCCCATTACTCATGCATGGCAAGCTAGCTACACGTGGAATTTTAACAAGACTCTAAAAGTTCTAAAATCACAAACCTCGTTAATGGTTGACAGAGTCAAATCTTACACCTAGTTGGCTATCACACTAGGTTAAATACTTGGCCACTAGGAGGAATACGAGTTCCATTTTGTGTTATTGTATTTTGTTCCATAGTTGAAAATACAACTAGGAGTGTGAAGTTAGAGAGAAAAAATGTATGAAGTTAAGTTTTTATAGCAACCTTACACGCTAAAAGTCTTAGATAAATCGAGAGAGATTACCTCTTTCTTTGTACTCACATATTTTCCATACCGGAAAAGAGAGATTAGAGCATGTTTACATTTTAGTGTTTTTTTTCTCCCATAAGGATTTCCTAGGGAAAAAGGAGTCAAAAGCATCATTACTTTTTAGGGTTGCTTGTCTCCCATATAAGGATTTCCTAGGAAAATAATTGTGTTGATTGTCTAGAGATATTTATGTGTGTGTTTCATTATGTTCTCTATTTCTTACGGTGTGTTTCATTATGTTTTATATTTCTTACATTTCTGCCCTCCTATTTTTCTTTCCAATCAAGGTTTATAAAATAACATGAGAAGCAACATGAGACTTGGAACAATCGTTTTCATTATCTATATGGAAGGCAAGAAGGATTATATCCCCTTAAGCTTAAGCTTATGTAGTTTGTCAATTTTTATCATATATTTTTTGGTAAGGGTAAATGTGTTTTTATCTATAGTACAAGTCATGAGTTCCCCAATTTTACCTCATGTAAAGCATGATTCTAGGATTACTACAATTTGTACTTGGTTTTTTATTGTGATGATGCCCTATCTCAATCACTTGGCCATCTCTTGATGGGTAGTTAAATATTTATAACAATACTTAATTAAAATTTATATCTATTTGTATTATGTGAAATTATGTAAAAAATGGTATATTACTTTTCATAAAATTGGGTTGAGTTTATCATATATTTCAATGAAAGTTGATTAAATATGTTTTCTTTAAAAGGATCTAACAATTTTGGTAAGGTATGAATTTGCAATTTTGTGTGGCTCTCTATCAACCTTCACTTAATCATTTCTAGAAAAAATCTACTTGCTCATTCATATACCCACTTTCTATTCAAATGCATGAGTTTTGAACTCTTAGTAACTATGTTTTTCCACGCAGGAAAATTATGTCACATTTTATACCAACTCTAAATATTATTTTGAAGTTTGAATTACTGTTATTCTTTTATATAATTTAACGTTATATATAAGTTTAAATTGAAAGCTACTTAGATGAAATATAGCTTAGATATGGCATTTGCAAATTATTATCTATATATTGAACTAAAGGACATAATTATTACACATGTTTAATTTACATTCAAATGCTTCTTTGATTTATCTCCTATAGCTTAATGTAATGCTAGATATATAATTTAAGTTTAAGGCCCATGAGATAAATATTACTTCTATGTGACATTTGTATTGAATCATCTATTTGTTGTGTTATATGAACATAATTAGTACGCATATCTAATTTGTATTACTAATATGTCATGTCATGCTTATTTGATTTATCTTTTATAGATGACCAGAGCATCCCTTTTTAATCTATCCCTTTTGACTTTAGATATGTGGGTAATACTCATCCGAATATTTTTCTATCATAAAGCAATGAGTAAAATTGTATTCCATTTGTGTCAATGTTAAGGTTAAGCACATGGATTAAAGTTTTATATAAGATACATTGCCACGATGTACATTTATATCTAAAGAGTCCAAAACCTCATTCAAGACCATATGTTTTGTTGGTGTATTTTGATTGGTTATATTGCATTGCTTTTGCAGTTGTTGCTGTGGGCCTCACCATCTAGTGATTTTAGGTAAAAAAATTATTTACATGGAATTTTTATGTATCCTAGAATGTTTATTATTTATCACTACTAGCCTTGGTGATTTAGTTGTTTGTTTTCATGCTACTTGGTTACCCATATTTAATAGTTGTTCATGTTTAATTCATTGTTAAGGCTTTTTATTGGCCTATCGGGATGTATTTTTCTCAAATCCATAATGGCTAAAAGAATGAAATTTATCTATGAAAAAGAGAGGTCATATGGAAAACAAATTGTTTGCAAGTGTTCTTTTGAACCCATAGAACTTGCAACCCCAATATGGATACAACACTAAGTAATACATAGCCTCCTCATCTAACTTAGTCAGGGATTTGCAATACTATATTTGAGTTGGCTAGCTCCATTTCAAGATATTATAATGTTAGATTATTATTTCTATATATTTTGATTATGGTAGTAAAATGTTACAAAAAACCGGAAACTACAAATAATATTATTCTAGATATATGTAAAAAGGACATGGTAGAGAAAATCAAACAATATTAAACTTTTCATAAATAGTTTCTAGATATAAAAACATTTTCTAATTTTGATTGTAAATTCCAAGGCTTAAAGCAATAATTTTTCTAATATATTTTTTTTTTAATTAATAAATAAAAAAGAAGCATTTTCAATCAAAATCACATCCAACATATAATAAAAATAATAAAAACAATTTAAAACTTCATACACTGACATTACTATATGGAAAAGAGCATAAAAATATACAAGCATAAAATCCTTTTATATAATAATGGAGAGCTTCAAATATACAAGAAAAAAAATCTTTCAGTTTTAAACAATCATATTTTAAACAATTAAAACTTGGAGAAAATCATCTATTTTTGAATTTCAATTATATAAAAAATTAGTCAAATATTTCAAATCTGTTTTTTGGCTAGTTGCAGAGTGTAGGTGTAGTTCTAGCTAGAGAGAGACTCCAAGAAGGGGTTTCAAGACAGAGCAGGTTTCCAACATTCTAGTCAAGAAGGGAGGCAAATATTTCCAACAAAAGATGTTGTCTGTGTTTTCTTTAGTACTCAATCGAGCCTGTATTAACCTGCAAGCGAGCCTGATGTTTCTTATATAATCACAAGGATTATTAAAAATATTGCTGCAATTTCCTCAACGGACTTGACAGTCCTCAATATAAATGGTATCCACATGCTCTGTTTTTGGACGTGGTAGATAGTAATGGTTTTCAAACGAGCCTAATGTCTTTTCAAGCGAGCCTGTACTCACTGGTATGTTGTTCCATAAGGGTTCGTTTTTTTACTAGACTATTATCCGCACAACAAGCCTGTCAATTGCATACTACTCATTGTTGCTGATCAAAAGCTGCTCTCCAGTACTCAATATGAATGGTACCCACAAGGCTCTGTTTTTTTTTGGACGTGGTAGATTGTTACGGCCAGCAGGCGAGCCTAATATTTGGTAGACTGTTTCGCATCCTCTACACTTGCCGTTGCCTGAAAGGCTTGCAAAAGTGGTGTATTTTCAAGGCCTCATGTACAGAGAAACATCATACCATTTGGGCTAAGGTGGGGTATCTTCTCTTTGTCGGCCAAATTTGTGGAGTTAACTAGAACGCATTTTTGGGCACTATTTTTAACACTAATAACAAAAAAAAATAGCATTACATGGTTCAAAAGTGAGATTATTTAGAGGGAATTAAAGCCCAATGGAAAAGGATGTCAGGGATAATTTAATAGTCCTCTCAAGTTTGACCCTTCTGGAAAACAAATCGCAGACTTTTTGCACCTCCATTATCCCTTAAGAAGGGATAAGAAGGGATATTTTGAGTATAAGAAAAAGTAAAAAAATTATTAAGCATAGTACCACTGTTAAGTGAAACTCATAGCCTACATCTGTACAAGATATATAAAGGTATTCTCTATACCAGTGCATAAGGTACTAGCATAATAGTGATCGCACATTCGCGAATAGTGATGGCACATTGGTGGCAATTGCAGAATCAAACACAAAAACTTATCATTAGATACACAACTGCTTAGAATTTGAAATATGTCAAAGTAAAAATGTACTCATACAAACAACTTTTTTAGTTGGTGTGATTTCTTGCAGGGATATTTACTTTCATTATATCCGCATTTGAATAATGACGCAGATCATTTACTTTCTGAAATGCCCAGTTACTTGGATGTATAGGCTAATTGAGGAAGAGGCAACTAGGAAGTCTTGCAAATGGCAAGGCCGTACTTTTCTTTTTTCCTCATTCACAAGTGTCTGACGCTAGAGCTCAGTATCTATTAAATATAGAAGTCGTGAGCAATACTCAGATATTGCAACATACAAAAATAAATCCAAAAACGTTGTTCTGTTTGTAGAACTGGAAAATTGAAACGAATTCTGTGTAACTGAAACAGGGTTTTTTTGGTTTGTATTTTTGGAAGTTGCTTTAGAAACATACCTTGAAGGCGAGGACTGCAATACACAGCACACAATTCTTTTTAACTTAGGTGCTAGATCTGAGAGTATCTATTCCACCAAAATTTCTGGTGGCATGTTTTACCCAGCTTCAGGCCTTTTGAGATGCCACTTGGAAGTAGCAGGCCACAGCGAAAACGAAGCCCCGGTACCTAAGAATTGTATTAATAAAATTGTTGGTGGCAATTTTTATCCAGCTTCACCCCTTTTGCGATGCCAGTAGGATGGAGTAGGCCACAGACAGAGAAATTAAAACTGAAATGCAATTAATTGATTATATGGAAAAGGAAAATTATAGTCCACTCACTCCTTGCACAGAGCTCCGTGCCGCATTTGCTGGATAAGGAGATATTGGTGATGACTTCGTGTATTTGTGATTTTGAAATGAGACTACAAAACAAATTTTCCTACTGTTGTGAAGTGGGTATGATGAAGAATGAAATAGCTTCCGTTGCAGTATACGGTTCATTTTCACTACAGAATCCCTTTCAGAAAATTTACAGAGAGGAGGACGTTAATAATAGGTGACGTTCCAAATATTAATTTTAGAGACTATGACACTAGTCAAGAACATGCCTCTCTTCAAATTTGCGAATTTATTTATGTAGGTTTGGAGCAGTTAGTTTAAGAAAACTTGTCAAAACAAAACTAACTTTAATTTCTATCAACAAGAATTCACTATTTTTTTTAACTATACAACATATGAACATAGGATTAAAAAATTAAAAAAATAATAATAAATTAAATTAAATTAAATGATACAACATATGAGAGAGATATTTACGAATTCACTATTTTTTTAAATCCTTGCATGCAACAAATTGGAAATTTGACAAATTGTATGCACTGTGGAATACAATCAAAAGACTATTTTGTCAGGAAACTTTACCCCAAGGGAGATAAGCTAATTTTATTAGCGTCCACAAAATTGGATCAATGGAACTAAAAAAATATGTCCAAAGTGAGTACAACGTGAGAATGCAAAAACTCTTATAAATAGTGAGGGAAAATGTATGAAAAAAAAACAAAAACTTACATCATAAGCAAGCATCTAAATGATTTTCTGTAAAACAAGCTTTCATCCCACTTCCCAAACAATGTTTAATGAATTCGAGCCTTACCTGCGCGGACGACAGGAGCAACAGGGCGGCAACAGCAGCACCAGGGCGTCGGCAGCAGCAACAGCGCGAACATGATACACCGCAATAACAACGCGCGAAAAATGAAACAGTAAACCATAAACACTCGTGGGCGATTTATTTATAGAAACTAGTTCGGCCGAAATATTTTAAAAGTAAAAGTTCGGCTGAACTTTTTTAGTAGTTCGGCCGAACTTTAATTGCCGGTTTTCCAAACTCCGGAAAAAATTCTGTTTGCCAGCGCCGTCAGTGTGCCGTCATTGTAAACGAAATCTAGAGTTCGGCCGAACTTTATAAGAAAGTTCGGCCGAACTTTGTAATAGTTCGGCCGAACTTGTAAAAATTTTCGGCCGAACTATTGTTGGAAAAAAATTTCGGGCCCCGATTCTCACAAAAGTGTAACCCAACTTCACGTTTCCGCCCAAACATATTTTTAAGTAAAACTGGCCCTATGAGTGACAAACGACTTTACTCTTGGAATCACTTCTTAAAATGATGGAGACATGATGTTTATGAATTTAAATGACCTCATAGTTGCTGAAATGACCTCCCTTATGCCTCCTCTGCTAAGATGTCTCTGATTCCATAACAAACCCTAGCTCAGTGGGAGAGGAAATTAGGGTTTAGTGCTTGCGAAAAATGATGACTTGGGCACCCTTGGGAAAAATGGTTTAAAAAATGAAGTGAGGTCAATGATAATGACATAGATGAGGTGAAAGAATATTAAAATAAGGCAGGATGGGTGGGATGCAAAAACCAGTGCTAACATCAGCTCCAGTTGGGGATGATATCTCCTTCTAAGGAGGTGTCGAGAACCGCAGATCTCTGAATTTGTAGATCAATGCCTTATCCATTGGGAAATGGATTCCAATCTGTAAACTGAAACTAAAATTAAAATTGAAAACACAATGCAAACTTCAACCCACACTAATAGATCATCAAATCCTTAGGGCCTTCACTTCGGGCCTCAAACCTTGATGAATTATGTCAATACTTGCTGAAAACTGAAATTGAAAGAAACTTGTTGTTGAAAATAAAATAAAATAAAACTAAAATGATACCAATCTACTCTAATCTACTGCACAATTGCTTATTAGGTGAAATGATCCTTCCAATGTAACCAATCCAGAAGATGGCTACTTACTGAAGTTCTGCTCTCGTTTTCCTCGAGCAGGTAGAATGATGTACATGTAGGCAACTGACAATAAAAACTGAAACCAAGGTTTATGCTGACAAACGAGACAATATTCATCTTCTCCAATGATTGCAAAAGATTTCCAAAGGGATCCTGAAAATCCTTAAGCATTAACTTGTCTTGAGATCCAACAACAATAATACAAGTACTCCCTTCATTTTGATATGAAAGGACACTTGTTTGTTGATCGATAGGAAGGCATAGGGAAGTATAACCTTCTGATATCTGAGTGTTGGATAAAAATAACTTAAGCATGAGAAATTCTGACTCAATCTCTAGCATTTTGTCTCTCTCTGGTTCATACTCCTCAAATTCATAGTCTAAGTCATCCTTAAAAAAGAAACATTCTTCAAGATTATCAAACATGATAGCCCCATCATATTCATGAAAGAAAACATTATCTGCTAGCTGATCTCCTTGTAGAGAATCATCATCATAAATTGGTTTACTCACAAAAATTTCCTGTATAGTTTCATCAAGCTCCTCATCGAAATTATCTTCAGATTTATCGTACTTAGGAAAATTAGGTTCAGGATAAACTTCATCAAATATGAATATTCAAAAAGGAGATTTTCTTTTTTCATGATGATCTATAAATTTAGTTTTAGGATTGTCCTCATTTACACTTATATTTTCATTTTAAAAAATGGAAGAAGTTTTACCAACACTTTCTTGACTATGTGAACACTCCAAACCTTCTTTAGCTTGGACTGTAATATGACTTTTCAGGATTTGATTTATCTCATCTTCAGACAGAGGAGAAAGTAATTTTTTTTTTCTTTCAATAACAAAATAATTGTCTTCTTACTCTCCTAAAGATTCACAGGGATGTTGAATATCTTCTTTAACCTTTGGCTGATCAACTTGTTGTACTGCTGCAAGAATTGTCTCCTGTGGGAAGTATTTATGAACATTAAGAAAATATACATCATCTTTTTCTTCCATGAGAGAAAAAAATTGCTCTTTTTGGTGATGAAAAGGATTGTCATGCAAAGCCTCCAAGATATCTTCATCCATGAACTCATTATCATCATAATAATCGTCTAGGTTTTGAATGAAAACCTCAAATTGATCACAACAATTATTAACCAAAGACAAAGAAGGGTAGAATTCCTTGTATTCTTCATAAAATATTGAATGGAAAACTCTAAGAGAACAAATACTGGTAGGTGGAAAACATTCATACCAAGATCGTGCTTTTACTTCAAGAGAAGCCATGAACATCTTTAAGAGACAATCTTCAGGAAATTCAACCTTCAACTTGCGTGTATGCATGTGAAATTTAACCAGATGTAAAGCAACATCATTCCTATCATCGTATTTAAACATAGGCAAATTCCTTTGCCAATCTACCTTAGGAATTTTATTTGGGAAACCTAGAATGTGATCCCGGCTCATGGGAGCATACCTTCTTGCAACAATTTCCATCTTGAAAATTCTTGAAGCTACTGATGTTCATGTAGTGCAGTCACCATGAAGTGTTGATTTTCTGGATCTTTTAGTCAATGGAGTCTCAAGGTGAATGGTTCAGCCTTCATATATGTCCAACTGCTGTTCACCATCAACAAATAGATCTAAATCGTTTTCGTTCTTTCCCAGGGAAGATATTTGTCTTTTCTCCTCCTCGACAACAATGCCAGAATGTTATCACTTCGCCAGATTTCTAAGGCTGAAGAAGGAATCCCAACAGAGGTAATCGGAAACCAAGATTTTGACTTGATAACTAGCCCTATCAAGTCAGAGAGGGCTCTCTCCAAAAAGGTCACAGTGAGTAGGGCTAGAGAAATTAGGGTTTTTAGGCTAGATATTGAGTGCAGGGGGTTTTTTTGATTTGATTTTGGTTGGGTTATCACTAGATGAAGAAAATAGGTCGAGGGAGCTAGGTCAGAGCAAATGAGATATGGTTGCAGGGATTAATGTGGAAAGGTAGGCTTAAGGCTAATCACTTAATGGTGATTGTGATGGAGTGGTTTTGAGACTGAAGAGAAGCTAGGAAGATCATGGGAGATGTATTCTTCTTATACAAATGAAAGTGAACAAACTATGATCCATTCCCCAAAATAGAGCATGAGCAAGCATGTGTTCTATTTATCAAACTTGAAATATATCATACCATAGAGATGAAGTGAAAATTAATACAATACATTCTAACATATGAAACTGAAGAAAAGAAAATGATAAACATCAATACCACAAGTATCCCATAAAATAGCTTCAACTCCTCTTTATTAGTTGGCCAAACTGAATACAATAGTTCCTTGATCAATAAGCAAACATACAAAGGGATTCAAAATTTTGATAATGAATCAAAAAGTACAATATATAGGCCTCAAAAAAACTCTCACAACCTCAGGGGTCGAATCCTTAAGTTGAGGAGCTGATCCACCAAAGTCTGAACTGAAAGCTGAAGTGTAGGATGGTCAAACTCACTCATCGCTAATTTTAGTGAACTGATTCATTACACCTCATTGAGTTCATTTACCTAATGTATTTACCCTAGGTAATAGTAAAAATTGAAATAGATATGTAAAAAGTGAAAGAGGTTATTGTAGATGAATATTTTGGTGAGATAAATGTCTCTCAGTTTCCTAAATTTCTGCTCCAGCTATTCACAATAGGCTTTGCAAAAAGATGTGTAAAACAGAGTTTTACAGAGTCTGAAAAATAGGCTGTAAAGATGTGCATGTATATTTCCTTCTGTAATAGATGTGCACAAAGTGAGATAGTTTTTTGTATATGTCTCTCTTAGGAACAAAAACCTCCTTCAGTTTTGTAATATTTATTTCTTATTGGCCACAATTTTATCTGGAAAATGATGACTTAACAAACATTTTCTGCAAAACTAGCTTTCACATTTTGTTTAATATTTCCAAATCCATAATGGCTGTTAGAAAAGTGAGAGAGGTTTTTGCAGTTGGAAATATTAATAACATAAACCTATTTCCGTTTTTCAAAATACATCTTGGATTGGTCACAATAGATTCTGAAAAACAATGACTTAAACATGAAATTTCTGCAAAAATGTTCCTTCTTGCTCTGTTTTCATCTTTTAACCTTTTTGTTCTTTTAACTGTTTTTACTTCACTTTGGATAAACTTCATTGTTGTTGGTGAAAGTATTTTCATCTCTATTAACCATTACTGCCTTTTTTTTTACTTCTACTGTTTCTCCTTGACTGCTCTGTAACTTTGTTTTAAATTTCACTCTGACTTTTACCTGATACACTTTAATTCAGATGCTCTTTGACTGTTCTGTTTTCACTTTTACCATTCACTGTGCACATTTCATCATTTTGATCTCTCTCTGACTTGATTTTATTCTTTCTTTGTATACAAATTTCTTTTTGAATGAAGCTTTTGAATTAAAATCTGAGAATTTGGAGCAAACAATTTTTTCAACTAGTATTGAAACTGTTGGTCCAAATCCATATTCTGATAACAACCTGCAAAAATCAAACAATTAGTTAATGAAATCTAGGTCTGCAGGGAGGTGATTGAAGGTTTTTTGAAATACCTATGGAATGAGATCTGTCTGTGGAGGTTTAACTCTGTTTTTTAGGCATTTTGGACTAACTACTACAAGATTAAACTGTTTGCAGGAGCAAATTTTCTTTATCAGAGGGTATGAACTAGAATAAGACGAAAAACGAGGGTTTTCTGAATATGTTGACTGGAAATAGGGTTTTTTAGGACAATGTATGTTTTAAATCCTTTTCTAGTTTCTAGAATTGATCTTCATAGGTCGTAAGCTGAGGAAATTGGCTTCAACAGATGCTTCTTTTGGACTCATAAATTTCTGGGAAAAATTGGCCAGGGTTTGGCCTGTTTTAGGGCGTTTTTTGGGCAATCTCCTGATAAATTTTTCTAATTGAAAGGATATTTGATTGTGCAGGGTTTTTAACTGTTGAAAAAATCCCTTTAATTGCAGGTATTTGAATACTTGAAAGGGTTTCTGAACTGTTGAGGCTGAATGAAGGTCTAGACTGGCTTACTAGTGCACCAAGTGGTTTAGCCAATCTTCAAAAGGGAAATCTGTGGTCAAATCTAGTTTTGGAATAGAATTTGATAAATAGGGGGTTGATCACAGTCGAGAGGTTTTAATACAGTCAGGCGGAGCTTCTTTTTCAATTCGGAATATGCAACTATACATTAAAAAAGGTATATCAAAGGTTTAAGACTTTGATATTCAATGCTCGTAAATGAATTAATTGCAGGTCCCATCAAATGGCGGGTGAAAGTTTTGATTTTGAAATACAAAACCGGCAGCAATTTCACGTTTGTTCCTGGTGGTAATCTGTTTTTACCCAAACGAACGCGATCCAATAGAAAACTGACACGTCACTGGGGGTGGAATTGTCAAAACCACCCATTTCGCGCTCGATTAGTGTTGGAACAGACGTTTTATTTTTATGCACGATATTGATTTCATGTCGTTGGATCTTGTGATCGGGAGCGAAGGGTGAAGATCTGCTGGAAAGTTGCAGTCGAAAAGATGGTGGGACCGGGGTAAATGATATGGGCTGGGGGATAAAAGCCTTTGTATAATGCATTTTTAAATCAAAGTTTTTATATGAAAAAGGGTAACGTTATATAAGAAGAACTTATATATGCGGGTCAGGGTGTTAAAATCTTGGGTTAATTTTATATAAAACGTGAGGTTTTATATAACGAGAAAAGGGAAAAGGTTTAAGTTTATGCGAGGAGGGATGGTGAGTGTATTTATAAAGGCGCGGTGCATCCCAATACTTAGGATAAAATGTAATGGGTTTTAATGTTTATTAAAAATAAACCTTGGCTTATTTTATTTAAACATAGATTTAAAAATATGTGAGGAGGAATGATTTTGTTTGCGCAAGATGGAGTTTAGCATGGTGGTACTCCAAAAGTTTTAACCTTTATAAAATAACAAAATATCACTGAAAAACTTAGGCTAAAAACGCTGATGAGTGGGGTAAAACTCATTGGTGCTATTATTGTATTATATAGCCTTAAACCTTGTGAATGGTTTAACACTATAGGGGGCGGGGTATTCAATTAATGTTAGTTTTAGACCAAAGGGTGTTTATTTGGGTTTTGAATTTAACATGTGCATATTAACTTTGGTCTAAAAACTATATAATAGTGGGTTTTAGGGGGTATTTTAGATAAAGGGAATTATATAGATAAGATAAGGTATTTTTAGGGAATTAATAGCATAAGTTAGAAGTTAATATGACAAGGGGACAATGAATACACAAAAATACACTAAATGACCAAGTAAATGGAATTAATAAAAGCATAGCTTAATATTTCATCATTTCACCAATTTACTTAGAATAAAGTGTTTTTTGAAGGCTTTTATATTTTTATGAATGAAGGAAGTTATTTAAATGGGATTTTAAGTTTCATTAAGTAAGAAGGATTATTTACTTATGAATATGACTTAAATGTATGAATGAGGGATAAAATAATGGTAAAGGGGATTTTATCATAAGAATTCAACATTTTCCACTATCCAGTCATTGAGCCTTGGGTCCGGTCCCAACAAAAGTCAGAGAAATGATCTGAGTGTAGAAATTTGAATAACTGATATATTATTCACCGAGATTTTCTTGATCACACACTATTTTAGCTTCATTCATAATACATAATTTCTTCTACCATTAATCATCACATGCGGAAATAAAATCAATTGCATGCATACATTAAAACCACAAACAATCACACATATGAACACATTATTTAATGGGAAAGCTTAAAGTTGAAAACCCCAACTATCTGTATATTTTATGTCATGGAGATCATGCAACAATCATAGTACAAAATCTCCTCACAAGCTCTCATGCACACCCTCAATTGATACACACTATCAAGCTAGATCTAGCAAAACACATGCTCCAATCTTTTGCCACTTGATAGCCGGCCTCTATTGCGTTTTCAATGCTATGGGATGGATTCATTAAATAGATAAACCACCTGGCTTGAACTGCGCAATCCTCATGGGCTACTCCACCTATCTGTGTGTTGCAAATAACAACAATATAGTCACAACTGATAGTTAACCTGCTCTTTCACCTATCTCTTCACTGGTCTCCACTGAAACTGTCCATGCACTGAAGTTAACTGATGTATTTTTTAGTTGATTAATGAGTTTATAATTAGTGAATTAATTAATAATTAATTCACACCACTCTCAATAATTGTATCAATTAGTTAAACTGAATACAAATAGCTCAACTATGTTTAGATTAGTTAAAATGAATACAACTCCACTAACTTCCTCAATCAACTCCACCAAACTCTGTCACATGAGTTCTAACTGAAGTATCCATGCAATAGCTCCACTTAACCCCTAGGAATAGCGTAATTCCTTCTGTCAGCTCCTGTCCCACATCTGTGCACTTAACTGAAGTGCTCCAAGAGAATAAGATAATGTTTAGAGTTTAAATATTATTAAGAGCTAATAATATTCGACATATCTATTTTTAGACTGGCAATCTAAAAATAGATTCCGCCCAATATGTCTAAAAATAGAAGTCCATCTATTTTTTCTGACTTGACCAACTATCCACAAATCGCATCCTGCAACTCATAGAACATGATCGATATGTCTAAAAAGAGACATAGTATTAAAATAGACTTTGCGCCAAAAATAGCCTGTGGGCCCACTTAGTGAAGGCGACTCCTTTCCACTAAGCTCATCATCTTGTTGCAATCTCAACACTCCCTCTCAACAAGATATGGATTATCTACAACCCCTATCCTGCCCCTGTGGTATTCGAATTTTCTCCTGGTGAGCGCCTTCGTCAAGATATCAGCATCCTGATCCTCCGTAGGAATGTATGAAAGTAACATGATCTTCCGCTGCACACAATCTCTGATATGATGATACAGGATGTCAATGTGTTTTTGATCTGAAATCTTTGGATTAGCAGGGGTTGATCTGCTTCTGATTATCACAATAAATCACAGCCCGAGGCTCTAAGTGTAGGCAGAAACAGCAGAGCCAAGATCTTCCTCATCCATATAGCCTCGCATGCGGTCAAACTACGTGCCATATGCTGCATCCTTCTGGAGCTGAGTGCCACGGATCTGCTTCCTTGCAAGCTGGCACATGCGACTGATAGAAAATCCCTCCAGGATGTGCTCTTTACGTAGTTGGGATCCACACTTGTCCACGTGGCATTACCATAACTTCACCTCATTCCCATTGTCTGTCACCATAATCCATATCCGATGTACCTACGAGATATCTCAATCCATGCTTCCCCGCCTTCCAAAAGAGCTTGGTAGAGCAACATGATTGTGAAAAGTTGGTTAACTATGGCAAATATGAATTCGTGTATTGACCGGATAGCAGCCTGGTAACCCTGTGATGGCATCCACTACCTCCACTGAAGTAGCATCCTCATTCCTCCATCCACCAGGAAGAGGAGTATCAACAGGCTTGCAGCCATGCATGTTGAACTTCTCCAGTATCTCCCGGGCATACTTACCCTGAGAAACAAACAGTCCACCACTACGCTGCCAAATTTCCAATCCCAGGAAATAATGAAGGAGGCCCAAGTCCTTCATCTCAAACTCTTTTGCAAGATCAGCCTTGCATGAGTGTATCAACATTTCATCACCTGTCAAAATCAAATCATCTACATAAAGTACAATGATCAGCAACTTACCCTCCACCACTATCTGGTATAGGTTTGGATCCGCCTCACTCTTGGAGAATCCAAGTCCGGTGAAATAACTGTCTATCCGTGTGTACCAAGCACGATGCTTGTTTCAGCTTATCTCAGCAACTCTAGGCACACACATGAACTCAGCTGCTTTGAATATCTCAAAACCTTGAGCTGCTCCCATGTACACCTCCTCTCAATGACTCCATTGAGGAGGCAACGGTCCACATCCATCGATGAATGTGCCACCCCATCTGTATTTGAGGAGAGCAAAGATCATCCACGGGGACTTGGATGCCTTTGCGACAGGTGCAAAGGTTTCCTCATAATCAATCCCCTCTATCTGTGAGAAGCCTCGGGCAACAAATCTTGCCTTTTACTTCTCCACACTCCCATCAGCTTCTTGCTTCACTTTGTAGATCCATCTTGAACCTACCACTGATTTCCCTTCCGGCCTTAGGACAGTCTCCCATGCACTGTTTCTGACAATCGAATCATACTCTTCCACCATGGCATCTACCCATGCGGGATCCTCCGTAGCTTCCTTGAAAGAGGATGGCTGCAATCATCTTGCTTTAAACCATGTATCTAAATATCTTGATCGAGTGGTATCTCTGTCTGCTTATTTATGATGTAGGTGCTCCTACAACCTTCTCTGCATCTTGAGCTAGTCGCTCAGCTTCTGTAGTGCGCTTCCACCCTCTGATGGTTGGTGCTGCATGAGTGGTTTCTTCCACTCCATGAACCTCATCTTGTGGCTAATCCACATCCTGAGACTCATCCTTAGGAACTAATAGCTCCTCATCTGCATGCAAGTGTAGCTCCCTCTCAAGCGAACACTTCATGGATTTCTCCTCCTGAAATTTGATATCCTATCGCACAAGACTCTTGCGACTGTCTGGAAAATACACACGATAGTTGTGGGGCATATCAGTGTACCCCACAAATATCCCAACCTCTGTGGTCGGCTCCAGCTTCTTCCTGGCATTCTTCGTCACATGAATGTAAACGGGTGAACCAAAAATCCTCAAATGGGAAATATCAGGTTTCTTACCAGAAAACGCCTCCTCGGGTGTACTCATGCCAAGTATCCTGTGAGGACAACGGTTCTACACATATACTGCAGTATTGCATGCCTCCGCCCACAAGTGAATGGAGTGATGCAGTCATGCAACATCTTGATGCGCACCTTTGATCGTTGTTCTTCGCTCGCTTAACCCAGTTCTCTTTGTGGGTTATGGTGCTATGAGCTCTTGAATTCCTTATACAAGAAGTCCTTGAATTTTCAGAGATGAATTCTTACCATTATGCGCTCTCGAGCTCACCACCTTCCCCGATTCTTTCCTCACCGAGTGCCTTGAACTCACGGAGACTTTGAGTATGTCTGGCTCTTCTTCTGCATGAAAGTCAACCTATGGAAAAATCATCAACAAATATCACATAATACCTGTGCTTTGCTGTCGAAGCTGCTGAGAAGGGTCCACACACGTCTGTGTGAATTCTCTCAAGGATCGTCGTGGTGCGACTATCCTTCTCGTGAAAGGTGGCTTTCACAAATTTTCCCAAGGTACATCCCTTGCACTGATCTGACTATGCAAGAGTACCCTTAGGAAACCCAGTAGAAATCTGCTGCAGTATCTTCAAAGCTCCATGGTGAAGGTGGCCCAATCTCCGATGCCACAACTCACCATCATCCCGGCTCACCACTCCTTATACCTTGCCTGCCATTGCTGCACAGCCATCTACCTGAAATTGATAAAGGTTCTTAACTCGAACGCCTATCCTCTGGGTCTCACCAGTTGCCTTACTGTGCAGGAAAGCCTTTCCCTCGCTAAAGACAACATCATATCCCTTGTCTTCTAACATTGCCACAGAGATAAGATTATTCTTTAATCCTGGAACATGCATCACTTCTTTTAATCTGAAGGGTTTACCAGAATCCCTCTCAAAGGAAATGGTACAGATACCGGTTGCACTGTATCTACCATCATCTTCCATCTCGATGTGCACTCCAAGATCTTTCTCATCCAGATTAGTAAACAAATCTCGATCTCCTGTCATGTGAAAAGACGCACCACTGTCAAGAAACCACACTGATCCCATCATACTTGAGACCAAGCATGCGATCAGCGAAAAATCCAGCTCAAACTGCGAGGCTAAGGCCTCTCCATCTGCAGTCCCAGCAGCCTGCTTATTTTTCTTCTTCTGTGGACAATTAGTGGCAGTTCCAGCTTTCTCCATCTTTATGTTCCCGAGTTTATCCTTGAGCGCCAACTTCCTCTGGTTGCTCTTGCTTTGGAATAAATCTGTCAAGGATTTCCACATCAAGAATGGAGAAGCCTTTCCATGAAGGCTAGACACTATGTGATCCTTTACACCCTCCAACAGAATCCTTCGACACTTTTCTGTCTTCTTTTGCCATGCGTCAAGTATGGCAGCATCAGTAGAAGTAGGCTTTGGAATTTCTGCATCTATGAACTCCTTCAACCCATTGTCATCCAGCACCGCCTCCATCCTATCTTTCCATGCAATATAATTCGAGCTGCCCTCAAGGGCATACTCCAATCGCAATCCGTTGAAATACATCTCAACTTTGACACCAAGAAAACACTACTGCAAATTCGAATTCCACCACCACAAAACTCAACCGCTTCAATGTTTTGCAATTGCTCCAATGATCAATATCGCTCTGATACCATGTAGAAATTTGAATAAATGATATATTATTCACCGAGATTATCCTGATCACACACTATTTTAGCTTCATGCATAATACAAAATCCCTTCTACCATTGATCATCACATGCGGAAATAAAATCAATTGCATGCATACATTAAAACCACAAACAATCACACATATGAACACAGTATTTAATGGGAAAGCTTAAAGATGAAAACCCCAACTATCTGTATATTTTATGTCATGGAGATCATGTAACAATCATAGTACAAAAGCTCCTCACAAGCTCTCATGCACACCCTCAATTGCTACACACTATCAAGCTAGATCTAGCAAAACACATGCTCCAATCTTTTGCCACTTGATAGCCAGCCTCTATTGCGTTTTCAATGCTATGGGATGGCTTCATTAAATAGCTAAACCACCTAGCTTGAACTGCGCAATCCTCATGGGCTACTCCACCTATCTGTGTGTTGCAAATAGCAACATTATAGTCACAATTGATAGTTAACCTTCTCTTTCACCTATCTCTGCACTGGTCTCCACTGAAACTGTCCATGCACTGAAGTTAACTGATGTATTTTTTAGTTGATTAATGAGTTTATAATTAGTGAATTAATTAATAATTAATTCACACCACTCTCAATAATTGTATCAATTAGTTAAAATGAATACAAATAGCTCAACTATGTTTAGATTAGTTAAACTGAATACAACTCCACTAACTTCCTCAATCAACTCCACCAAACTCTGTCACATGAGTTCTAACTGAAGTATCCATGCAATAGCTCCACTTAACCCCTAGGAATAGCGTAATTCCTTCTGTCAGCTCCTGTGCCACATCTGTGCACTTAACTGAAGTGCTCCAAGAGAATATGATAATGTTTAGAGTCTAAATATTATTAAGAGCTAATAATATTCGACATATCTATTTTTAGATTGGCAATCTAAAAATAGATTCCGCCCAATATGTCTAAAAATAGAAGTCCATCTATTTTTTCCTACTTGACCAACCATCCACAAATAGCATCCTGCAACTCATAGAACATGATCCATATGTCTAAAAATAGACATAGTCTAAAAATAGACTTTGCGCCAAAAATAGCCTGCGAGCCCACTTAGTGAAGGCGACTCCTTTCCACTAAGCTCATCATCTTGTTGCAATCTCAACACTGAGCCTCTTTGATTGGTAGTATAGAATATTGAATACTTACAGGGAAAAGGGAAATTAGTGATTTTTCCCTAGTGATGAATATTACTTGCTTTTTCCCACTTCTTTCTGCCTACCCAACATTACTCTAACATTTTTTCTTCTTTTTAGCAGGTGCATTTAAGCTTGCTACCTTGAAACATTTTATTCTTTTGGAAACATAAAACTATCTAATTCTACCTTATTTCATCCGAGGGCTCAGATTAAACTGATGAGCTCCTCATTATTCTCTACCTATCTACTGATTAGTCAGGATTAAACTGTCTGACAAAACTTTATTCACTATCTAAAACATGGAAATTGAAAACATGACAAGTCAAGTTTAAACAATTTAACTCATCATGGATTATGGCATTTATTGACACTCTACCATAATCATTTGTAAAAAGTAAAAAGTAGTGGAATTTGGACTTGCTCACTTTCATGTCTTATTTTCATATATTTTTTTTTCTTTTGGGGTCTATATTTTCTAAGTCCTTTGAACTTTCTTTTAGGACTTTTTACCCTCTTTTTGATTTTTTTTATTATTTTAGAATTTTTTATTTTTTTCAAAATATGGGAAAACAACTTGCAGAAAGCAAGGTATGTACATATTTAAAAGACTATAAAAATTCAATTCAAAATTATGAATACTATATTTATAGGACCCTAACAGTAGGGATTAGGGAAGGGAAATGGAAAAGGGAGATGGGAAAGGAAAAATGAGGGAGATGTTTAATAGGGATATGTGATATGGGGTAATGTTTAGGGATATGAAGAATGGGGAAGAGAAAATGAATGAAAGAGTGATAGGAATTGGGATTTGGGAGCCTAGGTTAAAATAACACCTAGGGCTTAGGGTTTTAGGAATTAGTAGCTTAGGGGCAGGGATTATGATAACAGGGATTAGGGAATTATTTTTAACAATATAGGGATGGTATTGAGTGTAAGGAAAATGGGATTTTGGGAATTATGAGTGCAAGGGAGAAAAACTAGGGTTTCACATTCAAGAAGACACCAAATTACAACTTCAAAATGTAAACATTCAACACATATAACTTAAGAAGGTGATTTGTGATGGCATGTGCCTGTTACTGGTTTCCTGGAGGTCAATGACTGAGTAGAGGATCTTTGAAGACAATTTCTGATCACTTGGATGCTTTGCTTAGCTTGCTGGTCATTTGCGCCCTTGACAAGATATTTGTGCCATCAGCAACATATTTGCAACCTTCTCAGCACATTTTCACCCTCCTTAATACATTTGCGCCATCAACAACACATTTGCACCCTCCTGAACTGATTTGCGCCCTCCTGAAATGATTTGCACCCTCGCTTCAGGATTTCTGTAGCGCCTTTTTTCAGACCACATTTGGAGGCCTTCTCGGTGTCAAAATTGGGCCGAGGATATCTTTTTGGAAATATTATCTATCTACTTTCCAAATATACCTTTGGTTTTGTGATTAGAGTTGATTTTCCTTGTCAAAAATTGATTCCCCCAAGAATGGTCAAAAAGTGCGGAATGAGGGTGCAGAAATGTAGAATGCTGTTGTAGGAAATAATTTCCAGTCTATTTTTCATTTGAATTATCAAGCAAGTCATTTGGACACTCTAGCTAGGAGAAAGCTTGATTTTCCCAAGGTCACTTCAGAAGTGCAGAAACCTCTTGAAGCACCTGTATTTTTGACATTTCTCCAAAACCATGAAACCTATGTAAAAAATGAAGGAAATTTTTAATCCCTGGTCTATGATGGACAAAAACCTCTCTCACTTTTGTTAAATTCATCTCTTTTTGGTCAGAAACATATTTTTAAGTAAAACTGGCCCTATGAGTGGCAAATGAGTTGACTCTTGGAATGAATTCTTAAAAAATGATGGATACATGATGTTTATGTACTGAAATGACCTCATAGTTGCTGAAATGACCTCCCTTATGTAGAAATTTGAATAATAGCTGAATTATTCACCGAGATTATCCTGATTATACACTATTTAAGCTTCATGCATAATACATAACCTCTTCTACAATTGATCATCAATATGCGGAAATAGAAACAGTCGCATGCGCACATAAAAACAATAGTCAAGCACACATATAACACAGTATGTAATGGGGAAAGCTTACAGCTGAAAACCCCCAACTATCTGTATATTATAATGATAGAGAACATGTAACAATCGTAGTACAATACTCCTCACAAGTACTCAGTACTATCTCCAAAAGTTACACACAAACTAGCTCAGATCTGAACAAGTCACAGGTTCAAATCTCCTCCACTGTTTGCCTGCCTCTACTGCGCAATCCAAGATGAGAATGAATGAGATCCAAGTTCGAATCCCCTTGGCTTGTACTACGCAATCCTCATTGGAAATCTCAATCAATGTGTGTGCAAATCTCATGCACAAGTATAGTCACAACTGATAGTAGACTCACCCTTTCACCCACCTCTAACACTGGTCTCCACTGAACTGTCCATGCATTGCAGTTAACTGATGTGTTCTTTAGTTGATTTATGAGTTAATAATTACTGAATTAATTAATAATTAATTCACACCACTCATCACTAGTGTATTTATCAGTTAGACTAAATACAACTAGTTCAACTAAGTTAAACCGAACACAGCTCCACCAACTGTCTCATCAACTCCACCAAACTCTGCCACATGAGTTCTAACTGAAGTCAACCATGCAATAGCTCAACTAACCCTTAGGAAAAGCGTATTTCCTTCTGTCAGCTGCATGTGCCACATCCAAGCATCAAGCTGAAGTGCTCCAAGAGGATAAGATAATGTTTATAGTCTAAATATTATTAAGGGTTAATAATATTTGACTGTTCTATTTTTAGCTCGGCAGTCTAAAAATAGAAACCGTCCAATGTCTAAAAATAGAGGTCCATATATTTTTACCAACTCGACCAATCATCCATAAATAGCATCCTGCAACTCATAGACCATGATCCATATGTCTAAAAATAGACATAGTCTAAAAATAGACTTTGCGACCAAAATCACTTGTGTGGCCCCCCACCTAGTTTAGGTGATCACTTTCCAACTAGGATCAGGAAAGATGTTTCAGGATGCCTCCTTCACTATTTCTTGTTGCAATCTTCAACACCTTATGCCTCCTCTACTAAGATGTCTTTGATTCCATAACAAACCCTAGCTCAGTGGGAGGGGAAATTAGGGTTTAGTGTTTGCGAAAAATGATGACTTGGGCACTTGTTGGGTACCGGATTTGTATATTTTCTTCTTCCATTTTACCCTATATTTCTATCTCTTTGTACCATTATTACGCTTAAATGCATGAGGTAAAACCTTTTTCCTTATCTTTCATGGGATATTTGATTAATGAAGTAATTGTCACAAATGTTTTACCTTTTTACATATTAACTTAGATATTTCTACAGATTCGACCAAAACAGGAGTGTTGCAGTCGTGAGTCGAGGAATAACCTATAATCTCCAGCGCTATCCTCATTTTCTGTTACAGTGTAAAAAACTCTGTTTATATCAGCGCCATTTCAGCCCTTTTTACGGTTTCCTTCTGGGCAACTAGGTTGTCGTTGTAAAAAAATGTATTTTTGTGATTATGGAGTTGTTGAAGGGAATCGGGGATTACAGGACATTTGTATAAAGAGGCTTGCAGGCTGTGAATTTGGGTTAAGCACCTTTACATAAAGATCTTGTAACAAATCTATTCTGTCATTAATCGAATGCACAACATCTTGCTGTTTCTTTTGTAATTCGTGAGTTTACCGCAGTCTTGATCAGAGAGTTGGGCCCACTCTTCTGATCAGGTGTTGCATTTTCCTTTCTTGAATTTTTTTTATGATTTAGTATGATTTTATTACTTCTGTTATAGTTAATCTTTAATTTCTGTGAATGTATTTCAATTCTGCAGTTTACTTAATTGCTGTTACAGTGGTTTGTGTCTTATGTATTTAAACCTATGATCTACAACAGGTCATGTGCTTGTGTCTGCATATACTTTGTCGTTATTCTTGAAATAACTAACACCCTCGGGTTGATAATTTATGTGGAAAAAGGGTTGAACATTATTCATATCCGGACACCAACATTTTGGCGCCGTTGCTGGGGAAGGCTAACATGTGCAAGAACAAGATCTGTAACAGATCTAAGGGTCGATCTATCGTCTTGGGGAGGGAATTTATTGCCCTGCTTCAAGTCCTGAGCATAAGTGATTTGTGTTTTTCTTTCCTACTTTTTATTGTTTTCTATAGAATTGATCTCTCATCTCAGGGAGGGAATTTATTACTCTGATCCAAGTCCTGAGCATAACATGCTATTTTTCTTTCAGCTGATTCTGCTTTTTCATTAAAATTAATCCCTCATCTTAGGGAGGGTATTTTGAAACCCTGCCCTAAGTCCTGGGTGTAGTTTCCAGTTTTTTGTTTTTATTTTATTTTCTTTGGGCCAAATTCTTATCCTAAGGAGGGTATGTGATTACCCTACTTCAGATCCCGAACTTCGATTTTCCTTTTCCTTTTTTATTGTTTGTCTGAATCTATTCTCTCATCCCGAGGAGGAATCTATCTGTCCTGCTTTGGGTGCTGAGCGATTGCTATTACTTTGATGAACCCTCTTCACAATTTGTATGGATAAGGATATGAATAAAAGGGGCAGAGGAAGACCCCCAAAGAAAGGAAAGGATATGGGAAGGAAGACATACTTTCAGGAAATTATTTAAAAATCTAGATCTGAGGCATCATCTCGTGCTGCTGTTAGGGTTAGAGTTCAGACGAAGTCCAAAGGACAGTCTGTGGAGCAACCAGTGCCATCCACGGTACCAGGAGGTGTTCTTTATACGACATAAGACTTAATAAATAGGGTATCAGTGGAGGATAATTCCTTATCAGTAGCAGAAGGGGAGGAAATAGCAAGCAAGGGATCATAAGAGCTGAGTAATTCTAACTGGAAAGGAGAACCTCTAAAAGGGTTTTCATCCCCACGATACCAATGCAACGCTGTAAAAATTCCCGCAGCCGAATCAAATGATTCTGATTTGGTAAAATTATTCTTGAAATATTTTGAGTCACCAAGGGACCAGGGGAGCGCGGTGCAACTCCTACAGTTGAATCACTCCAAATACCAGCTACAGAACCAGTCGAAATTCCAAGTGAGTATTGGAGGGTATATATGGCACCTGTTTATTTTCCCATTGGAAATGTTACAGGTGATGCACCAATGAGACCCATCCCTTTAAAAACTTTGCCTAGTTTCCATGGGCTTACTTCTGAAGACCCTGATATGTTTCTTTTTGAATTTGATATTGTTTGTCGAGGATATGAATATATTGCTGATGCTCAGAAATTGAAGATATTCCCTAATACCCTAAAGGGGACAGCCCTAATATGGTTCATGGGTTTAGGAGGAAGTACGATTACCTCATGGGAAGGGATGAAAGAATATTTCTTGGAGAAATAACAATATTATTGTAAGTCCCGTGACATTAAGGAGGAAATATTTAAATTTTCACAGAAAGAGGATGAACATGGAGGACTGTGTGGAACGATTTAAATACATATTGCAGAGGTCAGGACATAGTGACCTGGACAAAGACAATTTGAAGATCATTCTTCTCTGAGCACTTAGGGAAGACTCTCTGAAACTTCTAAATATAGTAGGCAAAGGGGATATTTTGAAAGAAGACTTCGATACTATCTGTGATTATTGTATTAAGTGTTCACGGGGGCATGCAAGGAGTGGACAGGGAATTCGGTCATCCAATACTTTCGGTGGAGGGGTTACAAAAGCAGAAATTGGAAATATACTGGACAACCTAAGGACCAATATTCTGAGCACACTCTCATCTCAGATGGACACTCTGCAGGAAAAACAAAATTAGATGGAATTGGAAAAAACCATGGCCATATTCTACCCATAGTTCAAAAAGAAGCATCCTTTGAAGGAATGCCCGTTGAACACGGTGGAAGCTCGCACAATATCTAAACAGACTCACACAACCAGTTCGTGTCCTTCCCTTCTCGGGCTGAAAGCAACTTTCCAAGGAGCAAGCAAAGAAAGCGTGATAGACCAACTCTACTTCATGGGGTAAAAGAAGCCGTGACAACCTCGACCACCAACTATGAATCCAGATATGTTTCAGGACCCATCTTAGTACTTTAAAAATTTACATATGGGTCCCGAATCTACACCGTTTCTAGCTATGTGGTCTCAATATCAGTATCCCCCTTGGCAAGAATGGGTTCCCTAGGCCAGTCCGAATCCTTCATGTAATCAGACCTGGCGTGGACCCTCTCCTACCGGATAGTTTCCTCAGTCTATGCCTCAACAACAAATTCATTTTCCCTCCAATGTATCCCCAGGAAACCCAGCCATTAGACCCCAACTTCCTATCCAACCCAACCTGAATCCGAACAAAAAAGGGGTCCAACAAACAGACACTCTGAACCTTCTGTCTTACAACATCTCTACCGTGGGACTCAATGAGATAAATCTATGGTCTGGCCAGGTAGTGAATGCACCTACTTCACCTATTATTATAGAACAATTTGAAAATGAAGATACTGAACCAGAACAGAGAACAATGAGGGAGAACTCAGACCAAAACATAGTAAATCAGATGCCTTCCCCAAACTGTCCCTAATCAAGGTCATTTAACTTCTCCTCTATATCCTGAAAGACTAACGTTGAGTAAACCAAACCCTCAAGTAGAATTTGACTTCCTAGGGGAACTGTAGAATATATTTGTTAAAATACCCCTGTTATAATATATGAGGGATGTAACTATATATGCAAAAACCCTGAAGGAATACTGCTCTAAGAAACCAGGGAGGAAACCTAAGGATCCATTAACCATTCATGTAGTGGGCAGAATATCCAATTTCATGTTAGGAAAAATCATGCCTGTAAAATACGAAGACCCTGGGAACCTGATTCTAACAATACAGATTAATGGGGTTGAAATCCCAAACGTACTTGTGGTTTTGGGAGCGGCCATTAACATTATCACTGCTAAAAAAATGAACACATTTGGACTTGGAAACATTAAACAAACCCCTACTATCCTGGAACTTGCAGACAGATCCACAATTAAAACAATGGGGAAATTAGAGGATGTGATCATTTCAGTAGACTCATGGCATTACCCTGTGGACCTCCTTATATTACAGACCTGTTCTTCAGTAGGTGGTCACCCATTCATCCTAGGAAGACCCTGGCTTGCAACTGCAGATGCCTACATAGGGTGCCGATCTGGGCACATGATTATATCAAATGGGACAATTACAAAGAATCTCAAGCTTTATCCTCCTGCAGAACCAAGCCCATCTGAAAAATCATTACCCAATCAAAAATATCTACCTGTAGAAGAGCCTGAACCTAAAAATGAAGATGTTAGACCAGTCCTCACTATTGGTCAGGCCCTTCAATTCAAAACAGAAACTGAGGATGATGCCATTAACTCTTTCATTAATGATTCTAGTTCTATTTCTGATTCAACTTTACATATTCTAGAATCTTCTATGAGCTGTGAGACATAGGAAAACATTGAACCAAAATATAACATCGAAGACATTCTTGTAACCTCATCCCATGATAGTACTCCAATCGAGATTGAACCAGGGAAAACACTTAATATCAACCCAAAACTGTCTGAATCTTAGACAAAACAGCTTTTGAAAGTCCTTCAAGATCATTAGGAATATTTTTCTTGGGATTATATCGATATGAAGGGTATCCCTACGAACTTATGCACTCATCATATCTATATTAAAGAATATTGTCACCATGTAAGACAACCTCAACGGAGGATGGATCCTACTCTCAAAAACATTGTCAAGGAAGAAATGCAAAAATTATTGGATGTAGGATTCATTTACCCCATCTCAAATAGCCAATGGGTATCCCCGCTAGTCATTTTTCCCAAAAAGAATGGTAAATGGTGGATCTGTGTAGACTACAGGGAACTATATAAGGCGGCACAAAAATACCATTTCCCTTTGCCATTCATTGACCAAGTCCTGGATACCTTGGCTGGGAAGAAGTTATTTTCCTTCCTAGACGGATTCAGTGGATATAACCAGATCCAGATAGCCCCGAAAGACCAAGATAAAACAACTTTCACATGCCCCTGGGGAACCTTTGCATACAAGGTCCTCCCATTTGGCCTGTGTAATGCTCCTGCTACCTTCCAGAGGGAAATCTTGGGATTATTTTATGATTTATTTGATGATAGTGTTGAGATCTATATGGATGATTTTAATCCATATGGGAACTCATTTGAGGAAGGGTTGGAAAATATGGAGAAATTACTCAAAAGATGTAAGCAGACTCATGTATCTTTGAGTACAATGAAATGCCATATGATGATGGAGGAAGGAGTAGTGTTGGGAAATTCGCTCTCAGCTGCTGGAATTCAAGTTGATACGGCTAAAGTAGAGGTAATATTACACTTCTCAGTACCCAAAACACCTACACAAGCACATAGCTTTATTTGTTGTGCTGGTTATTACAGACGCTTTATAGAAATTTTTTCTAAAATAGCACACCCACTATTTCAATTGCTAACAAAAGATGCAGAATTTTTGTGGACTGAAGATTGTGAAACAACTTTCATGAAAATTAAGGGGTTGGTGTGCACGGCTCCAATCCTCCGAGGACCTGATTGGGCATTTCCGTTTCACATACATACCGATGCTTCTCAGACAAAAGTAGGGGCTGTTTTAGGACAACATGTAGACAAAACATTGTATGCAATTTACTATGTCAACAAGAACTTAATTCCTGATGAATTAAATTACACAGTGACAGAAAAATAATTCCTAGCTGTCATTTATGCTGTCAATAAGTTCCAGCACTACATCACCGGGTATTATACTGTTGTCCATACTGATCACACAACAATCAGGTATTTGATGAATAAACCTATTACTCCTAGCCGTATTACAAGATGGTTACTATTGCTTCAAGAATTTGATATTACAATAGTAGACAAGCCAGGAAAAGATAATGTAGTGGCTGATTTCCTATCTAGAATGGATAACAATGATGAATGCACACTTGTAGAAGATAGTTTTCCCAATGACCATCTTTTTTCAGTTTCTACTAAACCTTTGTGGTATGCAGATATTGCTAACTATCTTGCTACGGGGAAAGTGCCTCCTCATTTTTCATACAGGGAACAACGAATAATTATTCATCGCAGTGCCCGATATTCTTGGATGGCAGGGTACATTTTTCACAGAGGAGCAGATAAGCATATCCAATGCTGTGTGTATGAGGATGATATTTATGAGATATTGAAAGTTGCTCATGATGGCCCTTGTGGAGGGAATTTTGCAGACAAAAGAACAGGCCATAAGGTGCTACAAATGGGATATTACTGGCCTTCTATATTTCGTGATGCACAAAATTATGTTAAGAGGTGTTATAGTTGCCAACGTATGGGGCAGCCGAGTCGAGTTGATGAAATTCCTTTGCAGGCACAGGTAGTCCTCGAGCCTTTTGAGAAATGGGCTATTGAATTCGTTGGACCCTTTAACCCACCCTCCTAGAAAAAAGTCCACATATTGGTCTGTACAGATTACGTGACTAAGTTGGTGGAAGCCAAAGCTGTTGCGAAAGAAATAGAGCAGGTGGTCTCAGACATTCTATTTGAAGAAATTTTTTCTCGTTACGGTACTCCAAGAGAGATTGTTTCAGATGGAGGAGCATAATTCACATCACACATGATAGCAAAGTTCATGCAGAAATATGGGGTCAAACACAAAGTGACATCTCCATACCACCCCCAGGCGAATGGAAAAGTGGAAAGCACAAACAAGACATTGGAAAACATCTTGACAAAAAATGTGGCTTACCATCGTCAGGATTGGGCTTAGAGGCTGCTTGAAGCTCTCTGGGCGTACATAAAAACATGGCGAAACACAACTGGGTTTTCACCATTTGAGATGGTTTATAGGAAATCCCCATCATTTCCAATATAATTTGAAATCAATACACTCAGAACAGCTCTTGAAGTTGGTTTGGATCTATCAGATGCCTAGAAACACCGACTGGCCCAGCTCAATGAACTTGATGAAATCCGTTCAATGGGTGTCTAGAGAACTACTGCTATTCAACAATAGAGAATGAAATGGCATGATAAGTTTATTAAAAATAAGGTGTTTCAAATTGGAGATTGGGCACTAATTTATGACTCCCGCTTTAAGGATTTTAAAGGGAATCTTTGCACTCATTTGATGGGACCTTATGAGGTGGACGCTGTATTTGATAATGGAACAGTCAAGCTAGTCACAATTGATGGTACACGTACTTAATTTATAGTCAATGGAAATCACTTGAGATTGTACCACTACCCGACCTCTAAGGATGCCTTTATCAAACACCTCTTTGATAAATATGGTTTGAAGGTCATCAGCGCAAAGAACTCTTCCTATGCACCCTTGCTGTAAAAAGAAAAAATGAAAAAAAAAATAATAATGAATAAAGAATTATGTTTTATTTTGTTGTCTTTTTGCAGGAGTTACTACTACGGAGTAAGAATCAAAGAAAATTTTCCAAAGTGTCAGTTTCTTTTGTAACTCGGTTGCTGCTACTTATGGTGCTATTACTCAGTTGCTTCTACTCATGGTGTTGTTACTCGGGTGCTGCTACTCGTGATGCTGATAGATTGGATGATGCTACTCGATGTTGTTACTCGGTTGCTGCTACTCATGGTGTTGTTACTCGGGTGCTGCTACTTGTGATGCTGTTACACTGGATGCTGCTACTCGATGTTGTTACTCTAGATGCTGCTATACCGGATGCTGTTACTCGTACTGCTGTTACTTCGATGCTGCTACTCGCACTGCTGTTACTCTGATGCTGCTATTCGTGACGTTGTTACACCGGATGCTGCTACTCGATGCTGTTACTCAAGATGCTACTACACTAGATGCTGTTACTCGTACTGCATTACTCCGATTCTACTAATTGCACTGATGTTACATCAGATGCTACTACTCACACTGCTGTTACACCGGATGCTGCTACTCACACTGATGTTACATCAGATGCTGCTACTCGCACTGCTGTTACACCGGATGCTGCTACTCGATGCTATTACTCCAGATGCTGCTACACTGGATGTTGTTACTCGTACTAATGTTACTCTGATGTTGCTACTCGCATTGCTGTTACTCCGATGCTGCTACTCGATGCTGTTACTCCATATGCTGCTACACCGGATGCTGTTACTCGTACTGCTGTTACTCCGATGCTGCTAGTCGATGCTATTACATTGGATGCTGTTACTCACACTGCTGTTACTCTGGATGCTGCTACTCGTACTGCTGTTACTCCATCTACATCATTACTGCGTCGTCATCCTACCAACCGTCACATCGTCCAGGTAGGCTGTCAGGTACGCCTCCATGTGACTTTTACTGATTTAATTAAATATCCCATGTGAATATTTTAATGCCACGGACGGAAAAAATTTAAGTTGGGGGGGTGCCGTCATAGTCAAGGACGTCGTAATAATTACCTCATAAATCATTATGACATTCCATGCATAGGTACACCTTACAATCCCCATCAACATTCGATTTAATCATTTAATATGTATTGGGATCCGTAATATGTCTTTTCCACTCCATACGAAATAATTATTACTTTTATTTCACCACACTTACCATATTATTTTATGATTTTTCTCGGTCTCCGACAACTATTGTCTGTATTTACCATTACCACTTTCCATTTTCACCATGTTGTTTCTCCGAATTTGGTATCCACCACCTTGTCCAACGGTCTGCTGTTACAGGAAGTGCTGCTACAAGTATCCACAGTATGGGTGGGCTGGCTATGTGGCATGAACCTGAAAACACAGCTTCAGTCCGCAGCAATCCAGAAGTATGGAAAATCTTTGTCGATGCAGGGTGGGATACCTACTTTGATAGGTTTCAAGGATTTGATGGAGGAATAACAATGGAGTTCGCACTAAATTTAGAGGATAACTACTCACGGGTCAGAGGTTTGGAAGTTCCTATAATAGAAGAGGTAATTGCAAAGGTTAGAGGGCTGAGACAACAGGGGAAACAATGGTTTGCTCAGAAATTTTCTCTCTCGGAATTTCCCTAATTGTTCTTGCAGGCAGGGGAAAGTGTCGTTCAAATGGGCAGAGGATATGAGCATAGGACTATGCCGTATCCTTGGAATGAAGTTGCAGGTTTTGTAATAAAATACATAACTTGCAAAGGCCGAGCCACAACTCTATTCAAATATCATTTTAAAATTTTAACGCACCTTCGATTTCCACAGGCTCAGGTACATGCCTTGAACATGCCCTTCTTCCTATTGAAACAACTGCAGCATATAGCACAGGCTGCTCGGAGTTTGCACTGAATGCCAGCAGTGCTTTCCAATCACAGATTGGTGCGATTATTGGTCATGCATGCAATGAACAAGCTTCGGGTCTCCTGGGCGAAACTCTGTGGGTCCTCAGAAGAAGAGGTAGCAGCCATTATTACCGCTAGAGAAGAGGAACCAGTCCCTCTGGCTGGTTTGGCAGAAGCAGAAAATTTGAAAGGGATTGACCAAGAGGAACCCGCGGAAATGGAAATGGAAGTTGATCATGAGGAACCTGAAGAAGTGGAAATGATGGTCGATCAAGGGGAACCTGTGTTGGGACGCTAGTTTGTCATTATTATTATCACTTTTTAATACCTATTTCATCCATTTCTACCATTCTTTATCACGTCATTTATCATGGTTTATCATATAATTCCATCTTATAACTATTTATGCTCTTATGGATAAATATTATTTCCTCTCCTTTATTCTTAATAAATTAATGATTATTATGCATGATTTTACCAATAATGGTTTATTAATATATTTTGTAACATCACTCACCATTTTAGCCTCCAAGATATTTCCCAGATTGCAGATTTGATCTCCAGCTCATCATCAAATATTCCAACTCAGAAATTCGATGGAATAAGAAGTGTCAGTTTTGCGTTGGACATTCTAGTTAAATGGAGAAGAATTTGGAAAATCCGAAACATGGGTTTTGTCCAGAACGGAAGGAATTAACTTTTATGAAGAACGTTTTGCCCAAATTCAGTCTGTATTAAGAGAAACAGAAGGTTCTCTGAAGATGATTTTCCCAGATTCACTGTTGCAGCCGTTTTCCAAATTATCTCAGCTGCAAATCCAAATTCGACCTGTTCCTGTTGAATGATTGATGTAAATATATTTTCTTGCTGATCAAGTTGTTGGGAAAAATCCAATTTTGTTATGAGGGATCACATTTACTATTTACTTTCTCCTCTTTCTGATTATAAAAGGAGAGCGTGTATTATGATTATGGAGAGATTTCCTTTTGTAATTTTCAGAATTGTTCATCAACTCTTGTTAATTAAAAACAACGTACGATTGCTTGTAAACTCTGCTACATATGATTAATACATAAATTCGGTTGATGTTCCATTATTTGATACTGGAGTAGTTTGGCAGTGCTCCACTAGTGGCAAAGGGCCCAGCCCTGGTGGATCCACTTGCCATTTGTATCATTACTTTCCTAATCTAGTCGTGTGATGGTTTGCATTAGTTCTCACTTTCTTTAGTTGCATTGCTTCATAGTTTCCATGCTTAATAGTTTACTGTTTCAATGCTTTATGAAACTGGTGTGTTGCATTAGTGAATTGCGTTGCTGATCCTTTCAAACATAACAAGAATATTTATTTCTTTATAACATGTATTGTTATGCTTTGCAATTACAGAGCTTCGCTATTCAGGATTTGTTGTTCATTTCCATCAAGTAGGATTTTCTGTTCATTTACATTTGCTGTTTAATTGCATTAAATAGGATTTGCTATTCATTTCCATTTGCTGTTCATTTCCAGTAAATAGAACTGTTGTTCATTTCTGTTAATTAGCTTTACCATTTATTCCTTTCTTGCAAGAGTTTGGCTTTTCTTTGGAGTGTTATTACAGAGAGCTTGCTTATTCTATTTTCATTAGCAGCATTAGTGAGTTAACACAGTTACGATTTCCATTTAATTGATTTAGTGTGGAGTGTAAAATCATCAACTCTAAAGGACATTAGTTGTTACTGCCTATGTTCTCAGATTGATTACCTTGTTCATATTTGATTTCATTTACATCAGTTGACAGAGGAAAGAGTTATTACTACTGCATCCTTGACTGATGATTGTTGAGTGAAGTGATTGAATTTCAGAACATTGAATTTCATATTGTTGTAATTAGATTTCATTTTCAAGCATCCGTTTATTCTTGTATTTAAAATATCTATACTACATTTTAAGAAACATTGTTCTATAGGGTTATAACGTGCACATATTGTGTACACTCTTTAAATAATAGGACTTTCCCGGGTTGATAATTAATGTGGGATAAATAGGAATTTTAAAAGGCACCTTTTAAAACCCAACAACCTGAAGAAATGAGAATGGAGGAGGTAATTGGCGACAAAACCGAGGCTTCCACATAAGAACCAACCTCGCTTGAAGAGCCCACAGATGAAGAGATTATGGACATCGTGCAGGAAATCAGGACTGTCATACAGTCGTCAACTATTGTCAATGAAGAACAAGGGAGTGAAATGGTGGACAGAGAAATGGCAAGTGATGATGTTTTGCAAGAAACATCATCACCTTCTCAAGCAAATATGGATGTTGATACGAGTGGGGGTGTTACACAAGAACCACCCCCAATTCAGGTAGAAAAGGAGGATTCAACCTGCGAAATCGACGTTGTTCCTCAAGAACTGGTACCAACTGTGGAAAAATAGGCAATTCACGAGGAACATGATGGTAGAGAAGAAATGAACTAGGAGTTGATACAGAACCAGTATCGACACTAGAAGAAGAAATGGTGAACAAAGAGCGAGAGGACAGAAGGGAAACAAGCTGCAGAATCAATGCTGCTCCACAAGAACCAGCATCGACCCTGGTTGAGGTAATAATGCGCGAAGTTTCAGTTCAAGCCGTAAATGAGAATAATGAGTCTGGCCCCCACTCTCCGTTCCAGTCCATGATGCCTAGAAGGGCGAGGGGATTCCACTCGCCCAAACGATTAACAAAGGAAGTAGTTGTCCCTCTAGTTCTTAAAATTGTTGACACAGCCAAAATTGGCTCGGTCACTACCAAACCTTTGTTGGAGCACTTAGAGGCTCGCAAAGAAGATAGAACTCCTATAGAGACACCAGGACACAGAGTGGTCATTAAAAATGTTGACCAGATGGCAGGAGTCCCTGAGGGGAATATAGAGAAAGAAGCCCTTGAAGATAGGGAGCCCAGCCAGAAAGGCTTAACAAGAGAATCCATTGAGAACACCGGCAACATTCCACCACGTCCTGAGCCTGTCATAGGCCTAGAGACTGAATTTATTGTTAAACAAGAATGGGTTGAATAGTGTGAGAAAATAAGGTTACCTCTCAAAAAGAGGTATCAGCTGCAGTTCAGTGAAACCATGAGACTAAAAAGGGAGGTTCGAGATTTGAAAAGGCAAGTTTCTCGGCTAAAAAAGAAGGTAAAAATCTACAAATGGAGGGAAATAAAGCTGAAATTTGAGGTCTCCTCTGCAGCCACCTAGACCGCCCCGATCGAAGAATTGTTTGAAGGCCGGGAATTTGTATTGGCCGTTGAGATCCAGAAGTGGCATTCTGTTGCGAGTGATCATAAGAAGGAAACAACTCGAGTTCAAGAACAGGCTGCTAGAGTCTTCATAGGGTACATGGATCAGTTATATAAGGCGCGACTGAAGTAGGCTAAACAGAAGTCAAAATAGAAGAATTGGAAGAACAAGTGCAGCTGCTGCAAACAGATAAGGAAAATATTTTCTCCCTAGCACAACAGGTAATGCCCTGCAGACCTCCGACACATAGCTATGCCTTATTCCTTCACAAGAAATTTCTTTTCTTTTATATTTAAAGTATATATAAGGATATTTGGTACAAAATTGAGGACCCCATTCAATTTCTCCGTATTTTAAAAATTCACGATATCATAGGACAACATTTAATGTGCGAGCTCTACATGCATGGGTATTTCTTAAGGCATGATTAGTCCTTTAACCCCATTCCATTCGTGGGGGAAATCCATTTAAGAGCTTTCACTTCTTATACCATCAATCAGATTAATTGGAGAAAGGCCTGGGATACATTTGAAGAAAACCAAGATGGAAGGCCCTTAATGATGAGGAAAGAGCATGACCAGTCCTAAAATATTTATAACAAGAATTATACATTCTTATACATTGAGGGTCGTAGAGAACACATGTTGGAAACCCAAAAATGGTGTGCTGACCTATGTGTCAGACAAATTACAATGTTCCATAAGGAAGCGCTGGACAGTTGTCAGAAAAGGTGGATGTTGTCATCTTCAGCCGCCAGAGAATGAGAACCATTTGGGGCACCTAAATTTGCACGGGCTTTAGAAAGAATGCTATGTTTTGTGGCATGCATTCATACTTGTGGGGTCAGATGGATGGGATTGAGGTTTCAATTTACCCTTCTCTAGTTGCCAACCGAGTGGTATACTCTTGCATACAACGTTGATCCAGACTGGTGGAAGGATGTTGTTTTGACAGAGGGATATAAGCCACCAGAGACATAAATGGCTGAAGAGTATGACCTCACATAGCTTCATGCTGATCACAGTTGGTCCAATCCTGATCTAAGGAGACAACGAGCTGCATGAGGACATGCAGATAGAATAGTTGGGGGGAGGTGTTGGGTACCAGATTTGTATACTTTCTTCTTCCATTTTACCCTATCTTTCTGTCTCTTTGTACCATTATTACTCTTAAATGCATGAGGTAAAACCATTTTCCTTATATTTCATGGGATATTTGATTAATGAAGTAATTTTCAGGGAGGTTTTACCTTTTTACATATTAACTCCGATATTTATACAGATTCAGCCAAAACAAGAGTGTTGCAGCTGTGAGTCAAAGAACAACCTATCATCTCTAATGTTATCCTCATTTTCTGTTATAGTGTAACAGACTCTGTTTATATCAGCGCCATTTCAGGCCTTTTTACAGTTTCCTTCCGGGCAACTAGGTTGCCGTTGTAACAAAATGTATTTTTGTGATTATGGAGTTGCTGAAGGGAATCGGGGATTCCAGGACATTTGTATAAAGAGGCCTATGGGCTGTGAATCGGGGTTAAGCCCCTTTACATACAGATCTTGTAACGAATCTATTCTGTCATTAATCAAATGCACAACATCTTGCTATTTCTTCTGTAATTCGTGAGTATACCGCAGCCATGATTAGAGAGTTGGGCCCACTCTTCTGATCAGGTGTTGCGTTTTCCTTTCTTGCATAATTTTTATGATTTAGTGTGATTTTATTATTGCTATTACAGTTAATATTTAATTGCTGTGAATGTCTTTCAATTATGCAGTTTACTTAATTGCTGTTACATTGGTCTGTATGTTATGGATTTAAACCTGTGATCTAAAATAGGTCATGTGCTTGTGTCTGCATATACTTTGCCGTTAGTCTTGAAATAAATAACACCCTCGAGTTGATAATTTATGTGGAAAAAGGGTTGAACATTGTTCATATCCGGACACCAACAACACCCTTGGGAAAAATGGTTAAAAACACGAAGCGAGGTAAATGATAATGATGGAGAAGAGGTGAAAGAAAATTAAAATAAGGCAGGATGGGTAGGATGCAAATACCAGTGCTAACATCAAATCCAGCTGGGGATGATATCTTCTTCTAAGGAGGTGTCAAGAACCACATATCTCTGAATTTGTAGATCAGTGCCTTATCCATTGGGAAATGGAGTCCAATCTGTAAACTGAAACTAAAAATACACTTCAAACTTCAACCCACACTAATAGATCATAAAAGCCTTAGGGCCTTCACTTCGGGCCTCAAACCTTGATGAATTATGTCAATACTTGCTGAAAAATGAAATTGAAAGAAACTTGTTGCCGAAAATAAAATAAAACAAAACTGAAATGATACCAATCTACTGCAAAATTGTAGATTAGGTGAAATTTTCCTTCCAGTGTAACCAATCTAGGAGATGGCTACTTACTGAAGTTCCGCTCTCACTTTCCTCGAGTAGGAAGAATGATGTACATGTAGGCAATTCACAATAAAAACTAAAACCAAGGTTTATGCTGACAAACGAGACAACATTCATGTTCTCCAATGATTGCAAAAGATTGTCGAATGGGTCTTGAAAATCCTGAAGCATTACCTTGTCTTGATATCCAACAACAAAAATACAAGTACTCCCTTCATTTTGATCTGAAAGGACACTTGTTTGTTGATCGATAGGAAGGCATAGAGAAGTATAACCTTCTGCTATCTGAGTGTTGGCTGAAAATTCCATAAGCATGAGAAATTCTGACTCAATCTCTGGCATTTTTCCTCTCTCGTTCACACTCCTCAAATTCATAGTCTAAGTCATCCTTAAACAAGAAACATTATTCAATATTATCAAACATGACAGCACTATCATCTTCATGAAAGAAAACGGTATCTACTAGCTGATCTCCTTGTAGGGAATCATCATCATAAATTGGTTTACTCACAATAATTTCTTGTATAGTTTCATCAAGCTCCTCATCAAAATTATCTTTAGATTTATCGTACTTAAGAAAATCAGGTTCAGGATAAACTTCATCAAATATGAACATTCAAAAAGGAGATTGTATTTTTTCATGATGATCTATAAATCTAGTTTCAGGATTGTCCTCATTTAAACTTAGATTTTTACTTTAAAAAATGGAAGAAGTTTTACTGACACTTTCTTGACTATGTGAACACTGCAAACCTGCTTTAGCTTGGACTGTAATATCAATTTTTAGGATTTGATCTATCTCATCTTCAGACATAGGAGAAAGTAATTTTTGTTTTATTTTGATAACAGAGTAATTGTCTTCTTTCTCTCCTAAAGATTCATAAGGATGATGAATATCTTCTTTAACCTTTGGCTGATCAAATTTTTGTACTGCTGCAAGAATTGTCTCCTGTGGGAAGTCTTTATGAACATCATGACAATATAAATCATCTTTTTCTTCCATGAGAGAAATCAATTTCCCTTTTTGGTGATGAAAAGGATTGTCATGCAAAGCCTCCAAGATCTCTTCATCCATGAACTCATTATCATCATAAGAATCCTCTAGGTTTTGAATGAAAACCTAAAATTGATCACAACAATTATTAACCAAAGATAAAGAAGGGTATAAATCCTTGTATTCTTCATAAAATATTGAATGGAAAACTCTAAGAGAACAAATACTGGCAGGTGAAAAACCTTCATACCAAGATTGGGCTTTTACTTCAAGAGAAGCCATGAACATTTTTAAGAGACAATCTTCAGGAAATTCAACCTTCAACTTGCGTGTATGCATGTGAAATTTAACTAGATGTAAAGCAGCATGATTCCTATCATCATCTTTAAACATATGCAAATTCCTTTGCCAATCTACCTTAGGAATTTTATTTGGGAAACCTAGAATGTGATCCTGACTCATGGGAGGATACCTTCTTGCAACAATTTCCATCTTGAAAATACTTGAAGCTACTGATCTTCATGCAATGGAGTAGCCATGAAGTGTTGATTTTCTGGATCTTTCAGTCAATGGAGTTGCGTAGTGAATGGTTCAGCCTTCATATATGTCCAAATATTGTTCACTATCAACAATTAGATCTAAACCTTTATCATTATTTCCCAGGGAAGATTTTTCTTTTCACCTCCCTGACAACGATGCTAGAATGTTATCGCTCCTCCAGATTCCTAAGGCTGAAGAAGGAATCCTAACAGAGGTAACCATAGACCAAGCTTTTGACTTGATAGCTAACACTATCAAGTCGGAGAGGGCTCTCTCCGAAAAGGTTACAGCCAGGAAAGCTAGAGAAATTAGGGTTTTTAGCCTAGATATTGATTATAGGGGGTTGTTTTGATTTGATTTTGGTTGGGTTATCACTGGATGAAGAAATAAGGTCAAGGGAGCTAGGTCAGGAAAAATGAGATAGGGTTGCAGGGATTAATGGGAAAAGGTAGGCACAAGGCTAATCACAAAAAGATGATTGTGATGGAGTGGTTTTGAGACTGAAGAGAAGCTAGGAAGAGCATGGGAGATGTATTCTTCTTAGATAGATGAAAATGAACAAACTATGATCAATTCCCCAAAACAAAGCATGAGCAAGCATGTGTTCTATTTATCAAACTTGAAAGAGATCATACCATAGAGATGAAGTGAACATGAATAAAATACATTATAACATATGAAACTAAAGAAAATACAATGATAAACATCAACACCATAGGTATCCCATAAAATAGCAGCAACTCCTCTTTATTAGCTGGCCAAACTGAATACAATAGTTCCTTGATCAATAAGAAAACATACAAATGGATTCGAAACTTAGAAAATGAATTAGAAAGTACAATATATAGGCCTCAAACAAACTATCCCAACCTCAGGGGTCGAATCCCTAAGTTGAGGAGCTGATCCACCAAAGTCTGAATTGAAAGCTGAAGTGTAGGATCGTCAAACTGACTCATCCCTAACTTTAGTGAATTGATTCATTACACCTCTTTGAGTTCATTTACCCAATTTATTTACCCTAGGTAATAGTAAAAAAACCATAATTAAATTTACCATGCTCAATTACATAAGTGACATCATGATTGTTAAGACAAAAGTAAAAATTTTCAATGAAATTTCAAAAAATATCAGCAAACTGTCATTTGCACCCTCACTGTGTCATTTGCATCCTCCATCTTGCTGGCCACTTGTGGAGGCCTTATGGATGCCCAAATTGGGCCCAGGTTAGCGCGTTGGAAATCCCTTCAAGTCTAGGTTCTAGATATGCCTTTAGTTTTAAAAATGAAGGTCATTTACCCCCTCAAAAATCGAATCTACCAAGATTAGTATTTGCACAACGCCTAGGTGAAAACAGGGACATAAATGTGGTTTTTTGATCTTTTCACCTATCAAAACTACAAACCAAGGCTGTAAACATGGCTTTATGAGATGCATTGGTCATTGGGAATCCAATGGTGCATTTATTTTTCTCAAAAAGTGCCCCAATTATTTGCGTAGCATCAAGAGCACTGTGCAAATGCCCAATTTTCTGCTAAATAATTGTCTAAAAAAAAACATAGAGATTTCCAGATTTTGACAAAAAGTTAGGAAATGCCTCAAAATGGTTGATATGGCTGATGATGGTGTGTCTAGGCTTGGAGGGAAGCCTAAAAAAGTATGTCCAATTTCTTCTTCTCTTCTTGGTGAGTTAGGGCTTTTATTTTTTGTAATATTGCTTTTTAGGAATTTCTGCAATTTCTTCAATGAGGACGTTGTATAAGGAAAGCCTTGAAATAAAAACATAGAACAGGACTTGGATCCTCTTATATATGCTGTATGTAGCTTAAATATGAAATGGCATCAGAAACAAATCAACCTAGCTACATTAAACAGATCTCCCCGACTCATATATGCTCAAAAACACCCCAATCCCACAACTTCATAAAATAGAACTGCTGAAGACTGCAACAACATAATTTTCATTAGGGTATCTAAAAAAAATATGAATTAGTATATATCTGGAACTTTCATTAATCATGAGATCAGAAATAAGAGGTTAGACCCCTTTTACAAGCATATCAAAACATCTCGGCAAGGGTTTCCGGCAAAATAACAATATAAAATGCAGCACTGCATAAAATAATGCTGTACACAAAAACTCAGTATTAGAGGCCTCACGAAGTGAGATAGACACCTCCTCCTTTGAAACAAGCACAAAGTAGGAGGGTTTCACCCAACAGCTACTGCTACTGCAGAAATGACGCAGTTACTAGAAATGACTGATCTGTATATGATTTCGAATGGATATCCTCAAGATAAATGATGAAAATTAAGCTCAAGACCTTCTCCTTAGATCTCCCAATCAGCTAGACCAAAGGTGAAGATGGAATTCCCGCATGATAATTCTTTGCACTAAACAGTGCTGCAACTCCGGCTAAACAGCTAAAGCTTGCAATCAATCAAAAGACCAAACAAAGATGAATATTGAATGCCTTCCTTGCTGCTATCTCCTCCTTCTTATCCTTGGTGAGCTTCCTCACCCCAGACCACACTCATTGATGATGTGACTTCCTTGAGAAGATTCCCCTTTCAAAACTGCGCTGCCTTAGTTAGTTTCCCTCCTCTTATAACAATGTTGTTGACTTGGTCAACTGGATCTAGCTCATTTCTTTTCTTCTCTTTCACACCAAAGTGGCTTTAATTTGTCCTCCTAATCCAATCGCTTTTCACACTGGGATATGTTTTATTGTCCTCCCTACTCTTTATTTAAAAAATGGAGCAGTTATAATATTCCAAGTAGCAGTGGCTAATTGGGAATATTACAGTCCTCCCCACTCAAAATTTTCTTGCCCAAAAGCAACAGTGAAGAAGGACGCTGCAAGATTTTCTCTCCCTCCCAAGTGGCATCCTCATTCGGTAGATTCCTCCATCGAATCAGATATTCCTTGATGACTCTGTTTCTTAACTGTCTCTCCCTTATGTCTAAGATTGCCTCTGGCTGCAAAATTAGGTGGCCCTCATCATCAATAGGGGGAAGATCCATGTTGGCAACCAAATTCCTCCCAAAGGCCTTCTTGAGGCAAGAAACATGAAATATATTGTGGATTTTTCTCCCTTTAGGAAGCTCCAACTCATATGCTACCTTACCAACACATTTGATCACCTTGTGTGACCCATAGAAATGGGGTTTGAGCTTCTCAGCTCCCTTCTCCTTGAGTGTGGACTGTTTGTAAGGCTCAAGACGCAGATAGACAATATCTCCCACCTTAAACTGTCTTTCTATCCGACCCCGATCTGCATACATCTTTTCTCGTTCTGGGCAGTAGCAATGTTTTCCTTGAGTGCCCTGAGTATCTCCTGGTTCTCCTGAATCCATTCCTTTTCCCTTGGAGCCTTATTTTCCCCAAACATAACATCAGAAAATGAGAGTGCCTCATACCCATATAAGGCTCGGAATGGAGTCATGCCAATGGAAATATGGTGAGTAGTGTTGTAAAAATACTCTCCCAAGTGGATCCAACACAACCAAGCTCTCTGCTGCCCTGCTACACAGTTCCTCAAGTAGCCTTCTAGCCACTTGTTCACTATCTCGGTCTGTCCATCAGTTTGGGGGTTATAGCTAGTGCTTGGAGTCAAATTAGTCCCCACTAACCGGAAAAGTTCCTGCCAAAATCCACCCATGAAGTGGCTGTTCCGGTCACTCACTATGGTCCTTGGGAGACCATGGAGTCTAAATACATCTTTGAAGAAGAGCTCAACTACCTATGAAGCAATATAATGTGTAGAAATGGCAAAGAAATGAGAGTACTTTGTTAGTCTATCAATAACAACAAAGATACAATCCTTACGTTGGTAAGCCGGTGATGAAGTCCATAGAGATACTTTCCCACTTCCCATCCAAAATAGGTAGTGGCTTCAATAACCCAGCAGGGTGGGTGTGTTCTCCCTTATTTTGCTGGAAAATGGTGCACTCTCTGACATGTCGGAGAACATCCTACTTGGGACCCTTCCATGAGAATATCTCCCTTATGTCCCTGTAAGTTTTTGTGAAACCTTGATGCCGAGCAAGTGGGGAATCATGTGATGCCAATAAGATCTTCTCCTTGAGCTTGGAGTTCTTAGCCAAGAAGATCTAGTCCCAGTAATAGATGACCTCATCCATTACTTTGAAACTCTCATCCGATACCACCCCATCAAGTATCTCACATGCAAATTCATCTTTGGAATACTCAACTAAAAGTTGAGCCTTCCAATCTGCGTCCATGCCCCTCAAAGACAACACTGTAGGCCTCCTGGATAGTGTATCAGCTACTACATTTCTCTTTCCCTTGACATACTCTATGACAAAATCATAAGCTTGGATTTTTCTCACCCACTTCTGTTGTCTCTCCTGGAGTTGTTTCTATTCAAGGAAGAATCTAAGATTGTTATGGTCAGTCTTCACCTTGAACTTATTCCCCACCAAGTATTTCCGGAATTTGGCTAATGCATGCATGATTTCCAACATTTATTTATCATAGATGGGGTACAACCTCTCATGAGGGAGAAGCTTCCTACTCTCAAAGGCTATGGGATGCCCACCTTGCATCAAGACTGCCTCAATACCTTCACTTGATGCATCACATTCTAGAATAAAAGGTTGAGAAAAATAAGGCAAAACCAAAACAGGACAACTACTCATTACCTCTTTGAGCTTATCAAAAGCTCCCTGCACTGTAGGTGTCAAATGGAAAGCTCCTTTCTTTTTCAAGTCTGTCAGTGGTGCTGCTAGTTGTGAAAATGCTTTCACAAACTTCCGGTAATAAGTGCATATGCCCACAAACCCTCTGATTTCTATAACATTCCTGGACTCAGGCCAATCTCTGATAGCTTGGATCTTCTCCTCATGTACCCTCACTCCATCTACTCCTATGGTGTGCCCCCAATACAAAATATTTTTAAGGCCAAATTCACATTTGGAGAGCTTGGCATAGAATTGCTGCTCCTTGAGGATATGCAAAATTGTCTCAATATGCTGCAAGTGCTCCTCCAAAGTGCGGCTGTAGATAAGAATATCATCAAAGAAGACCAATATAAACTTTATCAAATGACCACGGAAGATGTGGTTCATGCAGGATTGGAAATTTTCTGGGGAATTGGTCAAAACAAAAGGCATTACCAGAAACTCAAAATGCCCATAGTGACATCTGAATGCTGTCTTGCGGATATCTTGCTCCCTCAACTTGATTTGATGATACTCGGATCTCAAATCAATCTTGGAGAAGTATTTAGATCCCCTTAGCTCATCGATCCTAGGTATAGGGTACCTGTTCTTCATGGTCTTCTTGTTCAAGGCCCTATAGTCAATTCACATCCTCAATGTGCCATATTTATTCTTTACTAAGACCACTAAAGAAGAAAAAGGACTAGTATTGGGCCTGATGTTTCCTAGAGCTAGCAGCTCTTGGATAGCCCTCTCAATATCATCTCTATAAGCCTTGGGATGCCTATAAGGAGTGGTGATTACTGCTTGGATCCCTTGTTCCAGCTCAATGGTGTGTTCAAACCCTCGGTCAGGAGGTCTCCCTGGTGGGATATCTCCAAATACTGTAGAATACCGGTCCAAGAGAGACTGAACATCTGGATGCACTGGTGAATCCTTGACCTTCACCTCTGATATATGCAACTCCACTGCCCATTCAACATCCCCTCTGCACAGATCTGCCTCCATCCTGTGTACTGAAACAACCTAAGGGGGGTATGTGTTTATACCCTTAATCTTTTGTTGCTGGCCATCCTTCCCTCCTGTCCATTCCATCTCGAAAGTTCTCCAATTAGTGGTAACTCTACCAAGAGTGATTAACCACTGGACTCCCAATATGACATTGGTGTCTGGAATATCTAGTGGTCTGTCAAGGTGTAGGTCCCCATGGTGATGGTTAGTGCCGGAACATACTTGGCACACTGCAGGGTCATAACTCCTGGGACCAAAACTGAGAATCCCTCAAACTCCTCCATGTGGATTCCTCTCCTTTGTACCAGCTGTGCATCAATAAAATTATGAGTAGCCCCACTATCTATCAACACAAAGACTCTTTGCCCCATAATAGTACCTCTCACCCTCAAGGTTAGATACTTTTGGACCCCTCTTAACGCTGCAATAGCTCCCCCTCTTGGAGCAAAGTCTTCTGTGGGTGGTACAGTGTTGGCATCCTTCTTTGAGAAGGTCTTGTTATGATGTGTCCTCCCTGCAACACATTATCCCTCCAAATCCTGGACATGGATTTTATTCCTTGGTCCTGAGTAAGCCTCCTGTTGTAATAACGTCCTTGCCCTGGGCAAGATGTGTTGTAGATCTCTAGCTTTCTCCACAGCTTCAAGGAGTGTGGTTGGTTTAGTGGATTTGACCAACCCTTGAAAAGGTTCAGCCACCCCATTAATAAACATGCATACCCTCCTGGTCATAGTGAGGTTGGATACCATCATTGAAAGCTGCAAATAATCAGCAATATAATCCTCAAGATCTCCCTCCTGTTTGAGCTTGGTTAACTTGACAAAGTGGGCTTCCGGATCTCTTGGATCAAACCTCTCCACTAGCTTCTTGGTGAAAGCTGAGTATGAAGTGATATGATGATTCCCAAGTGTGGTCAGTCCATGAAACCACCATTCTTGAGCTTCCCCTTCTAGGTGCAACACAGCTATCTTGATGGCTTCTATCTCAGAAACCTTGTTGAGTTGGAAGTATGTGTCCAGATTCTCCACCCAAGCCTTGGCTGTGCACTTAGGTGTCCCATAAAATGTGGGCAAGAAGAAACCTACCATACTGCACTGTAGGGCTGATCCTTGCATTAATTTCTCCTCCTTTTGATGAGGATTAATCCTCCTCCCATCCTTGATCCGACAAAACTCCTGAAAGCTCAAGTGCTCCTTGAACCCTTGAGATTGGAGTTCATATTCTTCAAAATATTCTCCCAAGGTTCCCTCCTTATCTCCCCCAGTTAGAAATGAAGGCATGGTAGAGCATTGTGATGCATCTGATGCCCCATGCCATTTGCAGTGCTGGTGCTTTCCTCATGGCAAAACCCTATAGAATGTCTCATCTCCTTGAGGTCCCTTGCAATGTTATGTAGGGTTTGGAGTAGGAGATTCAAAATGTATTCCTCCTCCATGCTGAAGATAAATTTTTCCCACAATCTGAGCCAAAAGTAGAGCTCTGATACCACTGTAATATTCCTTTTTAGGAATTTCTGCAATTTCTTCAATGAGGATGCTGTATAAGGAAAGAATTGCAATAAAAACACAGAAAAAGACTTGGATCCTCTTATATATGCTGTATGTAGCTTAAATATGAAATTTCATTAGAAACAAATCAACCTAGCTACATTAAACAGATCTCCCCGATTCATATATGCTCAAAAACACCCCAATCCCACAACTTCATAAAATAGAACTGCTGAAGACTGCAATAGCGTAATTTTCATTAGGGTATCTACAGAAAAATATGATTTAGTATATATCTGGAACTTTCATTAATCATGAGATCAGAAATAAGAGTTTAGACCCCTTTTACAAGCATATCAGAACATCCCGGCAAGGGTTTCCGGCAAAATAACAATATAAAATGCAACACTGCATAAAATAACATTGTACATAACAACTCAGTATTAGAAAATACTGAATATGATATGAAATAGATGAATGGTACAGAAATTTTCCCAAGGCCTCCTTCAATAGGCCTCTTGGATTGAAATAGACACCTCCTCCTCTGAAACAAGCACAAAATAGGAGGGTTTCACCCAACAACTACTACTACTGCAGAAATGACGCAGTTACTGGAAGTGACTGCACTGTATATGATGTAGAATGGATATCCTCAAGATAAATGATGAAAATTAAGCTCATGAACTTCTCCTTAGATCTCCCAATCAGCTAGAACAAAGGTGAAGATGGAATTCTCGCATGAGAATTCTTTGCACTAAACAATGCTGCAACTCTGGCTAAATAGCTGAAGCTGCAATCAGTCAAAAGACCAAAAAAATATGAATTCTGAATGCCTTCCTTGCTACTATATCCTCCTTCTTATCCTTGGTGAGCTTCCTCACCCCAGACCCCACTCATTGATGATGTGACTTCCTTGAGAAGATTCCCCTTTCAAAACTGCACTGCCTTAGTTAGTTTCCCTCCTCTTGTAACAACGCTGTTGACTTGGTCAACTGGATCTAGCTCATTGCTTTGCCCCTCTTTCACACAAAAGTGGCTTTAATTTTTCCTCCTAATCCAATCCATTTTCACACTGGGATATGTTTTATTGTCCTCCCTACTCTTTATTTAAAAAATGGAGCAGTTATAATATTCCAAGTAGTAGTGGCTAATTGGGAATATTACATTTTTTCATTTGCTACCTTTAGCTTTTCCCTTGTATTTATTTCTCTCTTGGCAGAGTGCTTGGCCATTCTCCTTTGAATTTGGTTGTTTCAAAGTGGCCATTGATGTATATATTTATGTTTTCATTATCATCCTCCTCACCTAGGTCAACGAGCTCAAAATCATGCTCAGTCTCATGGAGGTCCTCCTCATGTCTAACCTTTGCTTGAATTTATACCTCTGTCACTTTTTCTTTGCCTTTATCCAGTTTCTTTGTTGATGTAGAAGGCATGACCCCTTCCAATATGTGTGGAGCAAAAACATGCATGTGGCCTCCTCACCTATTTTTCCTCTCCTTCACTAATGACGTGTTTCCTCTTCTGTTGCCATGGTGTTTTTGTTAAAACCCTAGGGACTAGGGAAGGGAAATGGGAAAGGAAAAATGAAGGATATGTTTAATAGGGATATGTGATATGGGGAGGGGATAGGGAGTAATTTTTAGGGATATGAAGAATGGGGAAGGGAAAAGGAATGAAAGAGTGATATGAATTGGGATTTAGGAGCCTAGATTAAAATAACACCTAGGGCTTAGGGTTTTAGGAATTAGTAGCTTAGGGATAGGGATTATGATAACAGGGATTAGGGAATGATTTTTAACAATGTAGGGATGGTATTGAGTGTAAGGAAAATGTGATTTTGGAAATTATGAGTGCAAGGGAGAAAAAATAGGGTTTCACATTCAAGAAGACACCAAATTACAACTTCAACATGCAAAACTTCAACACATATTGTTATGCGGATTAATCCCTCTTGCGGTGAAGAGAAATATCCCTAGTACTTAGCGAGTAGTTAGAAAGAAACATCCATTTGAAATTTTTTTTCTCTATATTAATTGCATTTCAGAATTATTATAAGAAATTAGAGAGGACATGCCCCTACCTTGAAATCCAAACGTTCGATGTAGTCTTTTGTCCAGTCTCTCCAAGTGGCTTCTTCAATAAGTAGAACCTGCAATCAAAGACAAGACAGAAGAATCAAAGCATATGCAACATATAATAATCAAGAAAATCTAATCCAACTTAGTGATCAAGGAGTCTAAGTATTGATGTTATTTCAATATGCATAAGAACAACTCAATGAGAAAAATAGATCCATTTGAATTATCTTGAATAAAAAGAGTAATCTTACAACTTGATGCCTTGATGTCGTACAGATTTCTCCTGGGGTCCTAAAAAATCGTTTTTCCTTCAGTTTGATAAGACTTCCTCTATGAATACCAACTTGGATTTATGGAAATAAAGGTGTGATAATTCTCATGCCAACAACAACTCACTAGTGTATAAAGTATGCACTCTTATGAATTTCTTCAGCAACTACCATGTATGTCTACCCTTCAACTTGAAACTTGAGCTCAATTTATAGGGAAATGGAGGTAGTTTTAGTTCCATGAAGAGGGGGATGGATTCCTTTCATGAAGGGATTTGAGCTCCATGGACCAAGGGATAAGATCCATGAGTGGAGGGATAAAGCTCAAATTGATCACAACTCTAGAAGCTTCCAGTTGGGAAAATATTTGACAAACTATGCTTCTAGAATTTAATTTTTATTTTATTTTTCTTTTCACAGGGGTCCGCAGGTAATAGTAGAAAAATGTGCGGGGGTTGCCATAGTTTATAGACCAAAAAATAGTGCATGCACAGGAAAAGGCTAGAAAAAGTGCAGAGGTAAAATTTTAAGGATTTTACAGAGCTTTTTTCCAATTCCAAGACTTGATTCAGGAACATTAAGTTTTTTGAATTCTAAGGGAACATGATATAGGTGGTGATAGACCCATATGGACAGTAAAATGTCATGGTGAAAAAATGACGTGTAACGTATTGCCCCCTAAAGTGCGAATTCTGAGGTTATTCTGAAGAGTGAAGTGCTTTATCATTAAGAGGATTGGATTGGAGACACCGGTCGAAAACCTGTAAAAATATTCAATGCAAAAAAAAAATAAAAAAAAATATATATATATATATATATCATCACTGAGGTAGGTATTCCCATACTCATATCAAAACTAACTAAATGTTCTGGTATAGATGTGGTTTCAATATTACATCAAAAGTAGAAAGATTATGGGTGCAACCATATTGTAATTCTCTTTGTATCATGAATAATAAAACTCCTCGCAGCCTAGATGATGGAAACTAGATCCAGGGTCTTGATTTTCGCTTCCTGAACTAATATGATTCTATCCATGCAATTGATTGTGTCGAAGTCGAACATGGTAGAAACCACTTGATTACTGGTCAATGATGTGAACTGTTAACAAGTGTGAGAGAAACCACCAATAATGAAAATGTCTCTCAAAGTACTCCAGTACAATCTATGAAGTGTGAATGAATGATTTGCAGTTGAAAACTCATAGAATCATTCGATCGAAGGTCAATGATGCAACCTGTCGTCGAAGGCGAGAAACCTGCCATTAGGGAATGCAGATCCCAAGGTACTGATAGGATTCTAGATCAAATTTCTAGATGATGAGACGATGTCGATAGAAAGTGACCTGTCGTAGGAATGCCCATGACCCAAAACCATTAGATCAAGTGTTGAAGAAATTTTTGCAAGGACTGACTCAGGGATGGTCAACATTAATGGAGACAATTGTTTGCAATGAATGGTTTATTTGAACTATCTCTTGAACATATACCGACACTACAGATGGTTTGGCAGCATTTGACCTAAAGCTAATACCTAAAAACCGGGTGACGAATTTCAATGTGGTTTGATTAACTTTTAGAAAAAGAATTTCCCAACCCAAGTACACTTGTGACATAGTGTCGTGTTCAAGATTGGCATGCTGCTTTTTAAACAAGGGTGACAATTGGATTTTTTTTCTCTCTTTTCCCCCACCATTACTGGAAAGTACCTCTTTATTTTTGACAATATTGAGGAGGATAACATTTTCTTGTTTGTATAAGCTCATCCTTTGGATGAGTCCATTTTAGTATTAAAATCGAACCCTAAGAAGTAGTCGTCCGGTCCTGTTTGTAATCGTCAGGTCCTTTACTGTTAAATTTTAACGAGTCCAGTATAGGAGAAACTCGATGTTTTTTAGTTTTAGGGAGTCAGAAGAAAAACATAAGTAAACTCCATGGTTGGTCTTTTTCATAAATTTATTCTCTCAGGCCCGAAAAAGGATAAAATAATGAGGAGAGAACTCTATTGACCATGCTTAGTCAATGTATACCTTTTTCGTAATTAGTCCATTTGAGTCCAGAAAATGGGTAAACTTATACTGAAGGGACGACTTATCATTTACTTTAAGGAGTTCGAATAGTCAAGTACTTGGCGATATTTTCATATTTAGCGAGTTTGAAAAGGGCTTAAAAGAGAACTCTAGGGTTTTTCTTTTTTTGTCATTTTAAAGAGCCCGAAAAGGTGATAAAAGTATACTCAGTGTCAAAATAATTCTTTTCACCAAAAAATCCTGTATCCTGCACAAAAAATCAAAATATTACACATACCTGTTTCCAAGAAGTAAAAATATTTAAAAAATTACCTTTTAAAGTGAAAAATAAATAAAAAATAATATTTTATTCATTTTAAAAACAATAAAAAGGGGTTAAAACAAATCATTTTCACCTTTTGTGTTCAAAGTGGTGTATTGAGAGATTTTGGCTAAAAAGTTCCAGAGCAAATATTGGGAGAACTGACAGTCCATTTCTTGAATCGTCCGAACCAGGTAATCCACATCATCCTTATCTTTGTTTCTATTCGTTTTATTTTTAATTTTGAGCCTTTATTTCATTTTTTTAGGAGAATTTTATGTTTAAAAATGTGCCCTCGGGGGTCCGTAGGTAATCCATGCGATAACTGCGGACCCCGATAATTTTTTAAAGAAAAAATTATCGGGCTGTCACGGGTGTTGTGTGAAGGGCGTGCGGACGTCTACACTGTCTGCACACAAAACTTGCGGAGCCGCCGTGAACGTTTTAAAACTCAAATTTCTCTTAAAAATGGTTCAATTTTTGCTTCCAAATGGTTTTATCTGTTAAAAGTGTTGGTTTGTAGGTTGTTTCACCATGTTGGACTGGTGAGAACGTGAACATGAGCTCATAGATAATGAAGCTATGGATGACCATATAACCATGACTGAATTGAAGAATTATGGTTTGTATAAATTATGGGCTATCCAAGGAATGAAGGCACAAGTGGAGTTAATGACATGGCTTGTAAATGTGTGGGATTTTCAAGACCAATGCTACATAATTAGTGACCAACGACTTGAAATTGAGCTAGAGGAAATTTATTTCCTTACCGGATTGTCCTAGAGAGGAAGAAGCTTATCCTTATTTTGGGCTAGACAAGGAGGTCTTCTCGTCGCTAGCTACAAAGAACAATATTGCAGCAATGAGGCAGACTTGAAGGATGGTCGCGTAGATATTAAAAATATCTTGTGATTGTATCCTAAAGTGATAGAATTTACAGTAACCAGATTGTGCGGGAGTGCAGCTCTGCATGTGGCCACTAAATCACATATGCAGACCATAGTAGAGTGTTTTGGAGGGACCATATTTAACTGGTGTGAAGGAGTATTGGCCAACATGAAATGCCAATTGACTAGAGCAAATAATGCGAAGTTAAAGAACTTCGGATATGGCTCCATCCTCATTTCATTTGCTTTAGAGAGAATCTGGCTTCTCGCTCCTCAACTGATTACAATAGATCATTGGGAACCTCGTGAACCTCAGATGGTATGGTGGGTGGCATTAATGGCTCACCATGGTGGCGATGGTAGTACAGTGGTTCGGTTTACTCCAACATACTTTATGTGTCTTAGGAACCAGGTCTTCACCATCGAAAACTTTTCTTATGCAGGAATGGATTACAAGGATGATCCTAAAACATCTTTGCCTCCAGGGGCACAATGGGGTGAGACAGGTAAGAAAATAATTTTGATGTTTTTAATGTAATTTTATTTGATTTTTTATCATCCAATATTGACAAAAATATTTAATTACAGATGTCAGTCCACAATGACCAGCAACACTTCGTCGTTTTGATAGGCAGGAAGCACAGCCTGTAGCAGCTCCAAAGACCAGGCAACAAATAACCTAGCAGCCATGGAGCACAAACTTGAGAGGTTGACCATAGACCTTCCAGAGACAGGAACAAATGATATCCCTCTCAGGCTTTAGAGACACGTGACAGGTGTTCTAGGTCCATTTAGGAGATTTCAGCGCAAGGTGGCGTGTGCTATAGTCTATTACCATGATCATCATCACAGATAGTGGATGATCATTATAGATCGAAATTTTTGTTTTTTGTATTAGTATCTATTATATCATAAGGTGTTTGAACCTATGATCATAGATGATGTAATATTTTTTTTAACACAAACCTATCTATGTTAATAATATTACTACTTTCTCTGAGTATCTTGTTCAACATGGATTGAATTTCGTTTTGGTTTACTTTGTTAATGTTGAAAATGTCTATTTAAAACACGATTAGCTAATGCATCAACGAAAGTGTTTAAATTTCTTGAAATATGTTGATATTTTATATAATCAAATTGTCGTTCCAAGAGACGAACCTTCAAAAATAATCTCAATAACACTGGATTTCTAATCGTATAAACCCTGTTTAAATTTAATACATTGAGTTGTGAATCTAACCTAATGATAAAAAATCGAATACCAAATGAAATGGCATCAGATAATAACTCAATGAATTCACTGTATTCCGCAATATTGTTCATTTTTTGACCAAGGCATATCCCATGAATAGAAACTAACTTATTGATGGGTGAATAAATAACCCAAGCTGCAAAAGATATATTCTATGTACTAAGACATGCACCATCAACAAAACCAATGTATTTTTGAAGGGATGTCGACATCTGCAATATCAATAGAAATCAAGATAAGCAGAGATAGTAGTAATAACAAAACTAATTTAGGCACACTTGTCTAACCTAAGGCACACTATTCTAAAAAGTAACTATTGTACAAGAGATATCTTCACATGAAAGTAAAGCATAATATATATTAAGATAAATACCATTTATGGGCTTATCTAAAGAGTCCCCGTCATAATCAATTAATTCATAGGCCCCTTTTGCAAGCACATGCTTGACAATGTAGGGACCATGCCACATCAGTTCGAATTTTCCAGCACCTAGCTTATCGTTAGATTGATCGTATACTAAGAATAGGTCACCTTCTGAAAAAACATGAGGATTAGCACTTTGATCATACTGAGCTTTCACACATTTCCTATGAGCTTCGGTAGCCAATGCAGCAGTGCGCCAAGTCTTATCTAGTTGTGCTAAGTATAAAAAAATGTTTCTCCTCTTCAGAGGCAGCTGGTAACAATTCAATGGCGAATTTGAGTGACAATATTTCACATTAAATGGGTAACACAACTTCTAAATGATAGACAAGTTGAAAAGGAGTGAACCGTGTAGCAGTTTTTGCAGAGGTTCGGTATGCCCATAGTGCCGAAAAAAGCATGGTGTGCCAATTCGATTTGTGAGTTTCGATAATCCGTTTAATCATGGTGGTTAAAACCTTGTTGACAGATTCAGCTTGACCATTAGCCTACAGGTAATATGGAGTAGAATTATCGTAGTGCAAGCCAAGTTGATCGGAAAGTTTGGTCATCATAATATTTCGCAAATGACTCCCATTGTCTGTGATAATAGCTTGAGGCACACCGAAACGAGCAATCACATCATTGAATACAAAAATAGTTGCAGTTTTACATCTGCCGCGAATGTAGGCATCGCCTCATCCCATTTGGTAAAGTAATCTACGAAGAGAATAATATACCCATGCCCCCCAACTGAGTGAGGGTTACATGTAATGAAATAAATGCCCCATTTCACAAAAGGACCAACAACAATGATTGGGTGAAGAGGAGCTAGAGGTGAACACATCTTTCGATAAAAAAATTGGCAGTTGTGGCATTTTCGGACCGCAATGATACAATATTTGAATATGGATGACCATAAATAACCAGCACGCAATATCTTTTGGGCTGTGGAAAACCTAGACATTTGACCACCACACTCTCCAGAGTGGCAATCATTCAAAACCTTTTCAGCCTCTTCGTGAGTTATACAAAGTCGAAAAACAAAATCCGCACCACAATGATAAAATGTGTTGCCAACAATATTGTATTGCTGGGATTGATATCAGATTCTCCATCGATCTGATCGTGAAAGCTCTGGGTGAAAAATTTGGGTTTGAAGATATATAATGATATCTCCATACCATGGGTCTAATGTACTGATGAGAAACAGATATTCATCGGCGATGGGATTCTCTACCACAGTTTCTGTCTCAATATTGGGAAAGTCACACATAAGTTCAACAAACACTAGTGATTTCTTTGATTTAGATTTTTCAAATTCCAAATCAAACTCTTGTAGAATGACAATCCATTTGGAGTATTCTCCCCCAAGTGATTTTTTTGTCAAGATATACATCATCGGGTTGCAATTAGATATCACAGTTGTTTTACGTAACAATATGTAGTGATAAAATCGTTGGAAAACTTGAACTGCTGCCAAGGCCAATTTCTCCACATGAGAATATTTGATTTCCGTCGGGTTGAGGTTCTAACTTAGATAATAGATCACATGTTCATTGTGAGATTCATCCTCCTAAACCAAAACCATTCCAATGGTGGAATCAGAGGCAACTAAGTATAAAAAGTAGTCTTGGTGGTAATTGGGCGGATTAAATAACAGTGCATGGGTCAACGCGTGTTTTAGTGCATCAAAATATTTATCGAAAATCTCATCCCAAATAAAAGGAATACTTTGTTTCAACAACCGGGTAAAACCCTTCGTTAACTCAACGTAGTTCGGGATAAACCTACGTAAAAAAATTGCTTTCCATTGAAAAATTTGGAGTTGTAAAAGTGTGGAAGGAGGAGGTAAGTTGTGATGGCCTCAACCTTCGAGGGGTCGAAATGAATGCCATCTTTCGAAATGATGAATCCAAGCAATCGTCCTGATTGCACACAAAAAACACATTTGTGCGGGTTCAAACGAATCTTGTAATGCCTACATCTCATGAAAATAGCTCGTAAGTGTGTAGGATGATTGTCCTTGTGTAAAGAATCAGTAGGTAGGTCATCCAGATAAGGCTGTACAATATGTTTGATATCATGAAAAGCATAAGACATAGCCCTTTGGAAAATTTCACCAAAAATTTTTAATCCAAAAGGTAATTTGCAATAAGAAAATGTCCCCCAAGGACATATAAACGCTATTTTTGGTTGATCAACAGGGAGTATGTTGATTTGATTATAACCAAAAAATCCACCCATAAATGAGAAAATTTCATTTCCGACATAATAATCTATAATTTGGTCAATATAGGGGGTAGGATAATTATCTTTTGGACATGATTTATTAATGTCCCTATATTCTACGCATACTCGTATAGTCCCTTGTTTCCTCTTAATAGGAACTATATTAGATACCCAATTTGTCAATGGAATTGGATAAATAAATCTTGCTCGTAATAGCTTTTCAACTTCAGCTTTAATAGCAGCAGCTTTCTGTGGATGTGTTGGACGCAATCTTTGTCTAATAGGCTTGGCATCTGGGTACGTCTTAATTTCATGAATTACGATCTTAGGATCGATTCCTGGCATCTCTTCGTAAGACTAGGAAAAAATGTCTCGAAATTATTGAAATATGGCTTTGCAAGTGTTAATCACTTCCATCGTACAAGAAGCACCTATATGAATGTTTTTAATAATTCCAGGTTTAACTGATATGTCGATAGGAACTGTCATAGAAATATTTCCCAAATTAGTCTCAGAATCTGAATGTGAAATCGATATGGGGTTCTGTGGTTCCTCGACATAATCAATTGGAAATGTAATGTCTCTCAATTTTTTTTTTTCTACATCTTGTATTATTGTGACGAGATACTGATAGTCTTATAATTCCGTTAAATGTTATTATTTAAAATTGCTATACATTTCCATCTTTATACAATGAGTAATCATTATAATGTTCACCAATTTGCCTCATCTTATTTAAATCAATAAAATTCTTTCTCCTTATGAACTATTCAAATATTCAATATTCAAAATTATTAATAAGCCTATTCCCTTGGAAATATCACCCATTACATTTTGAATATATATATATATATAACATTTGAATCTCCCATAATTACAATATATATATATATATATATATATTTATAAATAAATAAATAAATATATATATATATATATATATATATATATCCACTAATTGTATAATACACTTTGTAATGATTAAAGTCCTATATAGTATTACTTCCCCCTCATCTATTAACTTATACCTCAGGTCAACTAACTTCATGTTATGCCTAGAATTTCGTACTTCCTCGAGTATTGAATGAATTCTAACTGGTAACATATATATTAATATAAAGAGACTTTTACGTTTGGCTTAATATATTGTTTAAGTACTATTATTGTAATGTTTCGAGGATTTTGTACCATCTCTTGTCCTTCGCATTAGCAGTTTCGAATTGTTTAACCTATCGAATTGTATTATATAATCGTGATGTGGATGGATATTTATGAGTCTGGCTGTAGGCTATCTTCTCAGAACCCCAATGTTATTAGCCGTGGAATCTTAGTACTCTTCCCCAGTTAATTTCATTTATGAGACAAGAGTTATCGAATTTAATATGTCAGAAGGTTGATACAAGTCTCGTTTTCCCTCCCGTTAAGTTTTCTAGTTCATACGATATCCTCAGATGTTGCCATCTGTATGGTCTGGAGGCTTTAGGGTTTGTGTGACCTCTGTGATATTTAATAGTGAACTTTTTGTTCAATACACACTTCACCTTTTACACCAGGATCTCGATGGCATCCTTCTCTTCCGGTTTTCAATGGCCCTGTGGAGCATATTACCTTGTTATTGATTGGATTTCACCGAAATTACTCTCCGAAGGTCATTCGTTCTTCTACCTCTGAACGCAGGAAATCAATTTTATCCACTGACGCAACTTAAGATGATGGATTATATTTTGTTTTTATATCGCCGCTTTCTTATTCATTACTTACTATTTATTTAAATTTGTACCCATTTGACTTTCTGATAATTTCAGGTGAACAACCATGAAAAGGGTTTCCAAATTCTCGTCCCCAATATCCATAATGGTAAAGGGATTTCTTTATGTTTCATTACAATGGTTTTCTTTTCGAACTATCCTTATTTTGTTTGCATTAATATCTCACCCCTTTTACACTACAATTTTCTAGTTTGGAAAGATACAAAGTATTCCATGATTTAGGTAAGACTTGCCTCCGTCTTTCATAAGCTGCGTTTTCTATAACCCTTATGGGTAATTTCATTTAACCATCTCATTTGTATTTGCAGGTAACAAAGGCGTATTGTAACTCCTTTGGTCGTTTTGAAAATAATTTTTCGTTTTTTATTACTACTCCTGTTAAAATTGCTTTTTCCTCTCCACAGGTTGGTAATCCCAATTTTGAAGGCTCTCAGCATTTTATCATGACATGTATTTGGAATGGCATGGAACGATTTCCGAGTCCACTAAATTTTTTCAAAGTTTTTCCCTAATTTAGAGAGCTAGGGTTTTAAACTTTTCTTAGCAATGTCGATCAATTTTGAATGATGGACTGTGTAATTTATTTTCTCCTCTTACTGGACATAAGTGATATTTTAGATTTTTGAACTCCCTTAATAGGGATTTGCTACTCTGTACTCCAGTTATATTTTATTTCATACTCATCTGAATTGATGAATGTTAACATAAAATTTCTGTTGGTTTAACCATATAAAATTGCCGAGAGTAAATATATCTAACTAATGACATAGTATGTATTTACCAGTTTTCATATTAAGTCATTATTTCATTTCGTTTGTAGTGATACTCATATTTCTATCTCCTCAATTTAACTATAATCACTCTCTAAAATAAATAGCTATTTTACAGGATATTTAACAGATCTTAATTTATGTATCTGTTAACAATTTCGCTTTTTTTTTTTGAACTTATAAGTTCAAACCCTATATCAAATTTGAACATTTCTATTATTCCACCAAAGCTATACCTATTCATATACTGCTAGGTTTTTACAATGTCCTACCGCTAACTGTGAGGTATATTTATCTTACTTACATTGTAACAGATCACCATTAATGTGATAATAGTATTCTCTGTTAAACTTTCCTGATAAATACTACAATATGCCATTTCTGGCACCATGTTATTTATGAACGTAATATCAACCGTGATTTCAATATGTCGCTTACCAAGAAAATAGAAGTTAAATACTGATGCATACTCACAATGTTTATTTAGATAATACTCACAGATTGAATCCTTGTAGTAATATCTATGTTTCAGAATGGTATTCTTCTACTTTACCACCTAGTTATTTTATAGTTTATTTCCTTGGATTTACAGTAGAGGCTAAATCAATTACTGATATAAATTTTTGTAATTATCAAATTTTTAGTATAACTGATATCCAACTTTATTATTTATAGTTTTCTGCATATAATTTAAAGTGATTGTTTAAAAAGTATCATATATAAGTAGATTCTTTGCTATCCACTATGTAGTGAGTTTGATCTCATAAATCATGAACATAATTGCTAATATGATAATTACATGCAACCATTTTTTCCAGTTAGGCACTAGATGTACATTCCTATACATGTCTATTTTTCGCTTCTGCACTTATTCTTTCTTCTTAAGCATATACATATATAAATAAAAGTGGAGAGTTTCTCACATATCCTTCCTAAAGATATGCTTAACCTATTAGATTTATCTTTTAAATCAGAACCCAATAATTCTGCAATTCTTATTTTTTTCCAGAATTGATTTTCTGAATTCAAAGAAATATAAATATATATATTTATGGAAATTTTTTTCTCTAACAATTTAATTGAAATATGTTGAGATGTATACTCTTAGATTTTACCTACAGAGAATATCATAGATTTACTGCAAAAAATTTCTTTGTACTGTTATACTTATGCAACAAAATTGTACTCTTTGCTCAGATAACATCTTTCCTAAGGCAGAGAGGTACAGTTTATATTCCTGCAAGTTAATATTTTCTTCTTTGAAGTATTTATACAGAATTTAATATTTCATACCAATTAAATTCAAATATGAGTTATTAGTTTATGAAATCTATTTTTTTTTTCATACAAATATGTCTTTATACTACAGAAGCAGATTAAAGTTATATAGTTTATTTGTCTATGGGAGTAAGATATATCTCCAGATTTGAACCGATATCAAGTTTAGAGATTCTGGTTGATATTTCCCAGTAAATTGTATTCCTACAACTATACATATTTTTGAGGACCATTTCTTCTGATAAAATCTGTTAAATGTAAGGAATTTCATATCTACAACACAAGAATATAATACTTCCCAGCCAAATAAAAAGTTAAGATTTCAGAATACACTATACAACAAAATTTTATTTGTTAAGTGTGCATACCACTTCTTCCTATGACCAGTCCTCCCAACCTTAGAGTTCTTCTATCTCTAGAACTCACCCCCGAGCTGAGATCCTCCAAGGACAGACTAACCTCAGTCTATTCTGGACCAACTTACTTAAGCTATGCTTTCCCCCAAGCCTGTTTCTAAATTCTGCGTCAAGAATTTTAGGATGCTTTCTTCCTATTTTGCCTAGGCTGCCTTATTTAGGCCTTTTAAAGCTGCTTTATCTGCTTTTCCAACTTTTCTACCTCTTCCCAATTACTTTTCTCTTCATTGGGGAATTAGATTTCTCTCTTCAAATCTAACTTAGAATTATTCCTTTCAAGGTTTTTCTGAAAGGTTTTGGGGAAAAATCTTACCTTGTCCATATCCTCATGGATCAGGTTTATGGTCTCTATCTCTTCTAGTCATAGTGCACAAATAAATATTCCATTTATTTTTCATTAATAATTATTTAAATAAATCCACACAATAATTCTCCATTGGGGTCCACTCCCCTTTGGATTTTTGTTCAAATGTCTAACTTGAAAAGCATAGAAACTTGGGGTGTTACACATTCCTCCTCTGAAAACAAACACCATTCTCGGTGTTAACAGACTATCTACTATAGTTCATTATGAAAATAAATATGGATATTTTTCCATCATCTCAGCTTCTCTTTCCCATGTAGCCTCTTCAACAGTAAAATGTTTCCACTGCACTTTTACTCTGGCTACTGTTCTGTTTTGTAGTTCAATTTCTTCCCGCTCTAATATTTGAAGTGGCTCTGGAAGGAACTCCCCTTCTGGTTCCACTTGAATCACATTCCAATCAACAATATGAGCAACATCATGAACATATATTTTCAATAAAGAAACATGAAACACATCATGAACTTTAACATGGGGGGGTAAGGCCAGTTTATAAGCCACTGGTCCCACCCTTTCTAAGACTTCAAAAGGCCCACAGTATCTAGGAGCCAATTTTGCACAACTTCCAGTATGCAGAGTGCTCTTTTTGAGTTTAACCCGCAGATATACATGGTCACCCACTTTGTACTCTCGGTGAACTCTCTTCTTGTCGGCATAACTTTTCTATCGATCTTGAGCTATCTTGATGTTTTTCTGTATTTGTTTGACAATCCTTTCCATTTCTTGTAGAGCATATGGCCCAAGTACTAACTTATCTTCAGGTTGGCTCCAACTTAAAGGAGTGTGGAACTTTCTTCCATAGAGTGCCTCAAATGGACTCATTTTGATGGAAGATTGGTAACTGTTATTATAAGCAAATTTGACTAAATGTAAATAGTCTTCCCACTTAGTTGGCCTATCCATCACATACATTCTGAGCATATCCTCCAAAATTTGACTTGTTCTCTCAGTTTTCCCATCTGTTTGAGGGTGATAGACAGTACTAAAATTCAATTTAGTGCCCATGCCTCCAAACAGACCCTTCCAAAAGGCTGTTGTGAACTTGGCATCTCGATCTGAAATAATCACTTTAGGAATCCCGTGTAGCCTTACAATTTCCTTCATGAACACATTTTCTACTTGGGATGTCCCAAAAGTAGATTTCACAGGTATGAAATGTGTAGCCTTTGTTAAAGTATCTACCACTACCATCACTGAGTCATGTTGGTACTTTGTTCTGGGTAACTCGGTTATGAAATCCATAGAAATAGTGTCCCATTTCCATTCTGCAATTGGTAAGGGATTTAGAAGGCCAGCTGGATGCTGATGTTCAACTTTGACTAGTTGACATTCCATGAATCTGGCTAAGTAGTTGGCCACGTATTTTTTCAATCCTGGCCAAAATAATTTCTTTTTCAAGGCTGTAAGTAGTTTCTGATATCGAGGATGTCCTGAATAAGGCTGTTTATGATATTTATCAAGGATTTATTTTTCCAAAGAGTCTACATTGGGGATGTACAATCTTTCTCTATAACAAATCAGTCCCCTTTGATTTTGTGTATACCCTTTTATTTATTTTTTCAGCATTTGAATTTGCAGTTTCTCATAGTTGGGATCTTGATCTGCTACCCTTTTTACTAATCCTTCTAAGTCAAAACTGGCACTACTCCCAATGTTAATTATGTTTTGGCAAGCATTTCTGCTTACAACATCAACAATTTTCTTTTCTTTTCCTTTGATATGTTTTATTTCCATATCAAATTCACTCAGAAAGGACAGCCATCTGGCTTGTCGAGCATTCAAATCTGTTTGAGTGAAGAAATACTTGAAGCTGATATGATCTGTCATCAATATAAATTTCTTTCCTAGAAGATAGTGTCACCACATCTTCAAAGCATGAATGACAACAACTAACTCAAGATCATATATAATATAATTCTGTTCATGTTTCTTAAGTTTTCTAGATTCATACGCAATAACAGAATTCTCTTGCAACAAAACTCTGCCTAATCCCTCTCCACACGCATCAGTACACACTGCAAAATCTTTATCAGGATCTGCAATCTTCAGAATGGGTGATGTAGTAAGTTTTAATTTCAGTTGTTCAAAGCTATTTTGGCATTTTTCAGTCCATTCAAATTTTGTACCTTTCCTCTGTAATGACGTTATAGGATAAGCTAATGCAGAAAATCTTTCTGCAAACCTTCGGTAGTACCTTGCAATCCCCATAAATGATCTTACCGCTGAGACATCAGTTGGTACATGCCACTCTCTAATGGAATTTATTTTCTCAGGGTCAACAGCCAATCCTTGTTTTGAAATTATATGCCCCAAATATTGAATTTTTTCCTTATAAAATTCACATTTTCTCAACTTGGCATACCACTGATTCTCCTTAAGAGTCTGCAACACAATTTTAAGGTGTTCTTTATGTTCTGCCTCACTTTTTGAATAGATTAGAATGTCGTCTATAAATACTAGTACGAATTTTTCTAAGTATTTATTCAGGACGCTATTCATTAAACACATAAAAGTGGCAGGGGCATTTGTCTAACCGAAAGGTAGGACTACAAATTCGTAGTGACCATACCTAGTTTGAAAGGCTGTTTTACTGATATCTTCCTCCTTAATTCTGAGCTGGTGATAACCAGTCCTTAAGTCAATATTAGAGAATACTGAAGCTCCTCTAACTTGATAAAAAAGGTCATCTATTCTGGGCAATGGGTACCTGTTTTTGATTTTCAACTTATTCAGTTGATGATAATCAATACACATCCTGAAGGTTCCATCCTTCTTTTTCACGAACAACACCGGTGCTCCCCAAGGAGATACACTCGGTCTGATGTAACCTTTGTCCAGCAATTCTTGTAATTGCATTTTTAACTCCATTAGTTTAGGGGGGCTCATCCGGTAAGGGGCTCTAGAAACTAGTGTTTCCCCTGGCACCAAATCGATTGAAAAATTGATCTCTCTCTTGGGGGGAAAATGAGGAATCTCATCCGGGAATACTTCTTTAAATTCTCTTATCACTGGTAAGGTGTCTAACAAGTTTTCCTCTGGTTGCTATTCTAATTCTTTAACATGTACAACATATACTTGATACCCATTTCTAGCAGTTCTTTTTAACTGAAGGGCTGAGATCTGCCTTACAGAAATAGGTTTCGGTTTCCCCTTTAGTATGAATGGTTTTCCTTCAGCATCTATGCAGTGCAGAGTTTTGTCCCAACAATTCAACATGGTCTTTTTCTTTTCTAACCAGTCCATTCCTATTAGTAAATCATAGGAAACTAATGGAAAAATGTTTAAATCTACTTCTGTCTGATAATAATTCAATTTAATAGCTGTTTAGGTAGCTTATGAGTTACCTTGCGTTTAGTTCCGGTAGCTAATTGGACCAACCAACGCTGTTGAAACTTTTCTATTATGAGTTTACATTTTTCTACAACTTGTGGACTAATATAACTCAAAGAAGCACCCGGGTCAATTAAAACTGTAACAGATTGATCAGAAATTTTACCTTCCATCTCGACCATAGTAGACTAGTGTTCTGCTTGTCGGTTCTCCAAGGCTTCACTGATAGTGGGGATATTCCTTGCTACGTCATTCAATGTGGTAGCTTCTCTATCTCTCAGAGCCATATGAATATTTCAGTGTGGACAATCCCTCAAAAGATGAGGCTCTCCACAACCCCAACACTTCAAAGGCTCCTGCATTTTAGCAGTTCCTTCCTTATTATTATTTCCACCTATTTGCTTTGAACCAACTTGAGATTGAGCAGTTTGACTTTCATTTGTTTTGTTAAATTTCTTTCGCTGATGATTCCTATCAAAGTTCTTCAAATAAGCTGGTTTCTATTTATTTTCTTTGAATTCACCCTTGTTTGCCTAGTTCTTCCCTTGTTCAATCTTTCCTTTAAAATGCTGGTAGCATAATTTGGCTTTCCTCACCACTTCTTCCATTGTTTTTGGATTATCGAACTCTATTTTCTCCTTATAAACAATAGGCAAATAGTTCAGAAATATTTGCACTTGCGCCTTCTCTTCCCAGATATATGGCACATATCTTAGTAGATTTGTGAACTTGGTGACCAACTCATCTATTGTGAGCTGTTCTAATTTGAGTTCATGAAACTCTTTTGCCTTATCATCATAGTAGCGTTTGTTTAAATACCGGTTTTTAAACTTGACTTGAAAATATTCCCAAGTCACTGTTTTCTCATCAATGACATGAACCATTTTTGTTTCTTCCCACCACAAGGTAGCCTTACCTTGCAGCTAGCAAATAGCCAATCTGGCTCTTAAATTACTTTCGTATTCGTAGACTTGAAAATACTTGATCATATTCAATAGCCATGCCTCCGCATCTTCCTCCTTCTCTCCATCATAGGAGGGAGGTTTGATTTTCCGGAATTCACCCTATAATTCCTTTTTCTATCTAGACTACTGTTTAGTGGCATCATCTTCCTCAGATTCATCTGAGAAATTGACTCTGCCTTTTCTCTTCCTCTCGGAACCTTCACCTTCTTGGCTGTTCCGCAAAGTCAATTCTCTTATAATTTTTTCCCACTCCTCACTGGCTAAAGATAGCCTGTCATTCTCACTTTTAAGCTGGGCCATATCTCATTGCATCCTATGCAACATAGCCATCAAAGGAGCATTGGGATATGGTGTGTTCTCTCCACCCAGATCGACATAAAGCTCCTCTCCTTCAGATATGATTTTGCAGCGGTTCTTTTTCACTGTACAACCAAAACAACATCAGTAATATTTTTAATATCATTATTTTATTACAGCATATAATTCCTATGTGAGCACATAAACTGCCTAGTTTTTTCAACTTGTTGCTCTGATACCATTTGTAATGTCTCTCAAATTTTTTTTTTCTACATCTTGTATTATTGTGACGAGATACTGATAGTCTTATAATTCCGTTAAATGTTATTATTTAACATTGCTACACACTTCCATCTTTATACAATGAGTAATCATTATAATGTTCACCAATTTGCCTCATCTTATTTAAATCAATAAAATTATTTATCCTTATGAACTATTTAAATATTCAATATTAAAAATTATTAATAAGCCTATTCCCTTGGCAATATCACCCATTACATTTTGAATATATATATAACATTTGAATCTCCCATAATTAAAATTTATATATATATTTATTAAGATATATATATATATATATATATATATATATATATATATATATATATATCCACTAATTGTATAATACACTTTGTAATGATTAAAGTCCTATATAGTATTACTTCCCCCTCATCTATTAAATTATACCTCAGGTCACCTAACTTCACGTTATGCCTAGACTTTCGTACTTCTTCAAGTATTGAATGAATTCTCACTGGTAACATATATATTAATGTAAAGATACTTTTACGTCTGACTTAATATATTGTTTAAGTACTATTATTGTAATTTTTCGAGGATTTTGTACCATTGCTTGTCCTTCGCATTAGCAGTTTCGAATTGTTTAACCTATCGAATTGTATTATATAATCGTGATGTGGATGGCTATTTATGAGTCTAGCTATAGGCTATCTTCTCAAAATCCAAATGTTATTAGCCGTGGACTCTTAGTACTATTCCCCAGTTAATTTCATTTATGAGACAAGAGTTATCGAATTTAATATGTCAGAAGGTTGATACAAGTCTCATTTTCCCTCCCGTTTGGTTTCCCAGTTCATACGATATCCTCAGATGTCCCCATCTGTATGGTTTGGAGCCTTTAGGGTTTGTGCAACCTCTGTGATATTTAATAGTGAACTTTTTGTTCAATACACACTTCACCTTTTACACCAGGATCTCGATGGCATCCTCCTCTTCCAGTTTTCAATGGCTATGTGAAGCCTATTACCCTGTTATTGATCAGATTTCACCGAAATTACTCTCTGAAGGTCATTCGTTCTTCTACCTCTGAACGCAGGAAATCAATTTTATCCACTGACGCAACTTAAGATGATGGATTATATTTTGTTTTTATATTGCCGCTTTCTTATTCATTACTTAATATTTATTTAAATTTGTACCCATTTGACTTTCTGATAATTTCAGGTGAACAACCATGAAAAGGGTTTCCAAATTCTTGTCCTTAATATCCATAATGGTAAAGGGATTTCTTTGTGTTTCGTTACAATGGTTTTCTTTTCGAACTATCCTTATTTTGTTTGTGTTAATATCTCACCCCTTTTACACTGTAGATTTCCAGTTTGGAAAGATACGAAGTATTCCACGATTTAGGTAAGACTTGCCTCTGTCTTTCATAAACTGCGTTTTCTATAACCCTTATGGGTAATTTCATTTAACCATCTCATTTTTATTTGCAAGTAACAAAGGTGTACTGTAACTCCTTTGGTCGTTTTGAAAATAGTTTTTCGTTTTTTATTACTGCTCCTGTTAAAATTTCTTTTTCCTCTCCACAGGTTGCTAATCCCAATTTTGAAGGCTCTCAGCATTTTATCATGACATGTATTTGGAATGGCATGGAACGATTTCTGAGTCCACTAAATTTTTTCAAAGTTTTTCCCTAATTTAGAGAGCTAGGGTTTTAAACTTTTCTTAGCAATGTCGATCAATTTTGAATGATGGACTGTGTAATTTATTTTCTCCTCTTACTGGACGTAAGTGATATTTTAGATTTTTGAACTCCCTTAATAGGGATTTGCTACTCTGTACTCCAGTTATATTTTATTTCATACTCATCTGAATTGATGAATGTTAACATAAAATTTCTGTTGGTTTAACCATATAAAATTGCCGAGATTTAATATATCTAACTAATGACATAGTATGTATTTACCAGTTTTCATATTAAGTCGTTATTTCATTTCATTTGTAGTGCTACTCATATTTCTATCTCCTCAATTTAACTGTAATCACTCTCTAAAATAAATAGCTATTTTACAGGATATTTAACAGATCTTAATTTATGTATCTGTTAATAGTTTCCTTTTTTTTTGTACTTATAAGTTCAAACCCTATATCGAATTTGAACATTTATGTTATTCTACCAGAGCTATACCTATTCATATATTGCTAGGTTTTTACAATTTCCTACCGCTAACTGTGAGGTATATTTATCTCACTTACATTGTAATAGATCACCATTAATGTGATAATTGTATTCTCTGTTAAAATTTCCTGATAAATACTACAATATGCCATTTCTGGCACCATGTTATTTATGAACGTAATATCAACTGTGCTTTCAATATGTTGCTTACCAAGAAAATAGAAGTTAAATACTGATGCATACTCAATGTTTATTTAGATAATACTCACAGATTGAATCCTTGCAGTAATATCTATGTTTCAGAATGGTATTCTTCTACTTTACCACCTAGTTATTTTATAGTTTATTTCCTTGGATTTACAGTAGAGGCTAAATCAATTACCGATATAAATTTTGTAATTCTCATATTTTTAATATAACTGATATCCAACTTTATTATTTATAGTTTTCTGCATATAATTTAAAGTGATTGTTTAAAAAGTATCATATATAAGTAGATTCTTTGCTATCCACTATGTAGTGAGTTCGATCTCATAACTCATGAACATAACTGCTAATATGATAATTACATGTAGCCATTTTTTCCAGTTAGGCACTAGATGTACATTCCTATACATGTCTATTTTTCGCTTCTGCACTTATTCTTTCTTCTTAAGCATATATATATATATATATATATATATATATATATATATAAGTGGAGAGTTTCTCACATATCCTTCCTAAAGATATTCTTAACCTATTAGATTTATCTTTTAAATCAGAACCCAATAATTCTGCAATTCTTATTTTTTTCCAGAATTGATTTTCTGAATTTAAAGTAATATAAATATATATATTTATGGAATTTTTATTCTCTAACAATTTAATTGAAATATGCCGAGATATATACTCTTAGATTTTACCTACAGAGAATATCATAGATTTACCGCAGAATTTTTTTTTGTACTGTTATACTTATGCAACAAAATTGTACTCTTTGCTTAGATAACATCCTTCCTAAGGCAGAGAGGTACAGTTTATATTCCTGCAAGTTAATATTTTCTTCTTTGAAGTATTTATATAGAATTTAATATTTCATACCCATTAAATTCAAATCTGAGTTATTAGTTTATGAAATCTATTTTTTTTCATACATATATGTCTTTATACTACAGACGCAGATTAAAGTTATACAATTTATTTGTCTATGGGAGTAAGATATATCTCCAGATTTAAACCGATATCAGGTTTAGAGATTTTGGTTGATATTTCCCAGTAAATTGTATTCCTACAACTATACAAATTTTTGAGGACCATTTCTTTTGATAAAATCTGTTAAATGTAAGGAATTTCATATCTACAGCACACGAATATAATAATTCCCAGCCAAATAAAAAGTTAAGATTTCAGAATACACTATACAACAGAATTTTATTTGTTAGGTGTGCATAACACTTCTTCCTATGACCAGTCCTCCCAACCTTAGAGTTCTTCTATCTCCAGAACTCACCCCCGAGCCGAGATCCTCCAAGGGACTAACCTCAGTCTGTTCTGGATCAGCTTACTTAAGCTATGCTTTCCCCCATGCCTGTTTCTAAATTCCGCGTCCATAATTTCAGGCTGCCTTATTTAGGCCTTTTAAAGCTGCTTTATTTGCTTTTCTACCTCTTCCCAATTACTTTCCTCTTCATTGGGGAATTAGATTTCTCTCTTAAAATCTAATTTAGAATTATTCCTTTCAAGGTTTTTCTGAAAGGTTTTGGGGAAAAATCTTACCTTGTCCATATCCTCATGGATCAGGTTTATGATCTCTATCTCTTCTAGTCATAGTGCACAAATAAGTTTTCCATCTATTTTTCATTAATAATTATTTAAATAATTCCACACAATAATTCTCCATTGGGGTCTACTCCCCTTTGGATTTTTGTTCAAATGTCTAACTTGAAAAGCATATAAACTCGGGGTGTTACAGGAAAAATAGACGAAAAATCATTTTCAAACCTGTCAAGATCAGGTAAAAATGAAGATCTATGATGCAGATCATCCTAGGGTAATTCATCCAATGAAAAAATTTCTCGAATACTTTCATTAGTGTGAAACACATATTGAAAGGATCAGAAAGTGATGTCAAGGCTCAACTTGATAGTGAAGAGGATTCTTTGGTGATCACATTCATTTGATCAGGAGTAGTTGAGAGTGTGTCGGAATACGATTGCACTGCTACACATGCCATTTCAAAAGGACTCAAAGGCATATCACCATTGAAATATTATAGTTCTGATTGTGAAGGCACTACCCAAGTGCCATCGAATGGTATAGTGCTTGATGAGATCATATTGATGTTGGAAATGGTGCTTGGTACGTTGGATGGAGGTATAGAAAAAGTTCCCATGAGAGCGGAATCCTTTACTATTCCTATACCAAAATCTTCATATGGGATAGTCTTTTTTCCAACATGTTGGATACTAATTTTTTTGCAGAAATTCTTTCGGTAGTAATCACATGCAAAAGAACGAGGTCGACGTTTTCGAACCAACCAGTGTGGTTCATCATCAGACCACCCTGGTACAAATTTCTACAAATTTATATTATGGACGGCGTAAGCTTAGATTCCTAAAAATGTTGGATACTATTTGTAGAAGCAGGGTCTGATGAATAATATGAAAACTGATCGATTTTCACAATCTTTCCTTTATGAGGAAACAGGATTACCCGAAAGACTGATGAAATGACAATAGTCATAGCATAATACCAACTACGACCCAAAATAAGGTTGTAATCAAGAGGGGCATCAACAACTTCCACGTCTAGATTAACGATTTTGCCTTGTACTTCTATAGGTAAATCCTAGAGTATTCCGTAGGGATGAAATCCTCTTCCATCAAAGGCTTTAAGGATTGTCAGTAATTGGTTGAGTGTTGGAGAACCGAGATTTTTCCAAAAATTTAATGACATTATACACGTGGATGCCCCCTCATCAATAACAATATGAAAAACTCGTCTGGATTTGACTAATACTGGAATCTAAAAAGCCATTTGATGAGGGAGTCTCGGTGTAAAATTTTTGAGATCAAAGACCATGAGGTTAGAATCCTGAGGATCAATATCTGTGATAGCTAATAATAGTAATTTCCTTTATGTTGGACATGATTATAGCATTTCTAAGGCCGACATTGCTGAAGGGGATATCACCAAATCTTCAACAATGTTGTAATTCTGAGAAACTCTCGCATGTGGATTGAAAGCTGACTTTCAAAGTACACCTTTAACAGGCGGTTTAATCACTGGATCAGGATTAGGTTTCTCGATTTGGAGTGGTTTAGAATTTGAAGGAGGTATAACTGGTGTTTGAATAGAATTTTCTGTCTCTTTACCAGTTACAGGATTTTTAGTTCCATAGTCTTGAGATCACGTCGCAACCATAAGTTGAGACATCATTAAAATATATACTGATGAATTTGAAGAAGATCCTATCATTTTAATATCTTGAGTAGGAAAAGGATCCTTCGAGAAAGTGGGTGTGGGAGAACCTTTGACAAAATTTGAGACCTCAGAACGATGTGGACACTCTTTCGTATAGTGATCCTCGTCACAGATAAGACATGGATAATGAGGTTTCCATTTTTCATCAGCTGGTTTGTTATTTTTAGTTTTCTCTTTGGGAGATGTATTTTGCTTGTTTTTATTCTTTCCTTTCTTCTTATTACCAGTTTTAGATTTAGATGTAAATGATTCTACAACATGAATGTCATCAGAAGTTTCAAGGGAAGAATCTCCTTTCGGTGAATCTGGTAAAGTTATAATGGGAGAAGTAATTTTGGATGACTTCTTCTTACTCTTGTTAGCACTAACTAAACCAATTACACTATCTGCAACATGAGAACCATAAGGAGTTGATGTTATTCGACCTGGATGCGACAAGTCATGAATTTTCTCGTATAAAGTACTAGACTATGTATATACAAGATCTAAGTACTGTGCTTGAGCTATGACCTGTTTTTCTGTAACAACGCCTCCCTTAGCCACATCTTCAATGATCTTTGGAAGTAATGATTTGATAAACCATTTTGCCAAGATCTAATCCGGAATGAAAAATTTCCCTAAACAACGTCTACGTCTCCATTCATGTATGTGATCTGAAATGTATGTAGGCGTAGATGGTTTTACTGAAGTTAAGAGTTCCGTGCCATTGTCGTAACAGACTGGAAACTGAAAGTGTGTTAAGAAATCTGTTGTTAACGCATTGAAATTGTTGAATGAGCCACGTGGTAGTTCAGTATACCACTTTGAAGCTAAACCTATCAATGTTCTTTGAATTAGTCTTAATCGAATGGAATCATCGATTAAAGAGTTGGATGCGCACCAGAGATGGTAAGTCATGACATGGTTTGAGGGGTATTCTCCTGATTCAATGACAGATTCCACATTATGTTTACTCTAGGATAAGGAGCTCCCATTGAAGGTTGTGATGCATAATATGGACCATAACCAGGTTGATAATTCAAAATGTAAGTTTGATAATTTCTACTAAAAGGTTGACCTCCTTGAAACAATTGTTGTTCTTGATAAAGCTGCGGCCCTAAAGGAGGTTACTGTCCTAAAGGAGGCTGTTGTCCTTGGAAGGGCCGTGGCCCTAGAATAGAGTACTACCCTTGAGGTTGATATTGTCCTTGAGGTATGTACTACCCTTGAGGTATATATTTCCCTTGAGTTTCCCCCCCCAGCAGTAAATTTCTACCTTGAGGTTGCCACCCAAGCAGTAAATTGCTACCTTGAGGGTCAGCGTTAGGAATGTTTCTAGAGATCATGTAGACATTTTCTGTGTTCAAAGTTTCGGTATGAGATTTATTGGGACCAGGTGATTGTACAAGTTTCTCGGGAGAGAGAGATGTTGCTGATAAAGTAACAAAAAGCGACTAGTATCTTGAAGGAACAGGTGGACCACCATAAAAAAAAGTTTCTAGCGATGAAGAAAACATGGATGACTCACCAGACATGATTAATGAAGGTCTGTAATTACCTCTGGGTATGGCATAAAAAGGAATACATGCTGGCGAATAATTGAGACCAATATTATGTAGAAATTTGGTTAAATGAGAATACCAAGGATCTTGTTTGAAAGGGCTATAATATTAAATCGATTCACTTTTCCTTAGATCTAAAGATTCTTGACTTGAAGGAAGTATAACCTCTTCTTCTGTGTCATTAATCTCTTTGATACTAATGAGGCCAGGAGGAAGGTTCTTAGTGATGCGAAGCTTCACTCGAGGTGAATGAGGACAACCAGGGGTTTGGGTTATGAACTCCGAAGCAGGCTCAGATGTAGCAGGTTCAGTTTCAGGTTCAGAAATTTTGGGTTCAGTAGTTGATAATTCACTAGTTGTAGATGAAACTTCAACTAGCTCAGAAATTTCTGGTTGTCTTTGGTAACTTTCTACTATTTGAGGTTGATCTACTTCGTAATTAGGATGTATTATTACTATTGTTTCCTCATGTTCAGTTGATCTGGTCCCTGATGGTTGGCCTCTTTCATATTTAATATTTTTTAGTTGACTTGGTGTGTACTCAGGGGGTTTCCCTTGCATTATACAGGAGTGTCTCGGTAATTCAGCCACGGTTAAAATTTTAACACATAAAATCAAACAAAATTTCAACAAAATAGACCTAAAGTTGCTAAGGAAACAATCAAATTGAACACACACCTACAAATTCTAAGAGACAATCCACACACAAACAATATGTTTCCACACTAAAAACAGTAGTTGGTGATGAAATCCAACGTTGTAGAATTCTAATGTGGAAAAATTTGCAGTTGGAACAGTTACCCTGACAACCTGCTTAATGAAACAATCCAGTGCAAGTATCTCAACTTATGCCATCTCGAAGTGAAGAGTACCCTCCGAAAAGTCCAAGTGAGTCTAGTCGACGTCTGTTCCAGGTACAGTGGGACCTTCCCTCCACCACCACCTTGGGAAAAAATCCTGAAGATTATGGTCACTAAGGTCACCAACGGGAACAAATGTACCTGGGGGAACAATCTACGATCTGATATACATGCAAGGGCAGAGTATCAAGCTCAATCCCCTTGAAGGCTCCTTCATATGGTAAATCCAAGGTTTGCCAACAAGTGACCCCAGGGTCCTCGAAAATGGTTAATCTGAGGTTTATCGTTTGTATTACGTGCACATCTGCTATCTTTCCCAATGAGATAGGCACGATTACCTCATTGGTTTCAACATGATATCGTGCTTGACTCTTTTAAGAAGAGCTTCCTAGAGCACAAATGCTACAATTGGATTTTCCTACCGCAATATTCTGCTTGTTTGTTTAAACTGTTTTGGAATGTTAATTACAACATGTTCCAAAACACTAGCCTAAACTATGTTGGTGGAATGAGCCCTAGAAAATGTAAAATATCTAGATTGATTTTATTAACGCGTTGTTTTTAATTTGGCTGTTGCTTAAGCCAAAATGTATGGAGTTGAAACTTTAATGATGTTTGTGACCCGACTCAAAAATACGCTAAATGCATCTAAATGAGAAGTGCAACTCTTTATTTTCAATGAATCTTATTTAAGGGAATGATTGAGAGATTTAACAATTTTCAAAGAGCCAATTCTTTCATTCATAAACAAAATCCTTGAAAATAAGACGATTTCATAGAAAACTCAATTAGCAAGAATGATAAATTACCCTTTTGAAACGAAATTCCTTGAACAATTAGATCAAAAACTATAATTCAATAAACAAAACATTTCCAAAAGAAAACAATATCTAAAAACTCTAAAAACATAAATTTCAAAATCAAAGAAAAATCTAATTTTGAAGTCTATCTAGAATGTTTGAGGACATTTTTTCCTAGTTTGTTTTTAGACTAAGAAAAAATTCTACTTATCTCAGCAGAAATGAAAACATGCAAAAATGCTTTGGTGTGATATTAGGCTTTAGTTAGCTAAAAGCTCTTCCAAATTTGCAAATGAAAAAGAAATCAATTTTCATAAAAGTAAGGTTTGAAATGATCTTAAATGGCTAAAAAAGACAATGTCATCACACCAGTAAGCTGAGGTAAATGAAAGTATCTTGTATGGAGCAACAATAAAGTAGGGGAAACACTCACTTATAAGATTCAAATAGGATGACAAATCACACAAACGCAAAATTTGCTAAAAACAAATTCTCACACAAGATTTGACAACTAAGATAGACTAGGGAAAACACAAAGAATCAGGTAATCTGGCTCTAAAAAAGAGAATTTTATTTTTTTCAAAAATTTTTCTAGGGGTCCGCAGTTTCTAATGAAAAACAGAGCACATTTGCACTGTTTTGAACTAAAAGCTGTGGAGGTTGCCGCACTACTTTCTGCTCAAAACTGCATAGGCAAGGAAAAACTTTGAAAAAATAAATAATCAACCTTATTTTTTAGGGATTCTTAAAAGTTATCTACCCAACCCGTTCTTAGATAAGTCAAAATCAGAAAACTATAAAATTAAAACTGAAAATAAATAAAGAAAACTAAGTTCTAATATCCCCAACGGAGTCGCCATTTTGTTATGCGGATTAATCCCTCTTGCAGACAAGAGCGATCTCCCTAGTACTCAGTGAGTAGCTAGAAACAAACATCCATTTGAAAACCTTTTTCTCTAGATTAATTGCATTTCAGAATTATTATAAGAAAGTAGAGAGGACATGCCCCTACCTTGAAATCCAAACTTTCAATGTAGTCCTTTTTCCAGTCACTCCAAAGTGGCTTCTTCAATAAGTAGAACCTGCAATCAAAGACAAGACATAAGAATCAAAGCATCTGCAACATATAATAATCAAGAAAAGCTAATCCAACTTAGTGATCAAGGAATCTAGGTATTTATGTTATTTCAATATGCATAAGAACAACTCAATGACAAAAAGAGATCCATATGTATTATCTTGAATAAAAAGAGTAATCTTACAACTTGATGCCTTGATGTCGTACATATTTCTATCGGGATCATGAACAATCGTTTCTCCTTCAGTTAGATAAGCCTTCCTCTCTAAATACTAGCATGGAGTTATGGACATAAGGGTGTGATCATTCTCATGCCAACAAAAACTCACTAGTGTAGAAAGTATGCACTCTTATGAATTTCTTCAGAAACTACCATGTATGTCTACCCTTCAACCTGAAACTTGAGCTCAATTTATAGGGAAATGGAGGTAGTTTCAGTTCCATGAAGAGGGGGATGGATTCCTTTCATGAAGGGATTTGAGCTCCATGGACCAAGGGATAAGCTCCATGAGTAGAGGGATAAAGCTCGAAATGATCACGACTTTGGAAGCTTCCAGTTGGGAGAATATTCGACCAACTATGCTTCTAGAATTTACTTTTTATTTTATTTTTCTTTTCATGGGGGTCCGCAGGTAATAGTAGAAAAATGTGCAGTTTATAGACCAAAAAACATCTCATGCGCATGAAAAGGCTAGAAAAAGTGCAGAGCTAGACTTTTAAGGGTTTTACAGAGCATTTTTCCAATTCCAAGACTTGATTCAGGAACATTAAGGTTTTTGACTTCTAAGGGAACACGATATAGGTGGTGATAGACCCATATGGATAGTCAAACGTCATGGTGACAAAATTACGTGTAACACATATAACATAAGAAGGTGATTTGTGATGGCATTTGCCTCTTACTGGTTTACTGGAGGTTAATGAATGAGTGGAGGAGCTTTGAAGACAATTTCTGATCACTTGGATGCTTTGCTGAGCTTGCTAGACATTTGTGCCCTTGACAAGATATTTTCACCATCAAAAAAATATTTTCACCTTTATCAGCACATTTGTGCCATCAACAACACATTTTTTCCCTCCTAAACTGATTTGTGCCCTCCTGAACTGATTTTTTCCTTCGCTTTAGGATTTGCGTAGCGCATTTTTTCAGAACACATTTGGAGGCCTTCTCGGTGTCCAAATTGGGCCCAGGATAGCTTGTGGGAAACATTATTCTGTATAATTTCCAAATATACCTTTGGTTTTCTACTTTTAGTTGATTTGGCTTGGCGAAAATTGATTCTCCCAATATTGGTAAAACAATGGAGAATGAGGGTGCAAAAACGCAGAGTGCTGTTGCAGGAAACTTTTTGAGTCCTTCGTCAACTCCAAATTGAGATTATGAGAGCTCATTGGAAATATCTTCTAGTCTATTTGTCATTTTATTTATCAAGAAATTCATTTGGACACTCCAGCTAGGATAAAACTTGATTTTCCCAAGGTCACTTCAGAAGTGCAAAAAACCTCTTGAAGCACCTGTATTTTTGACATTTCTCCAAAACCATGAACCTGGGTAAAACATGAAGGATTTTTTTCTTCCTTGGTCTATGATGGACAAAAACATCTCTCACTTTTGTTAAATTCATCTTTGTTTGGTCAGAAACATATTTGTAAGTAAAACTGGCCCTATGAGTGGAAAATGAGTTAAATCTTGGAATGAATTATTAAAAAATGATGGAGACATGATGTTTATGCACTAAAATGACCTCATACTTGCTAAAATGACCTCCATTATGCCTCCTCTACTCAAATGTCAATGATTCCATAGAAAACCCTAGCTCAGTGGGAGAGTAAATTAGGGTTTAGTGCTTGCGAAAAATGATGACTTGGGCACCCTTGGGAAAAATGGTTAAAAAAATGAAGCGAGGTCAATGATAATGACGGAGATGAGGTCAAATCGAAATAAAATAAGGCGGGATGGGTGGGATGAAAATACCAGTGCTAACATCGGCTCCAGCTGGGGATGATATCTCCTTCTAAAGAGGTGTTAAGAACCACAGATCTCTGAATTTGTAGATTAGTGCCTTATCCATTGGGCAATGGAGTCCAATATGTAAAATGAAACTGAAAACACACTGCAAACTTCAACCCACACAAATAGATCATCAAAGCCTTAGGGCCTTCACTTCAGGACTCAAACCTTGATGAATTCTGTCAATACTTGCTGAAAAATGAAATTGAAAGAAACTTACTGCTGTAAATAAAATAAATAAAACTGAAATGATACCAATCTACTCTAATCTACTGCACAATTACTGATTAGGTGAAATGATCCTTCCAGTGTAACCAATCGAGGAGACAACTACTTACTGAAGTTCTGATCTCATTTTCCTCGAGCAGTTAGAATTATGTACATGTAGGCAACTCACAATAAAAACTGAAACCAAGGTTTATGTTGAAAAATGAGACAACATTAATCTTCTCCAATGATTACAAAAGGCTACCGAAGGTATCTTGAAAATATTGAAGCATTACCTTGTCTTGAGATCCAGCAAAAAAAGTACAAGTACTCCCTTCATTCTAATCTAAAAGGACACTTATTTGTTGATCTATAGGAAGGCATAGGGAAGTATAACCTTCTGTTATCTGAGTGTTGGTTGAAAGTTACTTAAGCATGAGAAATTATGATTTAAACTCTGGCATTTTGTCTCTCTTTGGTTGATACTCCTCAAATTCATATTCTAAGTCATCCTCAAACAAGAAACACTCTTCAGGATTATCAAGCATGACAGCCCTATCATCTTCATGAAAGAAAACAATATCTCCTAGCTGATTACCTTGTAGGGAATCATCATCATAAATTGGTTTACTCAAAACAATTTCCTGTATAGTTTCATCAAGCTCCTCATCAAAATTATCTTTAGATTTATTGTACTAAGGCAAATCAGGTTCAGGATAAAATTAATCAAATATGACCATTCAAAAAAGAGATTGTCTTTTTTCATGATGATCTATAAATCTAGTTTCAGGATTGTCCTCATTTAAACTTAGATTTTCATTTTAAAAAGTGGAAGAACTTTTACCAACACTTTCTTGACTATGTGAACACTGCAAACCTGCTTTAGCTTGGATTGTAATATGAAATTTTAGGATTTTACCTATCTCATCTTCAGACAGAGGAGAAAGTGCTTTTTGTTTTCTTTTGATAACACAGTAATTGTCTTCTTTCTCTCCTAAAGATTTAAGAGGATGTTGAATATCTTCTTTAACCTTTGGCTGATCAACTTGTTGTATTGTTGCAAGAATTTTCTCCCATGGGAAGCCTTTATGAACATTAAGACAATATACATCATCTTTTTATTACATGAGAGAAAACACTTGCTCTTTTTGGTGATGAAAAGGATTTTCATGCAAAGCCTCCAAGATCTCTTCATCCATGAACTCATTATCATCATAAGAATTCTCTAGGTTATGATTGAAAACCTCAAATTGATCACAACAATTATTAAAAAAAGACAAAGAAGGGTAGAACTCCTTTATTCTTCATAAAATATTGAATGGAAAACTCTAAGAGAACAAATACTGGCAGGTGTCAAACCTTCATACCAAGATCGTTCTTTTACTTGAAGAGAAGCCATGAACATCTTTAAGAGACAATATTCAGGAAATTTAGCCTTCAACTTGCGTCTATGCATGTCAAATTTAACCAAATGTAAAGCAACATCATTCCTATCATCATATTTAAACATAGGATAATTCACTTTCCAATCTACCTTAGGAATTTTATTTGGGAAACCTGGAATTTGATCTCGGCTCATGGGAGCATACCTTCTTGCAACAGTTTCCACCTTGAAAATACTTGAAGCTACTGATCTTCATGTAGTGGAGTTGCCATGAACTGTTGATTTTCTGGATCTTTCAGTCAATGGAGTCGCAAGGTGAATGGTTCAGCCTTCATATATGTCTAACTGCTGTTCACCATAAACAATTAGATCTAAATCTTTGTCGTTCTTTCCCAAGGAAGATTTGTCTTTTCGCCTCCCTGGAAACGACGCCAAAATTTTATCACTCCGCCAGATTCCGAAGGCTGAAGAAGGAATCCAAAAAGAGGTAACCACATACCAATATTTTGACTTGATAGCTAGCCCTATCAATTTGGAGAGGGCTCTCTCCAGAAAGGTCACAGCCAGGAGGGCTGGAGAAATTAGGGTTTTTAGGCTAGATATTGAGTGCAGGGGGTTTTTTTGATTTGATTTTGGTTGGGTTATCACTGGATGAAGAAATTAGGTCAAGGGAGCTAGGTTAGGGAAAATGAGATAGGGTTGCAGGGATCAATGGGGCAAGGTAGGCACAAGGATAATCACTTAAAGATGATTGTGATGGAATGGTTTTGAGACTGAAGAGAAGCTAGGAAGAGCATGGGAGATGTATTCCTCTTAGACATATGAAAATGAATAAACTATGATCAATTCCCCAAAACAGAGCATGGGAAAGCATGTGTTCTATTTATCAAACTTGAAAGAGATCATACCATAGAGATGAAGTGAACATGAATACAATACATTCTAACATATGAAACTGAAGAAAATACAACGATAAACATCAATACCACAGGTATCCCATAAAATAGCTGCAACTCCTATTTATAAGCTGGAAAAACTGAATATAATAGTTCCTTGATTAATAAGCAAACATAAAAATGGATTGCAACCTTTGAAAATGAATCAAAAAGTACAATATATAGGCCAAAAACAACCTCTCCCAACCTCAGGGGTTGAAACCCTAAGTTGAGGAGCTGATCGACCAAATTCTGAATTGAAAGCTGAAGTGCAGGATGGTCAAACTGACTCATCCCTAACTTTAGTGAATTGATTCATTACATCTCATTGAGTTCATTTACCTAATGTATTTACCCTAGGTAATAGTGAAAAAAACATAATTACATTTCCCATGCTCAGTTACATAAGTGAAATCATGATTTTTAAGATAAAAGTCAAAATTTTCAATGAAATTTCAAAAAATATCAGCAAACTGTCATTTGCGTCCTCCATATTGCATGCCACTTGTTAGCACCTAATTTGAACCTCAGGCTGAAGGAAGGAAAATCAGGGTAACTTCAAACCACGCTCAACCTTGTAGCTAGCCCTACAAGGTCAGGAGAGGGCTCTTTCCATGAAAAATGTTCAATGAAATATAACTGCAAGTTGATTTTAGGCTAGGTATAGTAGCTCGAAATGTTTTATCAATTTTCTGGGTTGTATAGATTAGATGGGGTTGGGCAGTTTGAATCTGGTGAATTAAATCGGAGATACAGGGTATTCTATGGGGCAAGGTAGGCAGGGATTTTAACAACTTTGTATTTAAATGATGATGGAATGTGTAAGACTAGTGAGAAGCTGAAAAGGGCATAGGAGATGGATCCTTTTCAAACAGCAAAAAACATAAAATATTGAATGATTTTCCCAAGGCAAAGCATTATACAATGGATTCTACCTATCTATCTTGAAAACATTCAACCAGAAATGATGGAGATATAATTGAAATACATAACGATAGACAAATGATCACAAAAGAAAGACAGTGATAAAATCCATACCACAGGGATCCCATAAATCAGTGCTGCATCTATTTATTAATTCCCTGCCAAACTGTTACAAATGGAGTGCAAAGCGTCCTCTATGATTCCAACGTTATCCCACTGTGACCGCCCTTACAAATGATGAAGAATTACATTAAATAGATCAGTTTCAAGGGGGACGGATCCGCAGAAGGAGGAGTTGTTTCACCTGCCCAGAAACTAAAATCTGAACACAGAAAACAAACAAACAATATGCCCCTGAAAAGAGGGAGCAATACATTTGAATGCTTGGAGAAATTTGCTGTCATTCCCAATGAATGAAAGGAGGAAGTCCGTAGAACAGATCCCTTTTTCATCACTGCTATAGATGCTGAGATGATTCTGTGTTTATAATTAGTTCACGGCTTTTACTCTTTGAAGAAAAACCCTCTACCGGAGGAAAATGCCTTTTAAACCAATGAAAATCGAATTTTCCATTTTAATGAAGAAAAGACCCCTTTTCATTGAAAAAGAGCGAAAGGAAAGGATGGTGGGCCCAAACCGCAATCGTAAATCGCAATCACAAATCGCAATTAGAAAGGGGAGGGTGTATCACATAGCAGAGGAAATGCGATATGTGATGGTGATGGAGCGATGGAGGGAAAAACTTTGTAAAGCGAAATGAAATGAAAACAACGCCATAACACAGAGAAAGGTCCGTTTTGTTTTGAAAAGGACAGAAGGCTTTTAGGTGGGACCCAAGGAGAATCCCAATCGCAAATTGGAAGGGGAGCGGGTTTGGAGTTAAACATTGTGGGAAATGCCGATTGCGATGGCGATATGCAATTAATCGCATCGATGGAAGGGAGCGTGGATGGTTTAAACATGGTGGGGTGAAAACATGTGATGTGATAGAATGATTTGTGATGTGATGGTGCGATCAGAGGTATCGGTGAAGAATCAATCGGATCGGCAAAACAGAGGGGGAGGGACTATGACATGAAAATTTGCGACGGGCCGATGCGATGGAGATTTAAGAAATATTTTTAAATCGAATTATGGCTTTTTACAAAGGGAAAACCCCCTTTTGTTTGGAAAGGGCAGAAGGGCTTTGGTGGGACCGAGGGGAATCACAATCGCAAACCGACGGAGGAGTGGAGCGGGAGCAAAGTGCTGTGGGAAATGTCAATTGCGATATGCGATTCATTGCATCGGTGGAAAAGGGAAGAGCGGGGTCGTGAGTTTGTGGGACTGCTGTGAAGTTGCGATGCGACGGTGCGATCGGATCGGAGATGACTCAATCGCATCGGAGGTTTTTTAATCGAGGAAGGGTCAATTGGCCATGTGATGTGATGAAAACTGCGATGCGATGATGCAATCGGATCGGAGGAAGGGGATTGCGATTGGATCGGAGGAGGGGTTTGCGATGAAAACTTAAAAATTATATGAAAAGGTAGAAAAGTTTAAAGGACCAAATGAGAAAGAAGGGTAACGTTAGGCTTTTGAGTGGCCTTTATTCACTTAGGCATATTTTCCAATCCAGGAGTCAGTTTTGAGAGTGTAATATATCGTTGGAAAGCTATTTCTGGGCTCCTTCTTATGAAAATATTCAGAACATTATTTATAGTGAAAATATAGTGAAGAAATCATTTGAAAGGCAGGGTGGTGCCTTTGTAGCAGCTTCTGAAGCTCAACTTATTACATATGAAGACATAAAATTACATAAGAAATGATAATAAAAGCAAAGTATCATGTTTTCACCTCAAAACATGTTTTGAGGTGAAAATTACATCAAGCTTAATAGAGAAACTCTTTAATTTTTCTAGATACTATGCCTTTGAGTTTATTTGACCTCCTCATGACCTTGCTGATATTTATTGACACTTGGCTCATTAATTTGAATATGATGAGACCCTAGAACCTAATGAGACCAACCCTATGACCTAACAACATGAATTTCGGAGTGAAAGTGAATCAGGGCTGAAGAACATATAGAGGAGAATCAACAAGTTTTCACATGAGGGAAAATTGGTGAAAGACCACTACCAGCAATGAATCCATGACCTAATGTAATGATGAAAATTTGTTGTATGGGACTCCTACTATGCAAATGCAAAAGAGTAAATTTTGATCACTGATGGTAGTATGAAAAAACTAACACTAACACCACTTTTTGATGCCTTCCTGATGTCCAAATTGGGCACAGGATAGCTCGTTGGAAATCCATTCTAGTCTAGTTTCCATATCTACCTTCAGTTTTTAAAACGAAGTTAATTTCCCCCCTGAAACCTTCAATCTCCCAAGACTAGTATTTGCACAGCGCCTAGGTCAAAACAAAGGCAGAAATGTGGTTTTTTGAGCTTTTCACCTATCAAAACTACAAACCAAGGCCGAAAACATGGTTTTATGAGATGCATTGGTCATTAGGAATCCAATGGTGCATTTAATTTCCTCAAAAAGTGCCCTAATTATTTGCGTAGCGCTTAGGGCGCTGCGTAAATGCCCAATTTTCTACTAAATAATTGTCTAAAAAAAACACATAGATTTCCAGATTTTGGAAAAAAAGTTAGAAAATTCCTCAAAATGGTTGGGATGGCTATTGATGGTGTTGTTAGGCTTGGAGGGGAGTGTCAAAAAGTATGTCCAATTTCTTCTTCTCTTCTTGGTGAGTTAGGGCTTCTATTTTTTCATTTGTTGCCTTTAGATTTTCCCTTGTATTTCTTTCTCTCTTGGCATAGTGCTTGGCCATTATCCTTTGAATTTCCTTGTTTCCAAGTGGTCATTGATGTATATAATGATTTTTTCATCATCTTCCTCCTCACCTAGGTCAACAAGCTCAAAATCATGTGCAGTCTCATGGAGGTCCTCCTCATGTCTAACCTCTTCCTGAATTTCTACCTCAGTCACTTTTTCTTTGCCTTTATCCACCTGATTTGTTGATGTAGAAGGCATGGCCCCTTACACTATGTGTGGAGAAAACACATGCCTATGGAATCCTCACCTCTATTTCCTCTCCTTCACTAAATGACGTGTCTTCCTCTTCTGTTGCCATGGTGTTTTTGTTAAAACCCTAGGGATTAGGGAAGGGAAATGGGAAAGGGAGATGGTAAAGGAAAAATGAGGGAGATTCTTAATAGGGATATGTGATATGGGGAGGGGATATGCAGTAATGTTTAGGGATATGAAGAATGGGGAAGGGAAAAGGAATGAATGAGTGATAGGAATTGGGATTTAGGAGCCTAGGTTAAAATAGCACCTAGGGCTTAGGGTTTTAGTAATTAGTAGCTTAGGGGTAGGGATTATGATAACATGGATTAGGGAATTATTTTTAACAATGTAGGGATGGTATTGAGTGTAAGGAAAATGGGATTTTGGGAATTATGTGTGCAAGGGAGAAAAAATAGGGTTTCACATTCAAGAAGAAACCAAATTACAACTTCAACATGCAAAAACTCAACACATATAACTTAATAAGGTGATTTGTGATGGCATGTGCCTCTTACTAGTTTAATGGAGGTCAATGACTGAGTGGAGGAGCTTTAAAGACAATTTCTGATGACTTGGATGCTTTGCTGAGCTTGTTGGAAATTTGCGCCCTTGAAAATTTATTTGTGCCATCAGCAACGTATTTTCACTCATCTCAGTACATTTGCACTCTCCTCAACACATTTTCTCCATAAGCAACACATTTGCGCCCTCCTGAACTGATTTGCGCCCTCACTTCAGGATTTGCGTAGCGCCTTTTTTCAGACCACATTTGGAGGCCTTCCCGGTGTCCAAATTAGGCCTAGGATAGCTTTTTGGAAATATTATTCTGTATCATTTCCAAATATACCTTTGGTTTTCTGATTGGATTTGATTTGGCTTGTCAAAAATTGATTCTCCCAAGATTCGTCAAAAAGTGCAGAATGAGGGTGAAAAAATGCAGAGTGCTGTTGCAGGCAACTTTTGGAGGCCTTCCTCAACTCCAAATTGAGATCACATTAGCTCACTAGAAATATATTCCAGTATGTTTGTCATTTCACTTATCAAGAAAGTATTTGGACGCTCCAGCTAGGAGAAAACTTGATTGTCCCAAGGTCACTTCAAAAGTGCAGAAAACCACTTGAAGCACCTGTATTTTTGACATTTCACCAAAACCATGAAACCTATATAAAAAATTAAGGAGGGTTTTATTCCTTGGTCTATGATGGAAAAAAACCTCTCTAAGTTTTGTTAAATTCATCTCTGTTTCGTCAGAAACATATTTTTAAGTAAAACTTTCCCTGTGAGTGGAAAATGACTTTACTCTTGGAATGACTTCTGTTATTGCCTAAATCTACCTCAGGCTGAAGGAAGGCAGAGTTTAGGGTAACATCAAACCACGCTCAGTCTGGTAGCTAGCCCTACCAGAATAGGAGAGGGCTCTCTCCGGGTCAATCTCAGAAAAAAAAAAAAATCAATAGGGCTTGAGATGACTTGAAATAAAAGCTAATTTTAGGATAGGTATATAAGTGAAGGAGTTTGATTATGTTTTTGGGGGTTTTTGTTGGATCAAAGGGAAAGGCAGTTTTGGGTGCGGGGATAAGGCCTAGTTTTTGCAGAGTTCTGATTGGGGCAAGTAAGGAAATTGTTTTGATTCTTTAGATTGAATGAATGGATGGATCAGACCGGTGAGGAGATGAAGAGGGCAAGAGGGTCTCAAGAGTCCTCCTCAAACAGATGAAAACATGGAAAATTGAACAAAACTAAAAGCAGAGCAGAGCAATCCAATGAATTCCACCTTTAACACTGATTTGTTTAATCTAAGAAGAAAGGAGAAGGGAAAATGATACAAATAAACATCAGTGAACTTAAAATTACATAGAGAAAAACACCATCAAAACACAGAGCCACATGAATCCCAAAGAGTGCTGCAAACCCTGGTCTATTCCTTTTCCAAAAGTATAGAGATGAAATGTACAATGAAGTGCCAAGCAATCCCAAGTGTCCAACCCTGAAAATGACTAAGAAAATACATGATATAGACAAGCCTAACTCCTCCCCATGCCTCTAGGGGACGAGCTCATCATTCTAGGAGCTGTTTCAACCATATCTAAACTAGGAACTAGAAAATAGGCAATGAAGCAACTTGCCTCTATATGCTAGGAAACTGATCCATTCACTTACATTTCACCTTTTGGTGAATGAATATTCTAGAATGAGTAAAAATGTGCCAAAATTACATCATGGTCATGAAATTACATCAAGGTACATCAAGAATTACATGAAAAAGTGAAACTGGCCAAAACTAGGCGAAATTATGAGCTGCTTAGTGAAAAATAGGCCAAAATTCTCTATGCGCCGCGCCCAAAATCTCTATGCGTAGCAAAAGTTTGGAGCTGATTTTGAGGCCCTTCCCAAAGTCCAAATTGAGTGCAGGAAAGCTAGTTGGAAAGCCCTACTTGTCTACTTTCCAACCCAAGTGGAATTTCTAGATTTGGTTGCCATTTTCCCCTCCGAAAGTTCAATCTCCCAACACTGCTTCCTGTGTGTGCAAAAAGTGGCAGAAAGGCCATTTTTAGGGTGTTTTTGACCCTTTAGGCAACCCAGAACTTGATGAAATCCTTAGGTAATCCATGAGAATGCATAAATTTTGATAAAAACTCCAGAAATGCAAATTCCCCCCCCTGAAGTGCTGCCAATTATAAGCGCGCGCCAAGTGGCGCTACGCGTCGGGCAGGAAAATCCGTTTTGTGACCAAAAAATTCAAAATTGACAAAATTTTTCCCAAATTACTTGAAATTTGGGCTATAGGTCCCTCATCAAGTACTATGCTCAGCCAAAGAAGCTTCGGCCAATATTTGGAGCCTATCATTTCTTTTGCGACATTTCAGTGCCCTCCTTAGCCTCGCTTTCAGGATTTTGATACGCCCCTTGCAAACATGATTGCGCACCCAATAGTGGTTCTTCATGTGTCTGAGCATGTTATTCTATTTTTTCACCTTCTCCAACAACTTCTCAAGGTGAATGTTGACCCTCTCAAGCCAAGTCTCTCTATCAGCCTCAATCTCACGCTCAATGGGTGTCATCTCGGATGGGCTTCTTCGGGCAGCTTGCCGGTTCTCACGGATGTTTTGCAACTCCATGATCATTTGTTGATCCTCCAACTGCTTGTTCCACTGCTCCAGATAGTTTATGATCCATTGAGCTCTCTGCAACTTGTCGGTCAATGTGTCGATCTCAGCTTTCTGCTCTTGAATGATCTCCCTCAATTTTGAGCTTGGAGAGCTCAAATCCTCATCAATCAATACGAAATCAGTATCCTGGCCTTCTGAAGGGCCCTCATCCTGCATGGGCCTCTTACCTATGTCCTATACCTACACCTGTGCTACTGATGATGGCAACGAGACCCCTTCCACCCCGGGTGGAGATAGTACTCGTCGGGCTGCTGCAAATAATACTCTCGTGCCTCTCTGATAAGTGACATACACTGGCACACTGATAGGATCTGTCTCGTGACCTTAAAAATGATGTGAAGGTTCACCTGGCTCATGAAAAATCTCGAGAGGAGGCTTAGGGGCTGTGAAGAAGTCACGGGAAATGAAATCTTCCCACGCAATGCCCTGCAATCCAAGTTGATGTACAACAATGATCTTGATGAGCGCATAATGATAAATGTTTTTGTACTGTTGCTCGGGAGTTTTCTTCTACACAAGAGTGGTCATTCTCTCGATGTTTCGGCACATGAAGTATGGAATGTTCATCATCCGCACTCTCATGAAATTCATCAAAAACCTAATGTGGTAGGCATAGAGGCGTGAAAACCGACCCTCACAACTGAAGTATCGGATAATGAGTCTCATCAAAGGTGCATAGGATTCCTTCAGGAACCAGAATGGGAATACCCTGCTGAGCTGTCTCACATAGCTAGGCCTGATGTATGGTTCATAATGCACTCTGTCCACCTGCTGTCTCTTGTTCCACTCTTCACCTACATTCGGTATTCCTGTTGCATGAGAAATGGTTTCTGGTGTCAAGGTGAAATTTACACTAGCAAGAGTTACCTGACCATCATGCAAATGTAAAACAAACAACTGGGATAACTCCTGATGATGATGAATCCGAGCAATCATCTCACAGTACTGATAAGATGACTGCTCTTGAAAACATGGCATGGCAAGTGGACAGGCCTGCAACTGAGTCAATGAGGTGGGCTCTTCTCTCACATGTTTGCCACCTTTACGAGGCCTTCCCGGTGCATGTAGCTCAGTGGTAGAATCACTGTCTTGTTCATATGATGAATCAGTGTCCGTCTCCATGGTATTGCAAGGTGTATGTCAAGTGTATGTTTGGTTTGTTGAAAATGAGAAATTGGTGCCTTTGTTTCAATTGCCAAAATATGTGCCAAATGGAGAGGGACTGTGGTAAATAAGACAGTGGGAACAATGGACTGTAATTAAGTGAGATTTAAAATGCAAGGACAATCACTTGATTATTTGGGGACTTTGGGATTTGGGGATTTTAAAATTGAAATGGGAAATAGGAATGATAGGGAATGAAAGGTTTTAGGGATAGGGACAATGATAGACAATGAAAGGATTGGAAAATGAGAATAAGTGATATGAGTCATTTTGAGATGTAAGGGAATAAGGGATTGAAAATAATGATAGGATTACAGTGATGGGAAAGGAACCATAGGTGAGGAATGGGATTTGAACTACTTGGCACCAAAATCAAACTTTAGCAATCAAATTCAAACCCTAAGGAGCAGTTTTTGACCAAATGAGAGGGTTTATAATTTCAACAATCAAAATTTTATATCCTTCCCTCCAGAAAACACCAAACACAAGCTAATAGCAATTGCAAGGGCTCACAAACTTACTTGGATCATAGAAGGCTGAGTCATTTTGAAATTTTATGGAGAAATGAAGAAAATTTCACTTGTCGGCCCTGTGCGCCGTGCGCACAACCTAGTGCACCGCGACCAGTATGTGCGCCACACATGTTTAAAAAAAACACAGCGATGGGAAGCCCTATGCGCTGCGACTGCTATGTGCGTCGCGCCTTCTCCCAACGCGTCGCGCAACTGATTTCAACACACAGTCCGACCTTAAACAAATGATTTTGCTCCTCCACGCTTGATTTGGCTTTCACTCTTGTTTATTGGTGCAAATGAATTGATGAATGTGGAAAATATCATATATATCAAAAGGATTTTGATTTTTTCATTTAGTAACCCACTTTTGTAATGTTGCAGAACTTTGGCACTTTCACATTTCTTAATATAAACTCTGTTTTGCTTGTTTCCTTTGATTTTTTAAGCTGCATGACGAAACTTTGTCTATTTTTTACAGGGATGGCTGACATGGAATTTGGAAAAGGCGACCAGGGCTGCGCCTGAAGATCTTCAGAACTGAAAAAGTTTGAAAAATACATGGCATTTATTACAAAAGCCAAAACTGACGATTTTTCTTCAAAACAGAGTTTTGAAGAAGAATCATGATCTAACATTATAACGATGAAATTTTTGAAATGAAAACTCATTCGAACCTTCCTCATGTGTCTGCTAGCATTATTGGACACTTTGAAGACTAAATTTGCGAAACCCTAGACCTAATGAGACTGAAAAACCCTAAAAAGACTCTTTACTGACCAAAAGACCAAACAGGACTGTAAATGACATGTAAAAATTAACTTTGGTGAACTTTGATGATTAGACCTGAGCCAGAAGGTACAAGACATGAGGGACATGAGTGAAAATACCCTTCTGTCAGAAGACCGATGCTCCTAATGGAATGCAGATGACTTGACTGGATGAGACACCTAAAATGAAATGCAACAAAAGAGATTTTGATCTCTGACGGAGGGATGAAAAGACTGACTCTAACAACTTCTTAAAAAATGATGGAGACATGAGTTTATGTACTAAAATGACATCATACTTGCTTAAATGACCTCCCTTATGCCTCCTCTTCTCAAATGTCTCTGATTCCATAGAAAGCCTTAGCTTGGTGGGAGAGGAAATTAGGGTTTAATGCTTGCGAAAAATGATGACTTGGGCACCCTTGGGAAATATGGTTAAAAAAACAAAGCGAGATCAATGATAATGATGGAGATGAGGTGAAAGCAAAGTAAAATAAGGTGGGATGGGTGGGATGCAAATACCAGTGCTAACATATGTTCTAGCTGGTGATTATATCTCCTTCTAAGGAGGTGTCAAGAACCGCAAATATCTGAATTTGTAAATCAGTGCCTTATCCATTAGGAAATGTAGTCCAATCTGTAAACTGAAACTAAAAATGAATCTGAAAACAAACTGCAAACTTCAACCCACACTAACAAATCATCAAATATTTTGGGCCTTCACTTTGGGCCTCAAACCTTGATGAATTCTGTCAATACTTGTTGAAAATTGAAATTGAAAGAAACTTGCTGCTGAAAATAAAATAAAGTCAAGCTGAAATGATAAAAATCTACTCTACTCTACTACACAATTGCTGATTAGGTGAAATGATCCTTCCAGTGTAACCAATCGAGGAGATGGATACTTACTAAAGTTCTTCTCTCATTTTCCTCGAGCAGGCAGAATGATGTACATGTAGGCAACTCATAATAAAAACTGAAACCAAGGTTTATGCTGTCAAATGAGACAACGTTCATCTTCTCCATTGATTGCAAAAGACTTCCGAAGGGATCTTGAAACTCCTGAAGCATTACCTTGTCTTGAGATCCAACAACAAAAATACAAGTAATCCCTTCATTCTGATCTGAAAGGACAATTGTTTTTTGATTGATAGGAAGGCATAGGGAAGTATAACCTTCTGTTATCTGAGTGTTGGATGGAAATTCCTTAATCATGAGAAATTCTGACTCAATCTCTGGAATTTTGTCTCTCTCTAGTTCACACTCCTCAAATTCATAGCCTAAGCCATCCTTAAACAAGAAACATTCTTCAAGATTATCAAACAATACAGCCCTATCATCTTCATGAAAGAAAACAATATCTGCTAGCTAATCTCCTTGTAGGGAATCATCATCATAATTTGGTTTACTCACAACAATTTCCTGTCTAGTTTCATCAAGCTCCTCATAGAAATTATCTTCAGATTTATCGTACATAGGCAAATAAGGTTTAGGATAAATTTCATCAAATATGAACATTCAAAAAGGAGATTGTCTTTTTTCATGATGATCTATAAATCTAGTTTCAGGATTGTCATTTTTCATGATGATCTATAAATCTAGTTTCATGATTGTCCTCATTTAAACTTATATTTTCATTTAAAAATTGGAAGAAGTTTTACCAACACTTTCTTGACTATGTGAACACTGCAAATCTGCTTTATCTTGGACTATAATATGACTTTTCAGGATTTGATCTATCTCATATTCAGACAGAGGAGAAAGTACTTTTTGTTTTCTTTTGATAACATAATATTTGTCTTCTTTCTCTCCTCAAGATTCACAAGGATGCGGAATATCTTCTTTAACCTTTGGCTGATCAAATTGTTGTACTGCTGCAAGAATTTTCTCATGTGGGAAGTATTTTTGAACATCAAGACAATATACATAATATTTTTCTTCCATGAGAGAAAACACTTGCTATTTTTGGTGATGAAAAGGATTGTCATGCAAATCCTCCAAGATCTCTTCATCCATGAACTCATTATCATCATAATAATCCTCTAGGTTTTAAATGAAAACCTCAAATTCATCACAACAATTATTAACTAAAGACAAATAAGGGTAGTAATCCTTGTATTATTCATAAAATATTGAATGGAAAACTTTAAGAGAACAAATACTGGCAGGTGACAAACCTTCATACCAAGATCGTGATTTTCCTTCAAGAGAAGCCATGAACATCTTTAAGAGATAATCTTCAAGAAATTCAACATTCAACTTGCGTGTATGCATGTGAAATTTAACAAGATGTAAAACAACATCATTCCTATCATCATATTTAAACATAGGCAAATTCCTTTGCCAATCTACCTTAGGAATTTTATTTGGCAAACCTGGAATGTGATCCCAGCTCATGGGAGCATACCTTCTTGTAACAATTTCCATCTTGAAAATTATTGAAGCTACTGATCTTCATGCAGTGGAGTTTCCATGAAGTTTTTATTTTCTGTATCTTTCAGTCAATGGAGTCACCAGGTGAATGGTTCAACCTTCATATATGTCCAACTATTGTTCACCATCAACAAGTAGATCTAAATCTTTGTCGTTCTTTCCCAAGGAAGATTTGTCTTTTCACCTCCTCGACAACAGCGCCAGAATGTTATCACTCCGCTAGATTCCTAAGGCAAAATAAGGAATCCCAACATAGGTAACCACAAACCAAGCTTTTGACTTGATATATAGCCCTATCAAGTGAGAGAGGGCTCTCTCTAAAAATATCATAGGTAGGAGGGCTGGATAAATGAGGGTTTTTAGGCTAGATATTGAGTGCAGGGGTTTTTTTTTATTTGATTTTGGTTAGGTTATCACTGGATGAAGAAAATAGGTCAAGGGAGCTAGGTCAGGGAAAATGAGATAGGGTTGCAGGGATCAATGGGGAAAGGTAGGCACACAACTAATCACTTCAATATGATTGTGATGGAGTGGTTTTGATATTGAAGAGAAGCTAAGAAGATCATGGGAGATGTATTCTTCTTAGATAGATGAAAATGAACAAACTATGATCAATTCCCCAAAACAGAGCATGAGAAAGCATGTGTTATATTTATCAAACTTGAAAGAGATCATACCATAGAGATGAAGGGAACATGAATACAATACATTCTAACATATGAAACTGAAGAAAAGACAATGATAAACATAAATACCATAGGTATCCCATAAAATAGCAGCAACTCCTCTTTAGTAGCTAGCCAAACTAAATACAACAGTTCCTTTATCAATAAGAAAACATACAAACGGATTCCAAACTTTGAAAATGAATCAAAAAGTATAATATATAGGCCTCAAAAAACCTCTCCTAACCTCAGGGGTCGAAACCCTAAGTTGAGGAGCTGATCCACCAAAGCCTGATCTAAAAGCTAAAGTGTAGGATGGTCAAACTGACTCATCCCTAACTGGAGTAAACTTATTCATTACACTTCATTGAGTTCATTTACCTAATGTATTTACCCTAGGTATCAGTAAAAACACCATAATTACATTTACTGTGCTCAATTACGTAAGTGACATCATGATTTTTAAGATAAAGTAAAAAATTTCAATGAAATTTCAAAAAATATCTGCAAACTGTCATTTGCGCCCTCACTGTTTAATTTGCGTTCTCCATCTTGCATGCCACTTTTGGAGGCCTTCCCGATGTCCAAATTGGGGCTAGGATAGATCTTTGGAAATCCATTCAAGTTTATTTTTCAGATATGCCTTCTTTTTTCAAAATTAAGGTCACTCCCCCCCCCCCCTCTCAAAACTTCAATCTCCCAAGACTGATATTTTCGCAGTGCCTAGGTCAAAACAATGGTAGAAATGTGGTTTTTTAAGCTTTTCACCTATTAAAACTGCAAACCAAGGATGAAAACATGGTTTTTTGAGATTAATTGGTCATTAGGAATCCAATGGTACATTTATTTTCCTCAAAAAGTGCCCCAATTATTTGCGTAGCACCTAGGGCGCTACGCAAATGCCCAATTTTCTGCTAAATAATTGTCTAAAGAAAAACACAGAGATTTCCTGATTTTGACAAAAAATTTAGAAAATGCCTCAAAATAGTTGGGCTAGATGATGATGGTGTGGCTAGACTTGGAGGGAAGCCGCAAAAAGTATGTCCAATTTCTTCTTCTCTTCTTGGTGAGTTAGGGCTTCTACTTTTTCATTTGTTGCCTTTAGCTTTGCCCTTGTATTTATTTATCTCTTGGAAGAGTTTTTGGCCATTCTCCTTTGAATTTTGTTGTTTCCAAGTGGTCATTGATGCCTATAATGATGTTTTCACCATCATCCTCCTCACCTAGGTCAAAAAAATCAAAATCATGCTCAGTCTCATGGAGGTCCTCCTCATGTCTAACCTCTACCTGAATTTATAACTCTATCACTTTTTATTTGCCTTTATCCACCTACTTTGTTGATGTAGAAGGCATGGCCCCTTACACTATGTGTGGAGTAAACACATGCCTGTTGCCTCCTCACCTCTGTTTCCTCTCCTTGACTAAATGACTTGTTTTCCTCTTTTATTGTCATGGTGCTTTTGTTAAAACCCTAGGGATTAGGGAAGGGAAATGGGAAAGGGAGATGGGAAAGGAAAAATGAGGGAGATGTTTAATAGGGAAATGTGATATGGGGAGGGGTAGGGAGTAATGTTTAGGGATATGAAGAATGGGGAAGGGAAAATGAATGAAAGAGTGATAGGAATTAGGATTTAGGAGCCTAGGTTAAAATAGCACCTAGGGCTTATGGTTTTAGGAATTAGTAGATTAGGGGTAGGGATTATGATAACAGGGATTAGGGAATGATTTTTAAAAATTTAGGGATGGTATTGAGTGTAAGGAAAATGGGATTTTGGGAAATATGAGTGCTAGGGAGAAAAACTACGGTTTCACATTCAATAAGACACAAAATTACAACTTCAACTCTAAAAAATTCAACACATATAACTTAAGAAGGTGATTTGTGATAGCATGTGCCTCTTACTGGTTTATTGGAGGTCAATAACTGAGTGGAGGAGCTTTGAAGAAAATTTCTAATCACTTGGATGCTTTGCTGAGCTTGCTGGACATTTGCACCCTTGACAAGATATTTGCACCATCAACAACGTATTTGCGCCCTTCTCAGCACATTTTCGCTCTCCTCAACACATTTGCGCCATCAACAACACATTTGCGCCCTCCTGAAGTGATTTGTGCCCTCCTGAACTAATTTGCGCCCTCGCTTCAGGATTTTCATAACACCTTTTTTCAGACCACATTTGGAGGCCTTCAGTGTGTCCAAATTGGGCCCAGGATATCTTGTTGGAAACATTATTTTGTATACTTTCCAAATATACCTTTGGTTTTCTGATTAGAGTTTTTTTAGCTTGTTAAAAATTGATTCTCCCAAGATTGGTCAAAAAGTGCAGAATGAGGGTGAAAAAATGCAGTGTTGTTGCAGGAAACTTTTGGAGGCCTTCCTCAACTCCAAATTGAGATCATGATAGCTCATTGGAATTATATTTCAGTCTATTTGTCATTCGACTTATCAAGAAAGTCATTTGGACACTCCAACTAGGAGAAAAAATTATTTTCCCAAGGTCTCTTCAGAAGTGCAAAAAACCTCTTGAAGCACCTGTATGTTTGACATTTATCCAAAACCACGACACCTGTGTAAAAACTGAAGGAGGTTTTTCTTTTTTGTTAAATTCATCTTTGTTTGGTCAGAAACACATTTTTAATTAAAACTAGCCCTATGAGTGGCAAATGACTTTACTCTTGGAATGAATTCTTAAAAAATGATGGAGACATGATGTTTATGTACTTAAATGACCTCGTACTTGCTGAAATGACCTTCCTTATGCCTCCTCTATAAATCTAGTTTCAGGATTGTCCTCATTTAAACTTATATTTTCATTTTAAAAAATGGAAGAAGTTCTACCAAAACTTTCTTAAAAATGTGAACACTGCAAACCTTCTTTAGCTTGGACTATAATATGACTTTTCAGGAGTTGATCTATCTTATCTTCAGAGAGAGGAGAAATTAATTTTTGTTTTCTTTTGATATCACAATAATTATCTTCTTTATCTCCTAAGGATTCACAAGGATGCTGAATAACTTCTTTAACCTTTGGCTGATCAACTTGTTGTACTTCTGCAAGAATTGTCTCTTGTGGGAAGTCTTTATGAACATCAAGACAATATACATCATCTTTTTCTTCCATGAGAGAAAACACTTGCTATTTTTGGTGATGAAAAGGATCGTCATGCAAAGCCTCCAAGATCTCTTCATCCATGAACTCATTATCATCATAAGAATCCTCTAGGTTTTGAATGAAAACCTCAAATTGATCACAACAATTATTAACCAAAGACAAATAAGGGTAGAACTTGTATTCTTCATAAAATATTGAATGGAAAATTCTAAGAGAACAAGTACTGGGAGGTGGCAAACCTTCATATCAAGATCGTGCTTTTCCTTCAAGAGAAGCCATGAACATCTTTAAGACACAATCTTCAGGAAATTCAACCTTTAACTTGTGTTTATGCATGTGGAATTTAACCATATGTAAAGCAGCATCATTCCTATCATCATCTTTAAACATAGGCAAATTCCTTTGCCAATCTACCTTAGGCATTTATTTGGGAAACCTGGAATGTCATCTCGGCTCATGGGAGCATACCTTCATGCAAAAGTTTCCATCTTGAAAATTCTTGAAGCTATTGATCTTCATGCAGTGGAGTTTCCATGAAGTGTTGATTTTCTGGATCTTTCAGTGAATGGAGTCGCCAGGCAATTGGTTCAGCCGTCATATATGTCCAAATTCTATTCACCATTAAAAATTAGATCTAAGTCTTTGTCATTCTTTCCCAAGGAAGATTTGTCTTTTCGCCTCCCCAACAACAACACCATAATGTTATCACTCCGCCAGAGTCCGAAGGCTGAAGAAGGAATCCCAATAGAGGTAACCACATACCAATATTTTGACTGGATAAATAGCCCTATCAAGTCGGAGAGGGCTCTCTCAAGAAAGGTTACAGCCAGGAGGGTTGAATAAATTAGGGTTTTTAGGCTAGATATTGAGTGCTGGGGGTTGTTTTGATTTGATTTTGGTTGGGTTATCACTGGATGAATAAATTAGGTCAAGGGAGCTAGGTCAGGGAAAATGAGATAGGGTTGCAGGGAATAATGGGGCAAGGTAGGCACAACGCTAATCACTTAAAGATGATTGTGATGGAGTGGTTTTGAGACTGAAGAGAAGCTAGGAAGAGAATGGGAGATGTATTCTTCTTAGATAGATGAAAATGAACAAACTATGACCAATTCCCCAAAACAGAGCATGAGCGAACATGTGTTCTAGTTATGAAAATTGAAATAGATCATACCATAGAGATGAAGTGAACATGAATACAATACATTCTAACATATGAAACTAAAGAAAAGACAATGATAAACATCAATACCAGAGGTATCCCATAAAATAGCTGCAACTCCTCTTTATTAGCTGGCCAAATTGAATACGATAGTTCCTTGATCAATAAGAAAACATACAAACTAATTCCAACCTTATAAAATGAATCAAAAAGTACAATATATAGGCCTATAACAACCAATCCCAACCTCAGGGGTCAAATCCATATGTTGAGGAGCTGATCCACCAAAGTCTGAACTGAAAGCTGAAGTGTAGGATGGTCAAACTGACTCATCCCTAACTTTAGTGAATTGATTCATTACACCTCATTGAGTTCGTTTACCTAATGTATTTACCCTAGGAAAAAGTTAAAACACCATAATTACATTTACCATGCTCAATTACATAAGTGACATCATGATTTTTAAGATAAAGTCAAAATTTTCAATGAAATTTCAAAAAATATCAACAAACTATCATTTGCATCCTCACTGTGTCATTTGCATGCTCCATCTTGTAGGCCAAGTTTAGAGGCTTTCCCTGTGTCCAAATTAGGCCCAGGATAGCTCGTTGGAAATCCCTTAAAGTCTAGTTTCCAGATCTGCCTTTAGTTTTCAAAAATAAGGTCATTTCCCCCCTCAAAACTTCAATCTCCCAAGACTAGCATTTGCGCATTGCTTAGGTCAAAATAGGGGCATAAAGGTGGATTTTTGATATTTTCACCTATCAAAACTGCAAACCAAGGCTGGAAACATTTTTTTTTGAGATACATTGGTCATTAGGAATCCAATGGTGCCTTTATTTTCCTCAAAAATCTCCCCAATTATTTGCGTAGCGCCTAGGGCGCTGCGCAAATGCCCAAATTTCTGCTAAATAATTGTCTAAACAATAACGCAGAGATTTCCAGATTTTGAAAAAAAAGTTAGAAAATGTCTCAAAATGGTTGGGATGGCTGATTATGGTGTGGCTAGGCTTGGAGGGAAGCCTCATCAAGTATGTCCAATTTCTTCTTCTCTTCTGGGTGAGTTAGGGCTTGTATTTTTGCTTTTGCTGCCTTTAGCTTTGCCCTTGTATTTCTTTCACTCTTGGCAGAGTGATTGGCCATTATCCTTTTAATTTGGTTGTTTCCAAGTGGTAATTGATTTCTATACTAATTTTTTCATCACCATCCTCCTCACCTAGGTCAACAAGCTCAAAATCATGCTTAGTCTCATGGAGGTCCTCCTCATGTCTAACCTATGCCTGAATTTATACCTCTGTCACTTTTTCTTTGCCTTTATCCACCTAATTTGTTGATGTAGAAGGCATGTCCCCTTCTACTATGTGTGGAGCAAACACATGCCTATGGCCTCTTGACCTCTGTTTCCTCTCCTTCATTAAATGATGTGTTTTCCTCTTCTGTTGCCATGGTGTTTTTTTTAATACCCTAGGGATTAGGGAAGGGAATTGGGAAAGGGAGATGGGAAAGGAAAAATGAGTGAGATTTTTAATAGGGATATGTGATATGGGGAGGGGATAGGGAGTAATATTTAGGGATATGAAGAAGAGGGAAGGGAAAAGGAATGAAAGAGATAAGAATTGGGATTTAGGATCCTAGGTTAAAATAACACCTAGTGTTGAGGGTTTTAGGAATTAGTAGCTTAGGGGTAGGGATTATGATAAAAAGGATCAGGGAATGATTTTTAACAATGTAGGGGTGGTATTGAGTGTAAGGAAAATGTGATTTTGGGAATTATGAGTGCAAGGGAGAAAAACTAGGGTTTCACATTCAAGAAGACACCAAATTAAAACTTCAACATGCAAAAAATCAACACAAATAACTTAAGAAGGTGATTTGTGATGGCATGTGCCTCTTACTGGTTTAATGGAGGTAAATGATTGAGTGGAGGAGCTTTAAAGACAATTCTTGATCACTTGGATGCTTTGCTGAGCTTGCTGGTCATTTACGCCCTTGAAAAGATATTTGCACCATCAACAACATATTTGCACCCTTCTCAACAAATTTGTGTCCTCCTAAACATATTTTCACCGTCCTCAGTACTTTTTCACCATCCTCAACACATTTGCACCATCAACAACACATTTGTGCCGTCCTGAATTGATTTGCACCCTCGCTTCAAGATTTGCGTAGTGCCTTTTTTTCAGACCACATTTGGAGGTGTTCATGGTGTCCAAATTGGGCCCAGGATAGCTTGTTGGGAATATTATTGTATCTACTTTACAAATATACCTTTTTTTTTCTGATTGGAGTTGATTTTCCTTGTAAAAAATTGATTCTCGCAAGATTGGTCAAAAACTGAAGAACGAGGGTGAAAAAATGCAGAGTGTTGTTGCAGGAAACTTTTGGAGGCCTTCCTCAACTCAAAATTGAGATCATGATAGGTCATTGGAAATATATTCGAGTATATTTTTCATTTTACTTATCAAGAAAGTCATTTAGACACTTCAAATAGGATAAAAATTGATTTTCCTAAGGTCACTTCAGAATTGTAGAAAACCTCTTGAAGCACCTATATTTTTGACATGTCTCCAAAACCATGACACCTGTGTAAAAAATGAAGTAGGGTTTTCGTCCTTGGACTATGATGGACAAAAACCTCTCTCACTTTCGTTAAATTCTTCTTTGTTTGGTCAGAAACATATTTTGAAGTAAAACTGGCCCTATGAGTGGAAAATGACTTGAATCTTGGAATAACTTCTTAAAAAATGATGGAGATATTATTTTCATATACTGAAATTACGTTATACTTGTTGAATGACCTCTGTTCTGCCTCCTCTGCTCAGATGTCTCTGATTCCATTGAAAAATCTGGCTCAGTGGGAGAGGAAATTAGGGTTTAGTGCTTGCGAAAAATGATGACTTGGGCACCCTTGGGAAAAATGGTTAAAAAAACGAAGTGAGATCAATGATAATGACGGAGATGAGGTGAAAGTAGAGTAAAATAAGGCGGGATGGGTGGGATGAAAATACGAGTGCTAACATATATGATGTGGTGTTCAGTAAGGGGACAACTTTTCTCAAGCATGTTGCTACTGGACACGTAAAACAAATTGGTGTTAGAGTTAAAAATATCTACAAGCTATAGATATATTTTTCCATGAACGCACTATACCTCTAGGAGTGAGGTGGGGCGATGTAGAGCGTTAGTCCCATAGTTGCAAATATTTGGGCATGGTCCATAGGAGAGTAGTAACAATTGCAATATACTCTTCTCATAGATAATTACCCTTGCTATAGGGGACCAAAATATTCAAAAGAAGAGGGATTAATGACAGTTGATCTATTTAGATCTTGAGCGAGAGTTGCAGGTTAGTAGTAGTCAAAGACTCAGGAGATATGTAATAACCCTAGTAAAAAATCCATGTAAATAATGTTTATAAAGGAAAAAAATTAACCAAGGTCATGAGAGATGTGTTGGGGCCCTTGTTTTGAATTTCTAATAAAGAACAGAGTTTTGGGTTGCAGATCGACACATGGCAGTCGCAACCAAGCCGCAACTATGGTGAGTAGCGGAGCTACCGAGGTTTCGGGGGAATGGGAGATAGTTGAAGAAGTTGATGTAGATAAGTGCAGACGAAGAGAAGATACAACAGAGGACGGAGAGCAGAACTCATAGAAAACAAAGAGAAGCTGAAAGCAGCTGAAGAAGAACGCAAGAGGAACTAGCAGTTGCGATGGCGGGTGAATAAATAGCCATCACCCAATATCAAGAAGAGAGATGGATGCAGAGTGATTGAAGAGGATCGAGTGGATGCTGCAAGAGAGATCTATCTCGAGCATGATATCTTTGTAGCTCATAGGCTTCTATTATCTATCTTTCTGTCCTATGAGACGTCTATAACAGAATTGTAAGCTCTTCCTGTGGAAGCGATGTGACTGTGGATCAAGCTGAAAGTTATCAATATAATTGCAGGTTGCTGTCTTATTATATGAGTTACATGCATGCATGATGTCTATGATGTCTCAAAATTTTATTTGCTTAGTATCTGCTCAATCTTCTGAATGTTCTTGCGTATATGATGATATTTATGCAACCAATTCTATGTTAACCTCGAATTGTAGATCCATCCTCCACTATTGATCTATTCCCCTTCTGCATGTGGTCGCGGCACGCCTCAAGTGAGACTCTCTGCTCTTCGTAGTAGGGTGAAAATGCCGGCGTGGTTCTAGACTACAGCGGATTCCCTTGTTGGCCCCAATCTGTGAACCTGGGTCTTGCCTGCGAGACCTGTTTCTTCGCCAACAAATGGTTCCGTTGCCAGGACCCTACACGTTATGAGGGGAAATAGATCATGGTATCGAGGGTCTTTGAAGGAGAAATACGGAGATGGTGGGATAACCATCTGGACCAGTTTATCGCTCAGCAAGCGGAGCTGACAAATCAAAAGGAGAAGGTGCTCAAGGATCTCGTCCTTTTCTCGGATTCTGTCAGTGATACCTACGAGATCCTCTGGGGAAAATTCCCTAGCGACCTCTATAATTGGTTGCGGAGGTTGCAGACCAAGGTGCCTAGGGATAATTCGCGGAAGATACAACGCAAGTGGGTGCACAGAGATCTGGTCACCCTGCATCGGCTGGATACTGAGTTGACCCGCATGGTGGATTTCTAGGTAGAGACCACTTTGGATGGAGATATTGTGGAGTTTGCTGTAGAGTGCTACCAATCCTTCTCTAAGGCTGAGGCTATCTTCCGATCTAGGCTAAGAGGGAAGCTGCTTAAGGAAATTCCATTGTGGATTAAGGCCCTGATGGTGGACGAAGGGCTGATGGAATTCCAAAAATCGAGCATGGAAGTGTAAACCTCCAGTACTGGGGGAAGGGCCGAAGGGAAAAATGCTACGTGAAGTGTGAAGTAGGGGAGCGGGGGAATGGATGCTAAGACCGCAAGGAGGTTGAGGGAGCAACATTCACGTCGGAGGGCGCAGATCGCTGGCAAGTGGCGAGAAAGGGTGATGTGGGAGTTGAAATGATGAGGGAACAATAGGAAGAATCAAGAGGAGGCGCCTCAGAGGATAGAAAATATGGACAACCAGGCGGATACCCTGGAGAGGGAAGGGAACGTTGTGGGAGTGCGGTGGGTGCATGGGAGCCTAGCTAGGAGAAAGAGGGAGACGACGTCTGATGAAGAAGATGCAGGTGTGCAGCTCGAAGAAGGTTCCGATGGCGAATGGTACGTCATGATGTAGCGGTTATTTCAAGAGGGGACGACATTCATATCTCCAGGTATTCCTACTTCCCAAAGTTTGCATGGCAAGGATCCCTGCCTTCCCCTGGTACTCTATCAACCTTTAAGTAATATTTTCATTAAGTTACAAGCATTGAGTCGATTGCATAGCAGTTCATTGTCAGCAGCGACACACGTTAATAGCAGCGTCACTAGTAGTATTTCAGTTCCTAGTGGTATAGTCACGCAGCTAGGACCCAGAGGGCTTATTCTAGTCACCCCTTCGCAAGTAAATATGGCTGGGTCATTCACCCGGTATCCAGAATTTTCTAGCCGAGGTAACGATGATGTGGAACAACACTAGTATCTCTGCGAAGCCATATGGAGGGTTTGGCAGACGCCAGACGGAGGGAAGCTAATAGAATTCCAAACCACGCTGAGAGAAAGGGCTCTGCGATGGTTCATAAAGTGGTAAGAGGCCCACCCAAATCCAGCAATCATAGATGTCGAGCGGGATTTTGTCTGAGAATTTAAGCTGCCCAAAACAAACTAGCGGGGTCTGGCCGAACTCTGGGAGATTAAGAAGAAAGAAGGAGAGATTGCATAGGAGCTGATGCGTAGGTTCAAGGATGCGATCGGGAAACTCAGCTACCCGATCGACCCAAACCATCAGAGGGATTGGTTCATCAAGGCTCGGCTTCCCTTGACACAAACCCCCCTCACCCAACAGAAGATTGACAACTTGCAGGATGCTCTGGAGCAGGCTATCAAGATAGAGGCAATGGCGTGTTACCCTCAGGAATATCGGGGAGGGTCAGCCCCATAGGATCCTTCCTTGTTGGGATTGCAACATCAGATTTCCAGTTTGACTGAAAAACTTAAGGAGATGTAGCCTATAAGACCAGCCAGGCAGAACGTTTGGTGCACTCACTGCCTAGTCAAAGGGCACATGGCAACTGAGTGTCCCCGGTTGCGTGGCCCGGGTGTGGGGCCCTCAGTCGCGGCAATACAGGGGGGTCCACCTGGTGGGAGTGGCGCGACGATGAATCTGTAGGGGGTCTATTAGCCGCAACAAGCTTACGCTGGGTTCCCACCTCAACCAAACCAGACCGCCACAGAATATTGCGAAATTTTCCGGACGATGGGTCATCAACCTCGAACGTGTCCAATCTTGTAGAAGTACTCCAATGTCCCAAACAACTTATACTGTGAGTTTTGTGCTTCCACAACTCACAACACCGAACAATGCAGAGCTCTCGACGCACTAGCGGACCGATTGGACCGAACCTCTTATAGGGTGAACGAAGCTTCCAGGGGCAGAGGAAGCGGAATGCACGGAGGCCGCACAGGGGGACGGGGTCTGCTGAAATGCTACAACTATGACCAGGAGGGTCACGTGGCCCGGGAATGCCCCATTCCCAGACGAACATGGTGTTTCCAGTGCCGCGTGAACACCCATGCCACAGAGGATTGCCCTGAACTTATCAAGAAGTGGGAGGAACAAGCACGGCAGAGGGGCACGAATCTGGTAAAATCCGAACCTTGGGGAACCGAAACTCCAGCCATGCAGAACGTAGCTATTGTGACGCAAGGAGGAAAGCAGACGGGGGAGGATGCTTATGAGAAGGAGCCGGTACATGGGATCCATCCCGCCTCCTCGAAAAAAATGATCCGACCGGACGTACAGAAGAAGTACTTCCAGGAGGCGGTGGAGAAATTTGCTCAGCTGGGGGGAGCCAAAGGCCTTGAGGTACCCATGACAATCGATAGCAGGGAACAGAGTGCCACAGGGGCCCTGATTGAGGAATGGCTCTAGTTATTCCTCAATATTATTGACAATGCTTCGATGTGGGAGCAGCTCAAGCATACCTTGCATGACATACTACAGGGGAACACAGGGCCGAGGGAACCTTTGAACACAGCACCCCAGTACATACAGCAGGTCAAGCGGAACAAGCGAAGAAAGGGGAAGGAGTTCCAGCTCAACACGCAGGTTGTGGGATTTCAGATCAGCGACACCATGCTTGACTTAGGATCTGACGTCAATATCCTGCCGCGGAAGACATGGGAGGCTCTTGGGCGGGCCCAGCTGACCTACTCACCAATCCAGCTTAGGATGCATAACCAGTACTGCATTTTGCCGATCGGCCGACTCGAAGATGTCGAGGTCGACATTGCAGGGGTGAAGACTTACACAGATTTTTAGGTTATTGATATTATGGGAGACAAGGATCCTTATCTTGCACTGCTAGGAATCGACTAGGCTTTTGATAATTACGCTGTCATCGACCTAAAAAAGGAGCTGATGATTTTTGAAGATGGAGAAGTTCGAGTCACTCAACCTCTCGACCCCTATCAGGGTCCAAGATATACAGAAACTGTGGATAATAGGGAGGATGCTTAGATACAGGACAACCTCTATTAGATGACAATAGGGAAGCGAGAGGACTATATTAACCTGACCACAACCGACTCCGTAAGCTGGCGTAGTGTCCAGAGCTCGGAGCTGGGGTCGGAACTAGCCTGAGAAGACTGGCAGCAAGGTGGGTATGAGACCAGCACTCAGCGATGTGCCAACATTGCCAGAGTCCATTGGATTGGTGCTGAGATCAGGGAGTACCCCACCTTGTCCAACATGCAAGCCGTAAATACCTTCATTGCAAAGGTAGAAGACACGGTACCAGAAGGAAGCAAGATACCACTTTTGGACGTAGCACTACAGTCCACTTCAACTAGGTGGTGGAAAAATCACCGCAACTCCCTGTCGCGATGGAGTTTTGTGGTGGAGGCTTTGAGGGCGCGATTCAAAGAAGACAAAGGCCTTCGAAGCAGGCACAGGTACCAAGGGACTTCCGACCCGAGGGACCACCTAAAAACCTGTGAGGAGTAGTGGAAAAGTATAGGGTACCCGAAAGAGCTGTGGGTACATCGGTTCGTCTACTCCCTAGATACCATCCCCCATGCCTGGTACTTAGAAGAAGAGAGAAAAACAGGGACCCGTTCCTGGCAGGAAGTCGAGAAAAAATTTTGTTCGATGCTTTTCATTCGAAGGGGAGACAGAGCTGGTGTCCTAGGCATTATAGGCCATCAAGGGGGTACTGTTTCTCTGCAGTCTGGGGACCGACGGGAGAACATTAGCACTAAATTTGGAGGGCAGGTGTGAGCTAGCTTACCAACGGGTTGACGGCGAGCCAGACGATGATAGTCTAGAGGACCTAAGGCACCTATATTTTGAAGAGAAGGAAGGCGAGCAGAACATCAAAGAAGAGCTGAACACTGAAGGCGTCCATCTACTCCCGCTGAAGAAAAAGAAGCTAAACATCGGCATGGAGGAAAAACCCAAACTGGCTACAGTTGGGGACTATTGGGATGAGGAGACGACAAAGGAAATTTTCAGCCTCCTCCAGAAATACGAAGATCTATTCCCTTCATCGGTTGCAAACTTAAAGGGCATCAAAGGGGACCTCGGAAAAATGCGTATTGTGCTGAAACCAGATGCCAAGCCTGTGAAGCATCGACCTTATCGGTTGAACCTGCGGATAAAGGAAAAAGTCAAGTTGGAGATCGATAAAATGCTGACAGCAGGTCGAATCTTCCCTGTGGAAGAAGCATAGTGGGTGAGTCCCATCATCATTTAGAATAAGAAGGACAAGTCAAAAATCTGGGTCTGTGTGGATTACCGCAGCTTAAACAATGCCTGCATTCATGACCCCTTTCCCACTCCATTCAGTGACAAGGTATTGGACAATGTTGCGGGAAATGAGGCCTACTCCTTCATTGATGGATTTTAGGGCTACCATCTGGTGCACATTGTGGAAGAGGACAAAACGAAGACGAAGTTCACCACTAAGTGGGGTTCGTTTGCATACCACGTGATGCTATTCGGGTTGAAGAACACCCCCACTGTGTTTTCCCGAATCGTCATCGCTACTTTCCTGGAGTACATTCATAAGTTCCTGGAAATCTACATGGATGATTGGACCGTCTATAGTTTTCTGAAAGAGCACGCCACCCTGCTACGCATCATGTTTGATCGGTGTCGACAGTTGCAGATTTCCTTGAACTTGAAGAAATGTATCTTCGTGGTTCCCTTCGGAACACTATTAGGACATGTGGTATGCAAGAAAGGGGTCTGCATCGACCCCGCCAAGGTAGCTGTGATCGTCCACATGGAAGTCCCAGAAACGGTGAAGCAGTTGTGGGCACTACTAGGGCACACGGGTTATTACAGATGGTTCATCTGAAATTACGCGAAGATCACTACTCCTCTGGAAAAGTTACTGCGGAAGTCAGAAGTATTCCAGTGGACGGATGAGTGCAGGATGGCCCTTGACACTTTGAAGGAGAAGTTGGCAACGACGCTCATTATGGTTCACCTAGATTGGGATAAGCAGTTCTAAGTGCATATCGACGCTTCCAGTATTGCACTTGGGGCTGTCTTGGCGCAACCAGGGGAGACGATAGTTGACCACGCAGTCTACTTCGCCAGCCGCAAACTGTCTAATGCAGAGTGGAATTACACCACCATTGAGAGGGAGGCCCTCGCAATGGTGTACTCACTCCAGAAGTTCTACCACTATCTTCTAGAAGGAAAGTTCAAGTTCTTTACGGATCACTCCACGTTAAAGTACGTGGTGAATAAGCCCGTTTTGGAAGGACGAATCTGTCGATGGCTCCTACTCTTCAAGAATTCACCTTCGAAGTGGTCGTCAAGCCCGGGAGGTTGAATGTAAGGCCCGATCATTTATCCAGGTTAGAAATGGGGGAGAATGATGGCTCTCTTGATGATCAGCTACCGTATGTTGACCTTTTCCGAGTCGAAGGCATACCAGATTATTTGGCTGACATCACAACTTATTTGACTACGGGGCAGTGCCCTCAACACTACATCCCGCTCCAGAAATGGCACTTGGTCGTCCGCACCGCTGAATACCAACTGATTTCGGGATAGTTGTATAAACTAGGCCTGGATGAGATTCTGCGACGATGTGTCCTCGACCATGAACGAGAGGCCGTACTATGGGAATGCCATAGCGGCATTGCGGGAGGACATGTGGGGGCGAAACCCACTGCCAGGAAAGGCCTCCAAGCTAGCCTATGGTGGCCGAAGGTCCATGCCGATTGTAAGACATTTGTTAATAAATGTGATGTCTGTCAGTGAACAGGGAGGCCCTCTCACAGAGACGAGCTCCCGTTGCACCCGGTGCATGTGTTGTGGCCATTTGAGAAGTGGGCTGTCGACTTCATAAGTCCCATAGCCCTGGTAGCCAGGCATTCCAAGGCCCGGTACATCATTACCGTCACCGACTACCTCACCCGGTGGGCTAAGGCAGCAGCTGTACGAGACTGTACGGTCGAAACAACAGCTCGGTTCATCTTTGAACACATCATCAGTAGGTTTGGCTGCCCATGGAGCTTAACCAGTGATCAAGGTACACACTTCATTAACTAAACGGTCAAATTGCTGCTGGACACATTCATGATTCAACATCACAAAAGCAACCCGTACCACCCACTGGCCAATGGCATTGTTGAAGCGTTCAACAAAATCCTAGAGAAGGGTCTGACGAAGATCTGCAATGCCAAGCGGGATGATTGGGACGAGCGATTACTAGCTGCACTGTGGGCTTATCGAACTACGGTGAAGCATTTGACCAATAAAACACCGTTCCAGCTGGTGTATGGCCATGAAGCGGTGATTCCCGCCGAGTTCACCATACTGAGTCTTCTAATTTCCACATCCCTCAAGTTCTCGGAAGAGGAATCGCTACAGTAGCGCCTCCATGAATTACAAGAACTGGACGAGGCCCTGTTTCTGGCCGAGTTTCACCAAAAGGTTCAGAAGGACAGGCAGAAGGCGTGGCATGACCGCCACATCAAGAGAAAAACATTCCAGGTTGGAGGAAAGGTTCTCCTATATGATAGCAGGTTTCAGAAGTTTCCGGGAAAACTGCAGATGCACTGGTTGGGACCTTACTTCGTCCTCAAGATTAGGGATTCCGGAGCCGTTCGGTTGGCTCAACTGGACGGTACTGTTTTACCTGGGTGGGTGAATGGGGCACGCCTGAAGCCCTACCATGACTAAGTTTCTTTCACCTTTAATTAATAACTCTCGCACACGAGAGAAGCCGTAGAGTAGCGTAGTTGAATAACTCTCCTGCAACCGGGATGAGCATAGGTAGTGTTCGTTGTCCATGCATAGGTCGTCAATAACCACTATGTTGCGGGGACCGCACCTCAACCGCTTGTGGTCGGGGAGGGGCGCATCCAGCGTGTCATCCTTGTAGGATACGCAAACGTGTCAGGTGTCAGTCCATATCATTTGAGTTAGTACTTGTGTCAGTCCACAGGATCGCCTACATTTGCAGCATAAATTGCCATAATTAGAAGTAACCTTGCAATAATCATTTTTCCATAATTCGAAGTAACCTCAGCCATCGCGTCCGCCCATTTCCCCATGCCACCGTCAACAGATGTCAAAATAAACCTCAACAGGCGATTGGTCGCACAATTATCGTCATGGAGAATGCCAGCAGGAATTAATTCGTTATGGGGTCTCATCAACCTCACTCGTGCCAGTTAATTACATAACCTGCATGGAAAAAAGCACGAGAATTCCGGAGAAGTTAGAATTAGAAATTGGAGCAGAACTAGAGCAGCAGAAGTATCCAAAAGCACAGAGCCAAGAGAAGACGCAGAGACTAATTCTGCAAGTGTATCAATGCCGAGCGAAGATGACAAGAGCCAACCCAACAGTCGTAGAACCGCATCTCGACAACAGAATTCGTAAAATAGAGTCCCTCGTCGGGAAATACGACAGTGCTGCCCTCATAGATGTAGACCTCATGGACTCCTTCGAGTTCCCAGCACTTAAGCGCCTGGTGTATATGGAATATTATACCACAGAAGCAAGGCGTGCAACAAACAGAATTTTGCCAGAGTTCCGAGGCCTACAACAATCCTCCATTTTGAATTTAAGAAATCTCCCGGTATTCGGGACAACAAGACTAGCCATGCAGTGCACCAAGTTCTTGCTCAGTTGCATCTAGAACGGGTCATTGTGGTTGAACAAAGAAATTCCAATCCATGCAAAGGATATCCATCGGCTCACAGGGCTTTCGCAGAACGGCTTGGATGTATCGTCTGCATGTTATACCACTTCCAAAAGAGAGAAGAAGTTGGGGGATGCCGAATATTATGCAAAATATGGCACACAAAGGGGAGGAAAGGGAGCGAAGATGGAACTTATCAACAAGCCCGAAATCAAGTTCGCATGCTACCTCATTTCCAGTAATACAATGAGGCACTACACGAAGGGAGAATGTACCCTGGATACTATTTCCATTGCAGAGCACTGCGTCCAGGGGGCGAAGTTGAACTGGTGCTCCTTCCTGCTGAAGGAGTTGTTCGACGCATGCGAAGAAAATTACAAGAGGGACACAAGCTTTATTTATGGGTATTTGATAGTTGCATTTGCCATGTGGAAGTGGCATACTCCCCTCATCATGATACTGACGGAAATAGCGGAGGGCCAGCCTCTAGCAATGAAGTTTGTCCCGTGGAAGGTGTTGGGTGATCCCAGCACCAAAGAGGTCAATGCAGAGGCATTTCGAAGTTGGTATGGTTTAATGACAGATGTGGTAGCAGGCCAGCAGAGGGTGCCCAGGAATTTGCTAGATGAGTAGAACGAGAAAGTATGGTTCGGGGTCAGCCACAGGCACACCTTCATCTGACCTACTTGCATGCTGGAGGAAACATTTCACATGCGACCGCTGAAGTTCCAGCTTGAAGACACAACCTTCCACAATGAAGTTTGTTCGTGGCCGGGGGTCACGATGGAAGTCCGAAGCGGGGTACCCACATAAAAATTTGATAAGATGCTACCGCGGCCACTGACTGGCTAATCGAAAGCAGAGGCGGCACAATGGGTCTCCACTGTGCAGCTCGCCCCCCTCATTCGCCACCTAAACACTCAGGTACGCAGCTTCAATGAAGTGGCTCGGGTTGTCTCAAGTGGTGCCATTCATTTTCCTGTTTTCTCTGAGTTTTAGCTTTCTCAGCCCAACCCCCTTCTCCACATGACTTCCATCACCTCCCCCACCCCTAATGTTTTATTTACTTCACCAAGTCTGATGAATACCCCGATAGGGGAAAAGAGCAAGCCCACAAACCCCTTAGAAGCTCCTCAGGCCAAGAGGGACTAAACCATAGGGTCGAGTCCGGTGGTGGACCTCACTGAGGAGGATCCACCCTAGCCACCGAGTCCAGGGGTGCCTATACAGGAAGAACCATTCGTTGACACAGGGGTAATAGGAGGGATTCCACCTCCCATTGACCCCTCCGACTTCATCAACATTCTGCTTTCACCACCACGTACTGTCCCACCTCCAACTCCACCTACCACTTCATCTGTACCATCCAACTCATCTGCCATTATGTCAGACCCAGTCATCTCAGATTTAATCAATGGGGACCACGGGGCCAAGGTTGACTCGGGTACATCAGTGGTACCACCGGTCAACCCCGCTGGGGACCCCCAGGTCACGTTTTCTTCTATAGTCACACAGATGGTGCAAATCGTCACAGACACGGCTGAGGCACAGCGTGAGCCTAATCTAGTTCCACAGACCATCCACACAAATCAGTAGGAGTGACAGGACCTGAATATGGCAGAATCAACACCTCATCAAACCCCACCGCCGTCCCCTCAAGCGCACTCCACCCGATCAGTTGCCAGTGGGAAATCCTTACAGGAACGACGGCCAGATAAAAATACTTCGGGGGTCACCAACTTGGAGACGTGGGGTACGGCTCAGCTGTACCACTTTATTCATAGGGCAGCCCAGCAGGTGGAAAGGCTTCACTCCAAACTGCAATAGAGGTGTGAAGATAAACAGCAGCAGATCACCGCACTTACTGAACAGTGCGAATAGCTCACAGCAGCACATGGGCAGTTCCAGGGTCAGATAAACGAAGTGGCCAGGGTGTTTACAGGGCTATGGCCGACCGTAGAGGCTCACTACACTCAGATGCCTGCAGACATACCAGAGACAGATATATTGCAGCGGGCCATCCACCTCAGGGTAGCATTCACTCACCTCCACAAGGAAAATGCAGAGCTCCAAGAAGCGTTAGCAGCACGGCTAGCGCTGCCCGATCCAGAGGCAGTTTACACAACATAAATTACAGAGAAACAGGGCCAGGTCACCTAGATGCAGGAAGCTCTCAATTCTGCAACGTGCGATGCTTATGACCTCCTGAAAGGTCTCCAAGAATGCTCGACGGCCTTTATGGTAAAGACTCAACCCATTTCAGCATAGCTGCAACAACTTTCGAAAGAGATTCAAGATGCCACGGATCCCTCGCAGCTGGACCAACTATACGCTCAGGCGGATGCTCTGGAGGTCCAGATCCAGAAAACAGAGGCCAACTCGGCAATGGACAAACAAGAAATTCAAGAGCTTCGCCAGCCCCTCCAACTCAGCGCCAGGACAATGCAACAGTTAGCTGCCGAAGCCAAAACCCAAATCAGCACGGTATTTGGAATTGTACAGGCGCCCGTCGGGGAGGCAGCTGTCACCAAGATCGCTACAGAGACAGATGCATTGGTACAGGGGTGGCAGCAAGCTGTGACAACCTTCCACGAGCTTAAGGCTTCAGTGTTCAGCAAGGTCCCGGAGTTGGGGCAGTAGACTGAAGGTGCATAACAAGAACAGGGCACGGGGTCTAGTGGGGCGATGGAAGTGGAGACAGTGATTTGTGATTGACTCGGGATGAGTCAAGAAAATGTGTTCGGGGCTTGTTGGGGCCCTTGTTTTGAATTTTGAATAAAGAACAAAGTTTTGGGTTTCGGATCGACACATGGCAGTCGCGACCAAGCCGCAGCTACAGTGAGTAGTGGAGCTACTGAGGTTGCGGGGGAACAGGAGATAGATGAAGAAGCTGATGCAGATAAGTGAAGATGAAGAGAAGATACAACAGAGAACAAAGAGTGGAACTCATAGAAAACAAAGAGAAGCCAAAAGCAGCTAAAGAAGAATGCAAGAGGAACTAGCAGTTGCGATGGCGGGTGAATAAATAGCCATCACCCAGTATCAAGAAGAGAGACATATGCTGAGTGATTGAAGAGGATCGAGCAGATGCTGCAGGAGAGACCTATCTCAAGCATGATATCTTTGTAGCTCATAGGCTTCTATTATATATCTTTCTGTCCTATGAGACGTCTATAACAGAATTGTAAGCTCTTTCTGTGGAAGCGATGTGACTGTGGATCAAGTTGAAAGTTATCAATATAATTGCAGGTTGCTGTCTTATTATATGAGTTACATGCATGCATGATGTCTGTGATGTCTTAAAATTTTATTTTCTTAGTATCTACTCAATCTTCTGAATGTTCTTGCGTATATGATGATATTTGTGCAACCAATTCTATGTTAACCTCGAATTGCGGATCCATCCTCCACTATTGATTTATTCCCCTTCTGCATGTGGTCGCGACATGCCTCGGGTGAGACTCTCTGCTCTTCGGAGTAGGGTGAAAATGCCGGCGTGGTTCTAGACTACAGCGGATTCCCTTGTTGGCCCCAATATCTGAACTTGGGTCTTGCCTGCGAGACCTGTTTCTTCGCCAACAAGATGTATTCGAAGCTGAATGTTGGGAAAAAAATCCTAGTGTGGGTGTTCATTTGGTTTATTATGGCTAAAGAAATTGGAAAAGGCAATGACAAAGGATTTGGAAAGGTAAAATGAAATTTTTGACAATTTATTTATGAAAATAATGGAAATTAGGAGAAAAGGAAGATGAAAGTTCATAGGTTTCTTGTGAGGAGGAAAATGAAGAAAATATAGGCCTAATTAATAAAAAGGATTATGAGGATCAGTTGGTAGCTTTTGTCAATTCAATTTTGGAGCTCTCTCTCTCTCTCTCTTTTCTCTCTCCCTCACACTCTTGGATGCTTAGTGAATTATTGGAGCACTCTAACCTTCGATCAAGGAAATAAAAGGAAGGAAAAATAAGGAAAAAGAAGGAAAAGGGAAGCAAAGATAAAGAAAGTAAGAGTAGGATCAAGCAACTACAATGAGATTACTTGTAGGTATCAATTTGCATTAGAGAAATTTTGAGGTCTAAAATGGGCCTCGTAAGAAAAACGTACAACCAAAATAAACTTTATAAGAACCAATAGGATTCAAGATGATGATGTCAACCATGGGGGATGATTCACCATTATTGGGGTAAAAAAATAGAAAATAGAAAATAAAAAATAAAAAATAAAAATAATAATAAAACTACTTTTTCAACTTGTATTTTCAGCTAATCTCCTTAAGGTTTTAATCAAATTTCAGACATAGTAATCGTTGGATGCAAAATTTGATTCCTCATCCAAGGAGTACCCATGTTGCATACTTTCGATGGATCCTAATACACGAAAAATGTGATTGCAATCACATTTTTTCATCTATTTCTCATTTTTCGTGTAGCAGGGTCCATAAAACGTATGAAACATGGATATTCCTTGGATGAGGAATCAAATTCTACATCCAACGAGTGTTCTCTCTCGCAATTTGAGTAAAACCATAGGGAGATAAGTTGAAAATACAAGTTAAAAAAGTAGTTTTTTATTTTTTCCCTCTAAAATTTGATGATGGAATCTAATCTTATTTTATTATTTCCACTATTATTTTATAATTTCCTTAGGAGGCTCATTTTAGACCTCAAAACTCCCCTAATGCATGTGTGATTTCCTTGCTATATTTGACATGCATAGTACATGCATGTGTGTATTTGGTTCTCTTGTTGTCATTGGCATGGGTCTTGCTAGGCGTGATAGACTGATAGTGATTTTCAACCTTGCCTTGCCATTTTCGGATAGCCATGGTGTGGTGGGTTCTCTTGTATTTAGTTGATCTGGATTGTTGGATGGTTTCAAAACTAAGTGATATGGCCTTTGAAAGAAATAACACAAAGCCTAGGAATCCACAGATTAGAGAAGGTGGGATTGCAGTAAAGCCAGATTTTGTGTACCTCGGTAGTCCTAGGAATCCTCGATTGGTGAATGGAGGGTTATACGGTAAATCCTAAAGGTGTGTGACCTCTTTCAAGCTTAAGAATCCTTGAATGGTGGATAATTGGTTATATGGTAAATCCTGGAGGGTGGAGTCTTGATTAGGCCTAGGAATCCTCGACCGGTGAATGGTGGGATATACGGTAAATCCTAGAGACTAAGAGGCAGGAAAATTCCTCACGATGTAGGTGGAGAAATCCAGTGGCATCCATGCTTTTTTAGGGCCTTGTGATATGGTGGGGATTGCGGTAAAGCCCGAGGAAACCCGAATTGGTTTGGTTTTGAGTCCAACATTCATGCTTGGAATATGGCATGAGGGTGATTGTCTGAAAGAAATATTTGGTTCAACCTAATCTATGGTCGAGTGATTCGTGGAAGTCCCAGACCTGGTTGGATTTTGCATTCATTAATAAGAGATTCTTCTCCTTGGTATTTAATGTGTAAATGTACTAGTTCATATGTGGTTTGTATGGCTGTTATAGCCTTGTTATTTTTCTTGGTTATAGGCTGGTTATGAGTATTGGCAGACTTGATGTATGGCTCTCATCATGTTTTGATTAGTAAATGAATGTACAATGAATATATCACATAATATATGATACTACAACTATTGTGATAAGGAAAAAATTCTTCTTTATGAATCTTAGATAAGTATGATACCCCTATGCTAAAATATTTTGTTATGACCTGTAGATTACATAATGGTGACATGTTTGACAAAATGCCTGTCATGGCTAGTAGGGGTCAGATCAAGTGCTTGTAACAGTGATTGCATTAGTAGCTTTGATCCATAGTTATTATTCATTTATGAAGGTTTCATGAGGTTACGGGCAGTTAATGCAACCATAAGGCCACATATACCCAACGATGCAGGGTTAGCGGAATTAACCCCACATTACCTCCATTAACCTTAAACGTTCATCTTTTAATCATATGCACGCTGAAGCTTAACAATAAGTGGCTCTCGGGTTTATAACTCATATACCATAAAATAAATTTTTTACCTTTATGCATTAGCCGCCCCTTCACATTACCTTATCGCATACACAGTTGCAACTTTATGCAAACCCCGCAGACCTGTGGTTTATGGGCCCACACACGACCTGACTAATCACAACGAATTGCACTTCGCAACTTATATAACTTAGCAGATCGCAACCCATAAAAAATAACTTTAACAACTAAACAATCCCAACGCCAATACAAAATCTCTCTAGAACTCCAATGTAATCTCCACCATTGGTATATGCCAGATCCAATGGTCCCGTTGTACCGTCTCACACCGCCATCTCCCATTTGTATCGCATGGCAATAAAAAAAAACTTACCATGCGATGTTTAAATAATAAACTCTAAATCTCCGATGTGCGAGTGAACTCTCTGCCCGACACGTGTCCACTTCACAATTTTCTCAACTTACCGTATCACAACTTAAATCATTTACCTTGCAATGTCGTTAACAATAAACACTAAAATAGTCGATGTGCGATATGCGCTTGCATCCTTCGCCCGACACATGTCCACTTCAAAAATTTTCAAACTTAACTTTGCGATTTAATCTGGTCCATCCATCTCTCACTTCAATTCTGTGATTTAATCCTCGCCGTCTAATCACCTCCTTTGGAAATCTTAAAGGTTTTCTGCCTTAATCGATTTCTCTGTTTCTTAGGCTGTTGCCGCTCTACAACTCAATCTTCTCCATGCTACTCCCTGTGATAGTTCATTCAATGAACTCATGCGACTCCATATTTATCCACGGTGTTAAAACCCTCATGAGCTTTATTCAGGTTATCCAATCATTCACAGAATGATTTCTGGTTCTACAACACCTCTGCACACTGTTCTCAATCCATAATTCGTAATTCATTCATCTTCGACCTGCACAATAGTTTTAATTTCATTCATTCTCTCCAATTAGCTTCTCTCACAACCAATTGCTCCAGAACTAGAATTACTCGTGATCTACTCAATTCTTCCACTGTAAATCCTTTTCACTCAGAAAGACTTATACACTCATCAAAATTCAAGTAATCAGTAATGTATCATACAAAAATCATATTTATTCTTTTACGGATCACTCAACACATAAAAGAAAAATCACACAGTTTGTAATTTATTAACACTCTGAACTCCACATAAACTCGAAATTGAGTTGTATATTTACAAAAAAATAATTACAGTAATGAGACCTTCTCTCGGCCTGATTTTCTTTATCAGTGGCCTTTTCTCATCCCTCTCTTTATATCTAACTATGCCCGTAGGCTTACAATCAAATCCCCTATCTAAGAATCATTCATTGTCCTTTATGCCTTTGAGGCTTACAAATTTATACAAAAGGTTCTGTAACCAATTCTAGTTTAGATCCATAGGTTACTTAACTAAATCCTAAGGATCCTATCAAATCCATAAAATCATCAACTAATTCCTTAAGTCTAGGATTCACAATCCCTTTGAAATCTCAACTATCCTAAATCTCTCATGTTATCCTACATTTGAGAGAATTTACAAATATGCATCAAAATATTTAATTAAATCCTATTCTAAATGTCTCACATAAAATCACTCAAAACATTGAAAATTACATTAATTAAATACTTTAGAAAACCAACTCCCTTGAAATATAAGACCCCCCAGATTCTACTAAATGTACAAATTTAGGAACCATGATGCTCCTACTTCAATAGTGGCATGAGACCTTGCCTTGAAAAGTGGCTCAAAATCTGAGGTCACTGGCACAAAACTTCCTGAAAAATTCCATAGTCGTTAGCATGCCTTTCTATGGGAGTGACTGGAACACCTCAATCTCATGCATGGCTTGTCATGGGAGTGGTTGAGGGTCTAGATAAGTGAAATGTTAAGCTGTTTCAAGGATTGGCCACTTGGAAGGGTTGGTTGGATTATGAAGGTTTTGTATCATGTGTGGAAGGTCAATTTGGTTTCGTTATGTTGGTTCCACTTCCTTAATTGTACATGGTGAGTTGAATTACATCATAGTAGCCTCTCGTCACATGTTTACCCCAGTGGATCGGTTAGCTTGGGTAAATATGTGAGGAGGGTGTTACAGAGTGGTACTAGAGCATGGTTCACCCCTTGGACTGCATTGGCGATGTGTTGATCATGCATATATGTCGGTTGCATATGTGTTCTTTATGCTTGTGGTATTTTTTCTCATTGTGTATGCATGGTGGTGGTCATGGTTGTAGTTGTGTCACCATGCAAAATTTGATGGTGTCATTGTTGGATGTGGTCGTTGTGAGTGTACGTTAGTTATGCATGATAGTGTTTATATGTAGTCATGCGCACATTTACATGGTGATAGTTTTCATGCATGGGTTATGGTATGTGGTCAGTATGGTCATGCATTGATAAATGAATAATGGCTGAAATTATGATTATATACTGCTATGACTATGGTTAATAATCATAATCTGGTTGATCTTACAAACGAGATATCCTCCCCTAAACTATACTAAGGTATGTTTATTATGTTATATTTTGGTTTAAGCTGACATGGTATAATTGCAGGAAAGAGATCAAATATGACTAGCAAGATGGTAGACTACAGTGCACGAGATTATCCCTATGGGTCATATCAGAAACATGGTGGTGGAAATTCTTCTGACTTAACAGACACATTGATAATTTTGAAGGAAAAAATAAGAAGTTGCAAAGAAGATAATGACAAGATCATTCAAGTACAGGAGAAACAAGCAGAAGTTAATGCAATGATCCTTCAAATTTTTTTAGAATTGCATAGAAAGGGACCACTTTGGATCAGCCATGGTCAGGAGGGTAGGAATAATGGGTCATATGGAAATAGATCTCATGGTGGGCACAAGTCAGATAGGGATGAAACAATCAGAGATGGAAGGCTCTTGGATATTCCGGATAAGAGAGGTGATGGACACATGTTCTATTTTAGTTCTAGTTGTGACAAGCATTATGATCATCCTTACAGGAGGAGTGGCAATGGATAGTTTCCAGAAGAGTTCAAGAAAGAAAATCCACCTACATTTGATGGATATTTGAAGAAGCCAAAATATGAAGAAGCATGGTTACTTGGGATGAAGAAATTATTTGAGTTGCATGAGTACACAGAGAATATGAAGGCCATAATAGCTATCTTCAGTCTCAAATGGAAATAAGACATCTAGTGGAAAGTCTTGAAGTGGGTTAGATACATCAAGATAAAATATTTGAGTTGGCATGAATTCAAGAGAATTTTCAGGAAGAATTACTTATCAGAGAGGTACTATGACAATAGAGCTAAGGATTTATATGAGCTAAAGATGGGATCAATGACATATGAGGAGTACACAACTAATTTCCTGGAATTTTTGAGGTATGTATCGTATCTTAAGGATGAGAAAGCCAAAGTTCAGAGATTTTTCAATGGATTACCATTAGAATTTAGAGGTCATGTTGAGTATGATGAGCCTTGGTCACTTGAAGAATTCATTTTTAAGTTGAAGCACTGTTATGAGAAATCAAAGCACAAGATAAAGTCTTAGCAAGGTTGGAAAGGAAAGACAAAGATATAGGAAAAGGTAAGAAAAAAATAACAATAAACTAGAATACAAAAGAAAAATAAAATGTTGCAGCTTATAAGAAGTTCAACGTAGTTAGATAGGGACATGGCTCACATTATAGAGGGTAGAAGAATAAAGGTGATGGTAGAATATGGTCGCAATGTTGAACATGTGCTAAAGAGAATCTTAAGAGGGATTTTCCACATAATCAAGGTGGTAGGCCTTATATTTACAGTGCACAGGAGGCACAGGCTGTTGGGCATGTTGGGCAGAGCATTCCATAGATATATGCAACATTGGATAATAGGCAGGAAAATCACCAGGCATTTATCATCGAGATGGACGGTAAGCTTTGTGATCAAGTAGTTTATATTTTGATTGAACCTGGATCAAATTATAGTTATGTTAACCTGACTTGGTGGATAAGTGTGGTTTGAATAAATAAGTGTATGAAGAGTCTTGGTTAATGCAGTTGGATATAAGTACGAAGAAAAAATTTCATCATTAGGTAAGAGCTTCTACATTCAATTTGAATGATATGCCTACATAAAAACATTTGAATGTATTACCATTGGCATCATAGAGTATGATTTTGGGTATGGAATGGTTGTATCTTCACAGGACTAAGGTGGATTGTTATGACACAACTATTGAAAATTTAGATGAAAATGGAGAACAAAGGATATTGCAGGGTAAGAAGAAAGAAACATCAGTTAGAATGGTGACAACTATGTAGGAAAATCCAAATAATAGAAAAGAGTGTTTGTTATTTACAGTGAATATTTCTAGTGATAAAGGTAAGGAGGATGAGGATGTAGAGATATTAAGTAGGTACTCAATCTCACATCAATTTCAATATGTGTTTCCAGCAAATATTTCAGAGTTTCTGCCTCACAAGGAAGTATATTTCTCTATTGAGTTGGTACTAGGGGAAACACCAACATCTAAGGCACCATACAGGATGAAAACTCCAGAGTGGGGTACACCAGTGCTGTTTGTGAAGAAGAAGGATGGTGCTCTTAGGTTATGAATTGATTAGAGATAGTTGAACAAGGTAACCATTAAGAACATGTATTCATTGCTAAGGATAGATGACTTGTTTGATCAGTTGAAGGGAGAAACATTGTTCTCAAAGATTGATTTGAGATCCTGATATCATCAGGTACACATCAAGGAAGAGGATATTTACAAGACAAATTTCCGGAAAAGGTATGGACATTATGAGTTTGTTGTAGTTCCATTTGGTGTGACTAATTCTCCAGCTACCTTTATGTGCTTCTTGAATAGTGTGTTGCGTCGTTATATGGAAAGTTTTTTATTATATTAATTGATGACATCTTGATATATTCTAAGAATGAGGAATAACATGCTGAACACTTAGCATGAGTATTGAAGTTACTGAGAGAGTATCAATTGTATGCTAAGATAAGTAAATGCATTTTATTTCAGACATAGGTACATTACTTGGGGAATGTTATTTCCAAGGAAGGCATAATAGTGGATATAGAAAAGATAAGGGCTATCATGGAGTGGGAAGCTCCTAGAAATTTGGATGGGGTAAGATCATTTATGGGGCTAGCAGGTTACTATAGGAGGTTCATCATGAAATTCTCTCAAATTGCATATCCTATTACGTCACTCCAGAGCAAAGGTAAGAAATTTGAATGGACAAAGGAATGTGTTATAGCATCATTTCTCACCTTGACATGATTCATGATTGCTTTATGGCTTTTGGGCACCCATTCCTACAGACTTGGACAAATTCACTTAAAAAAAGTGTAAAATCCCCCATACGCGACTATGCCCGTGTTTTTCCGCGTGTATACGCGAGTCCAGCTAGACTTTTCCGCGTATTCCATTAAAATGATTAAAAAACATATAATTATTCCCTATTTTCGGGCTGGGTTGACTCTCCAAGGCCGCTCAAACAAACATAGAAGTTGATTAATTGAGCGAAATCCAACTCCGTGAGGTGGACTGGGAAAGCTCTCATCCGAGAGTCAAGTGCGAGGGGAAGTGAAGGCTGAGAAGAGGGATACCCCCTCTCCGATTGGCTGAATCTGACCTCAAGACCGTTCCGCCCAGCTTCTGATACGGATTGGTGTCCATAGTTGCCACTCCTAGGTTCCACACAAGTGACTGCGGGGGGGAATACCCGTGGTACCTGAGGCAGACATCGCATCACTTTCAGCAGTACTTCTGGGGGGTGCCCTTGCGAAGCTTGGGTGCTTGAGCTGGCAAAGGCTGTCGTTAGGAGGTCGGCGTAACTGTTTCTGATACCTTCGCTAGTTGTTCTGGGCCCTAATCATCCCAGACTGCTTTCGGGAGGTCCTATACTTCGCTTTCCTGTATTTTGGTGTCCGGTCCTCATCACCCGGAGCGGAAATACTTGAGGCTGTTTGCTTGCTGTATCTCAGGGATTTTTATTTTAGTGAGTGCTCTTTGCTCCTAGCTTGCCTAGCTTTTCACTTTTTTGTGTCTAATTAAATAAAACTTATAAAAGTGGCTGATCAAGCGCCTCGACGTTCGAGGAGAATCCGGGGGTTATCTCCCGAGAGTACAGAGCCTTCTTCGAGAAGGCATAGGAGCGATTTAGCAGGTGGTTACCACCCTGTGGATTCTGACGCAGTGGAGAGAGATCCTCCACAGAGGTTTGAAGGTCTCATAGCTGATTCTGGTGTCGGTTCCAAGAGGAGCGTTCCGCTCACCTCGCGAGTTTTATTTCCTTAGGAAGAAGATTTTCGGATAGAAGATATACCTGAGCCTCCAACTACAGGTCCATCTCCTCTTCCTCCTGATTATCCGTTTGTTGTTCAGTACATCGGACCGGAGTCTGAGAGACCGCCGGATCTTCCGTATCATTCTTATCTTTCGATGGCCACGACTGGGAACACGGCTTCTACCGTGAGTGCTGCGAGCATTTAGACTCCTGCTTCTGCTGAAGCAGGGGGCACTATTGCTTCATCTTCGATTGATTCTAGCACTGCTATGTTTGGCTCTGGATTCACCCAAGCATATGCTTCTCATTCTGGTCCTTTTGTTCAGGGATGCCCTCCAGTGGGAATCCCTCTTTTACCTTTTCTGCTGCTTCAGCTGGATCTATGCCCATGTCTAACATGGCTAGTGGATCAGCTTCGTTCTAGGGTTTCCCCTTTGGGACTGGGCACATTCCCAGTTCCAATCCTTCTTTAGGGTCGTTTCCGTTTACGTCCCAGACCCAGAGTTTCAACCCTTGGTCTGGGGGGCAAATTTTGACTACTTTTACAGGATGGAATCCTGTGTTTACTACGGCAGGGGCAGGGAATCAGTTCTTCGCAGGTCATCAAGGGAATGCTTCTTTCCCTTCTTCGAGTGCTTATCAAACCTTTTCTCCTTTGTCTAATGCATGGAACCCCTATCAGGGGCTCTCTTCTTCATTTAACACTTCAGCAGGGGGAACTGGTCTGGGTTTTGGTAACTCGGCGTGGGGAGGAGGTTCTTCTCCGTTTTCTACGAGTCCTTTCTGGCAGCCTGGTGCCTCATCAAATCCAGGCTATTCTTTTCAAAATGTTGGGAATCCATCCCATCAAGGATGGAATCCTCAGGCTCCGCCTCGCTTACCATTTCTGGCAACGTTAAACTTGCCAGATTTGTCGAAGTTAACTAATGAACCAATTCGTTATAGTCCGGGGTGGCCTCCGGTTCCAACCAAACTTCCTTTAGACATTCCTAAGTTTGAAGGTAAGAATGGTGAAGATCCGGCGGACCACATCACCACTTTCCACTTATGGTGCTCTTCGAACTCTCTGATCGATGACTCGATTAGATTGAGATTATTTCAACGCACCCTAACTGGAAATGCTGCCAAATGGTATATAGAGCTCACTGGGGGCAGTTTCGCTACATTTGGGGAACTGGCTGTCACATTTCTTAACCATTTTCAGTTGCCTGTCAGATATGAGGCTGGGACCGAACTCGTGGCTAATTTTAAGCAGGATGAGGCAACTCACATTTCTGATCACATTCAGGAATGGAGGAGAAGGAAGAGGCTTATCAAAGCTCATATTCCAGGTGAATTCCTTCTCGAGTGGTTTTTGAAATCTCTGCAGTTAGATATTTCAAAGGATGTATCCCTATCGGGGGTATTTTCTGAGGAGCAGGCCATTTTTAGGGCCCAGCAGTTAGAACTGATCTATTCTCAGTCTGGGGTACTTTATAAGTATTTTCCCAATGCTCCTCGCTCCAAATTAGATTTATCGAAAACTAAACCTGGTCCGCATGGTGACGGGCTTGTCGGATCGGTCAATAGTGGTGCAGCCAGCCTGCTTTCTCAACTGCAGCAGTTGTCTTTACAATCTGCTCCTTCTGGTCAGGCTGTGCCTGCTGATTCATCACCTTCCCAGTCTTTGTCCATAAATGTTGTCCAAGCTTCTGATCCCAAAGGAAATCAACAATCCGATGGGAAGAAGAAGGGATGAAATAACAAGAAGAAGGGCAAGAACGGGAAGGGTAATGCAAATAAAACCAACGAGCGTGTTGGTGAGGGTCAAAAGGAGAAGAAGAAAGTGAAGTTTCCATGCAAGCTGTGTGCTGGAGACCATCTCACACACCTTTGCCCTAAAATTTAGGATGCTCAGTGCTTGTTAGCCCAGCAGGGTTCTTCTAGTTCCCAGGCTGTGTTAACAAACCCTTTTCCCCAAGGGCAGCAATTAGTTGTTAGCACGAATCAAAATCCTGGGGCTTCCTCTCGGGGCACCCAGGAAGGGGAAATTCCATCGAACATTTTTATGATGAGTGCTCACGCAGATATCGCTACGAGATCCCGTGATTATGGCAGAGAAGAGTCTTCGAAAGCTAAGGAAGTTCCTGATGCTACTGAGCCTCTTCACATTACGAAGCCTACTGTTGAGTCTATGCCTCGGATGCCTAAAGCATCTTCTAAGCGGTCAACGATTAATCCAAATGCTAGGTCTGCCCAGAACTACTCGATTGTGGAAGATCTGGCGCAGAGTCCTTGTGCTATGTCAGCTTTAGAGGTACTCCAGTCTTGTCCGGCTCAGCGCAGTGCTTTTCTCACTGCCATTGGGGCTATTGATCCAAAAAATTCTCTTTTGATTACTTTTGATATGACTAATTTTAAGAAGAGACTTCCTCATCACATGGCTTTTCACATTAAATCGTCGTATCGGAAGTGCAATATCTTTCGAACGGTTGTTGATGAGGGTGCTTCTACATGCGTGATGTCTCTCGCATGTTGGAAGACACTTGGATCTCCCAAAGATGTTCCATCTAGCACTGTTCTTACTGCATTCGATGGTCATTCTCACAGACCCCATGGTATTGTCCCGGCTTTGCCCATCTGTGTTGGGGGCAAAACCGTTAACATAGAGGTTGAGGTAGTGGATGTAGCCTTGGACTACAACCTTCTGTTGGGGAGGAATTGGATTTATGAGATGGATGCCATTGCATCCTCACTATTTCGAATTGTATGTTTTCCCCACGAAGGGAGGATTGTCACAGTGGATCAACTGGACTGTCCTCCTGTAGACCTGGATGCGCCTTCTGACTCATCTGTTCCTAAGTTGGACAATACTAAGGCGCCTGTTGAGAATTTAGGAGTTGGAATGTATTCCTCCTTGATGGGTACTTTCGATCTTCCTCCTCCTAAGGTTCATATTAATGCTATTTCATCCTCCAAGGCTCCCCTTCGAAGAGAGTTCTTTCGAACTCATTATTTTTTGGACCCTTGGACCTTACCTTCTTCTACTGCCACATTAGAGGAAGGTCAAGTGGGTGGAATGGCATTCCCGATTTCTGCAGCTGAGATTGCATATCAGTCCGTTGTTGACACTGCAGAATTTGTCCCAGCTCCTCTTTCACCGGAAGAGTTGGATGGTGATGTGGCTCCGGCTTGGATGCTTACTTCTTCTTCTGCCCAGGATTGTCTAGATACCACTCTTCCATCTAAAGAGGCCATCCTGGAAGCAATGACAGGTGTAGAGAGACCGTGGGATGACTTGCATCATCAGTCTTACTTCCTACCTGACTTGAGCGAAGTCGAAACAAGTTTTCCAAGTCCTCAGTCTCCTGGTCCTGTTCACCTAGTCTTGAACCCTTTGGCACCAACACAGGTATATGTTGAAGGAAACATGTCTGTGATCTCTCCTACTATCCCGGTGAACATCTCCAGGGATCCCAACATTATCGAGAATGTCTTCATTGGAGCTGAGTGTTCCTGTGAGGAGATTCAAATCTATACTGAGCTCTTCAAAGAGTATAGGGATGTATTTGCTTGGTCTTATGAGGAAATGTCTGGCATCGATCCATCTATCATCCAGCATGAGATCAAGACGTATGCAAACGCTAAGCCGGTCAGGCAAAAAATTCGTCCGGTTAATCCTAGGAAGGTAGCAGCTATCAAAGCTGAAGTTGAAAAGCTGCTTAAGGCGGGATTCATTTTCCCAGTTCCTCTGACTGAATGGGTTTCAAACCCCGTTTCAGTAGATAAAAAGCAAGGAACGATTCGAGTGTGCATCGATTTCAGAGACCTAAATAAGGCATGTCCTAAAGACAATTACCCCACACCTTTCATCGATCAAATTATTGACGAGTGTGCCGGTAACGAGATTTTCTCCTTCATGGACGGTTTCTCTGGTTATAATCAAATTACTATCCGTCCAGAAGATCAACATAAGACTGCTTTTATTTGTCCCTGGGGTACGTTTGCATATAAGAAAATTCCTTTTGGCCTTAAAAATGCTGGAGCTACCTTTCAGCGGGCCATGTCTTACGCCTTCCACGACATCAAGAAAATTATCGAGGCATACTTAGATGATCTAGCTGCTCATTCTCGAAAGAGGATGGATCATCCGGGTCACCTCAAATAGTGTTTGTTGAAGTATCGTTTTACTCAGAGTCGATTGAATCACAGAGGCTCGTCGTTTTTAGCGATTATCCGGTCAGCTTTTTGGGATTCACATTTGTCTAAAGGGAGAGAAGGGATATATGGGTAGATCCCTTCAAGGTTGAGGCGATACTTCGGTTGCCTCCCCCGTCTTCAATCCGTCGGCTTCAAAGTCTCCAAGGGAAGTCTAATTTTCTTCGGAGGTTTATCGTCAATTATGCTGAGATTACAAAGGGATATATGAGACTGTTGAAGAAAGGAGTTCCTTTTATTTGGGACGACTACGCTCAACGCTCGTTCGATGCTTTGAAAAAGGCATTGACCTCTGCTCCTTTACTGAGTCATTATATGAGATTTTCTTTTTATTGTCTCTCTACATTCTGCAGTGAGGAATCTACCATTGGTATGTGGTTAGGATTGGAAAGGATGGTGTAGGCGTATTGCATTACTACCTGGGTCAGGGGTAGTAGGACTGTTGCGATACACTCCGATAGAAAAGTTAGCCTTAGCAGCAGTTCATGCTGTGCAGCGACTCCGGCATTACATTATTCTTCGCAAAACTTATGTCTTAGCAGCTGCCAATCCATTTCAGTTTGTCCTCAGCAGGCGAGTGATTGGGGGCAAATATAATAGATGGATTGTGATTTTACAAGAATTTGATCTCGAGTTCATGTCTGCCAAATCCAAGAAGTCATTAGTTTTTGCGGAATTGATCTCCGAGTTGCCTTGTGGGGAAGAGATGATCTATGATGAGTCCTTTCCGGACGAACACTTGTTTATGATCTCTCCACAGGATCCTTGGTACGGGGATATCATTGTATATCTCCAGACTGCGAAGTTTCCCTCAACTTTTTCGAAGGATGAGCGACGTAAGTTGCGTCACTTGGCCAAGAACTATTTGATTATTGGTGACGCTTTGTACCGTCGAGGGGTTGATTCAATCCTAAGACGCTGCTTAACCTTCGAAGAAGCCGAGGCTGTGCTTAATTATTCTCACAGTGGAGCTTGTGGGGGTCATTTATCTGGGCTTGCTACAGCTCAAAAGATTTTGCGTGTAGGATACTTTTGGCCCTCGATTTTCAAGGATTGTATTGAATCGGTCAACAAGTGTCATCCTTGTCAGGTTTATACTCGAAAAATGTGCGCTCATCCAGCTCCGCTTTTTCCAATCGTTACTGTCGGACCCTTTACAAAGTGGGGTATTGATTTTACTACTTGTAACCCACCTTCAGCAAAAGGTCACAAGTACATTATCGTAGCAGTAGACTACTTCACAAAGTGGGTCGAGGCTATGCCTACTTTTGGGAACGATGGTGAGACTGCAGCTCTTTTCTTCTTCAACCAAGTTATCGCTCGTTTCGGTATTCCTAGAGAGATTGTCACTGACCATGGCAGTCACTTTCAGAATAGTATGATGGCTGAGTTGGCTCTCAAATTGGGTTTCCGGCAGGAGCATTCATCTCCATATTATCCTCAGGCCAATGGGCAAGTCGAAGCCGTGAATAAATCCTTGAAGACAATTCTTCAAAGGACCATTGATAAACATAGATCCAACTGGCATATTATGCTATATCCTGCACTTTGGGCATACAGGACGTCAGTTAAAACTGCAACTGGCTTTACTCCGTTTCAGTTAGTCCACGGGGTGGAATCCGTATTTCCCATTGAGTTCGAGATTCCTTCCCTTAAATTAGCTGTCGAGCTTCTTCCTGACACTTCTAGTCTGGCGGAGCGGCTTCTTCATATGGAACATCTCGATGAGTAGCGTCGGGATGCCGCCACGATGAATGAAGCACATAAAAACAGAGTCAAAGTTCAGTACGATAAGGCACTTAAGCCTACGGTCTTTTCCGAAGGTGACCTTGTTTTGGTCTATGCCCAAGAAAAAAATGCCTTGGGGGCAGGAAAGTTTAAGTCGATGTGGTATGGCCCCTATATCGTTAAGAAAGTCCTTAAGAAAGGAGCGTATACCTTGGTTGACTTCGAAGGGAACGAGTTGCCGGAGCCCCGAAATGGGCTCTATCTTAAAAAGTATTATGCCTAGGCTTTGGCCTGGCATCTTGCTTTTTGTATATATTAGTGGTTTTTGTTTTGTACATATCTGATTGATTTTCGATTTTTGATGGGTTGGTGATGTTTTTTGATCTGCTTTGGCAGGTTGTCTTGGATGTCATGAGTCATTTTGGTTTTCCGCAGAGGATGTCTTTAGTGAGCACACCGGAACTTAGCTTAAAGTGGCTTAGGTGATCTGATGTAGCACAGTATCTCCAGGTCGAATTGTTATCGTACAGTGGTCTCCGCATTGTAGTCCTTCACCAATAGTAAAGCGGGAATACACTTTAGGTGTTCATACTCGGAGGCAATATCTTTGAGTGTTGATTCGTTGGTAGTTTTCTTGGACTCCCAGCTGGTGGTGTCGCAGTTGAACAACACTTATCGGGTACGAGATCCATTTTTATTACGATTGTTCTTGAGGGTACGTTTGTTACAAAGGTCATTTCAATTTTTAACATTCATTCATATTCCTCGGGCTGACAATTGGTTTTCTGACTCATTAGCTAATCAAGCATTGGATTGGCACATTAATCATTCAATACAATAAAATTTTAATCATCAAAAACATCATACATTTGATACATTTATCACGTCACATCAAATATCGTTGTATATATATCATCAGAGTGTTTCAAAAACTTTACAAAATTTGGATCCATAAATGCCGTACAAAACTTGGGCTTATGCCCCATCATGTTCAGTCTCAAAAAAGAATATACAGTCATCTAATATATAAAATCTGTCTATTCCTGAGGTCCCTGTCCAGCAGTAGTGTTCCTATAGAACGTAACTGCAGTGGCCACACAGCGGAATAATCTAACCCGGTCTCGTGGTACTCCTACTACTCGTCTCTGGACGGCCTCAGGCAAGTCCTCCACAGCAGCCATAGGGATTTGGCGGGTTAATCCCTCCAAGTTTCTCTGCACGGCCTGGAGTGTCCTGTCTGAGTCCACACTCTCTGCCTCCCCCCTGCGACGCTTATGGCGCGGGAGACCGTCAGGTCTAACTGGTCCAACATCTGAAACATGATCATTTTAATTGTCAGTCATTATGAATCCAATCAAAAACATGTTTGTTTTTCATTTTTTCATACATATTTGAAAAAATCCAAAAAAAATTATATAAGTCAAAATTTTTGCAAAAACTTACCGACTGCTCCCCATGCCGCGCCGGGTGGAAGTACTAGATCTGGATCTCCTCGGAAGTCCATCCCGGCATAGGGATAGTCGTCCACTGCGATGATCTGTTCTCCCCACCACAGGAAGAACTCATCATCCCATGTGGTGCGGGGTACTTCGCTGCCCCCCAGTCTCTTCATCATGTCTGCCCAACGGGCAATTCTTGGGTCCTGCGGGCTGCTGATAGTCGAGATCACTCTGGGTCTCAAAGCTGGAATCCTCTCAAAGAAGAATGTTGTCAAAATGGTCCCATAGCCAAAGTGTTTTGTCTTTGCTTGGCGAATGGAGGTCAGCTGTTGTTTCATATTCAGTAGCAGGGCTGTGCACCAATCGTACACATGAACTAAGCACTCTACAGCTATGCTCATTTGCGTCCTGGACGCCTGATGTAGTGAGGCAGATCCTGCCACTCTGCCGATGGTGAACAGGAGGATCTTCATGTGCAAATCCCTGATATCTCTAATTGCAATCTGTGTTCCAACCTTTTTGGAATTATCTACGCAATATATTTGGACATAGTCTTCCACGGTCAACCCTCCTAGGGGCTTTCCGTGCAAGTCCACTGGATCTCCCCTCCTGGAAAGTCCAGTGATGAAATATATATCCTCCACTTCTATGCGTAGTGGCATCTGATCAATTATGAAGCAATCCTGATATGGTTTCCAGTAATTTACGAGCATTTCAAGCAATCGCACATTACTTTTCATATTGGGCATTTTAAAGAATTTGAACAATCCACAGTTTCGAAGGATATTTTGTGTTGCGCGATCCTGCATGACCTCTTCGTCTATTGCGCTATGCTCACGTTCCCTCCATGAGATGGTCATCCTGAGAAATTTCATCAAAAAATGCATTAGATACGCTTTTTAAGTTTCGGCCTTGCGCATACGCGGTTTGTCCTGTACACAGTCGCGTGTATACGCGGGTTTCCTTCATTGAACCCGCGTATGCGCAGGTACGCATATTTTAGCAAGGGTTCTAGGGAAAAAAATCACTTAATTTTAAATTCCAAACGGACAAAATGAATAAAAAGGATGATTAAGGAGCCTACCTGAAGTTTCGCTGAATTCCGACGGTCGATTGTTCCTGATTGGACGAAACAAATTTTTAGCTCCAGAGCCCTTTTTCCAAATCAGCAAATACAAATGAACCAAATGAGAGGTAATTGGTCTATTTATGGCTAAAAAATTGAAAATTTTTGCAAAAATTCCATATGCTCATTTTTTTCGATCTATCTTATGCTGTATAACTCGATTGCTTGGAAGTGCCCAGTTTGGTATGTTTCAGGTACATTTTGGCAATTTTGAGATTTTTCTCGGTTTTTGATCCATGTTGTCCGACTCTTCATGGCAGGTATATGATCTTCACTGGCATATAGGTTAGCGAATCACTTTCCGTTGCATCTTGCATTCTAGCCTCCATACTGATCACTTGCCTTAGGGTCGATCCCATCAGGTCATGAGTATTACACCCATTTCGCTCGCCGATTTTTTTTTAATCATGACTTGATGGTAGAGCCTTCCTTTACATGGGCTGCCTAGTTAGTTCCTCGCTATCACTTGTTGCCCATGCTGCTTTTTATGTAGGCTCGGGAGTTCTCTTTAGTCCCGCCATGTATTATGTGCTGAAGCTTCATTCTTCTTCTTCATCACTTATCATTTTTTCTAGCTTATACCCTAGAGGCTCCCTGGTGTCGTTAAGTTGTATTACTGCATTGCATATTGGCTACTTGTTTATCCTGGCCTTTAGCCGGCTTCATTTGGACTCGATGTTTAAGCCAAATTTTGACCTTGACTTTATGTACAAGTTAACCATGGCATGCACTTAGCTATCACAACTTGACACCTTTGTACCCATAGATGGAACGCTCCTCTGAGTATCAATGACCAGTTTTTGCCACCTTTCATTAAGCATAGGATTGTTCCAGTCCCAGGAACTAGTGCATCTGATTTCTTGATACTCGTTCTATCCATTGTACCATAGCATTCTTTTATTCTTTTTCAGGCTTATTATATGAAAAAGACAAAAAAAAATCAAATATAACAAAAAGAGCGGGAACGGGATGTATCTTCGTTATTTTGATGGCAGTACAGAGTCAGTTTGTCGCCCTTGAACAAAGCACATATACTTATATATATTTCCTTCATTTGGGATGGTTCTAGTTTTGACCTAGGTTCAGCCTTTACCATGTTTCACTTGTCAGTTCTCCCCTGGTTGGTTATCTCTTCCAATCATATGGAGAGTTTGTTTTACCTCCTGCATAACAGACTTATACAATGTCACTTTTTACTGCCATGGTCATCACGAGTCGTGTTTTTGTTCAAGGGAAGTTTAGCCTGAGTCGGCCATTCTGCGGTGTCTCTTGACTCATTATTCAGTCGGCCTTCCCGGTCTTGTCGGTATCATGTTCTATCACATCAGATGTTTTGATCTTCTGCTCGTGCTGGTTTGAGAAGGTCCCCATTGACTTCTTGCCGGCGGGTTTGTCTCTTATCGACTACGACACATTGCTCTGAGAGCAAGCCTAGAGCCGCACCTTGGGCCTATTTTCATTATTGATAGGTGACCTCGTGCTCAACATTTGATCATCATCATGGGTCTTTGACTGAGTGGTTTCCCCTGTGTTCGACGTCAGCACACATTATCACACTTGGGATTCGTGCAGTACCTTGATTTCCATTTGACCCTATCGGTGGATTTCTCGCCTCTGTGTCATCTTTCATTATTGGTTGGTTCAGAGGGTTTCTTCCGTGCGCTAACTTCATCTTGTGCATGTCGGAAACGTACTTCGGTTTTGGTTCCATCACTCTACTTCGTCCGATTCCTTCCAAATCTTGGCCTGCGGGTTACACTCGCGCTGGACTGATGTGGGATGCCTTAATGCCTTCCTTCCAGCAGATCTTTTCCCATCGACTACGACTCATTGCTCTGGGAATAAGGTCTAGAGTCTTTTTGTCAGTACCTTAGGGTTTGCAGTCATCAGTGGCAGACTCTTCGCTATCGACAGTGGGGATTTATCATTGCCTCCTGATTGGTAGATTATTTCAAGTGTTCGACTTCAACTCATTCATTCACACTTGTCAGATTGTACTGGGGCACCTTGACACTCATTATCATTATCGGTGGGTTGTCTCACGTTGGTTAACGGGAAACATCATTGCCCGGTAATCCAACGATTTCTCACATGGTCGACTTCAGCTCATTTATTCCCATTGTGTAGAATTGTGCCGTCGTGATCGGTGAATACCTCGGGTTGCATCAGCATTTCTCGGTTCACTGTTGACAGTTCTCTTAGTTTCTGCCAGTGTTGCCATCCTCCCTTATATGTTGCAGTTCAACACAACAGCATCTTATATGTTGGTCCCCGAGTTGCGTGATTGTACCGTTTGATCCACCTCTTATGATCCGGTACTTGGAGATTCAGTTACTTGTATGATCAGACATCCTGTTGTGCCATCTTTGCTCAGCTTTCTATATGTGATACTTGGACATTGATTCAGACTTATATTTCCGGGCCCTGCTCAGATGATTCACTATGTACTTTCAGTTCAGTTATACTTGTATACATGTTGGATCTATTCAGTACTTTCCATATGATGTATTTTTGACTGAGCATGGGTATGCCCGCCTCAACATTGAGTTGACTCTCTGGTTTCTTTCATTGGTTTTTGGCAGGCTGAAATCTGGTGAAGTCCTCTCTTGTCCTTGTGAAGTTCTTTCTATGTGCATAATACATTTCGGCCATCATGTACCCCTTCTGACCTCATATATTAGGGGGCATCTGTTATAGCATCATTTCTCACCTTGACATGATTCATGATTGCTTCATGGATTTTGGGCACCCATTCCTACAGACTTGGACAAATTCACTTAAAAACAGTGTAAAATCCCCCATACGCAACTATGCCCATGATTTTCCGCGTGTATACGCGAGTCCATCTAGACTTTTCCGCGTATGCCATTAAAATGATTAAAAAATATATAAAAAAATCCCTAATTTCATGTTGGGTTGATGGTTACTCAGGTAGTTCAACCACCCCAGCCCGTGGCCAACTGTTTCCAACTGTTGAAACTAATTGGAGGGACTATAAAAAGCCCTCATGTGTATGGCCTAAGGGAGAGAGAGAATTATTGATATTATACTCTGTTGGTATTCCCTATCCAAGTCTGATTCCCCGTGCCTGCTGCACTTTCCCAGTTCATTATAGGAAACCCTTGTTTCCTTGAGATACACATCCCTTTATATGTTATCTCGTATGCACCAGTTTGGAAGGAGACTTAGCGAGGCAAGGGCTGGACGGATCTGGACGACGGTCTGCGAAGGCCTTGGAAGGATTAGGTGATCTGTCCTCTTGATTACTTTTGTACATGCTATTTTTAATACAGAAGTATCATGCTGTTCCCGAAATAAACGTGCTAGTGTATGCTTATATGTATGAAAATATTTGTTATACAAGCATTCATTATGATTTATTTAATGTTTTATATGAATCTCACTAACATTTAGAGTAGACATATGCTGTACAACTTGTCCTTTGTGCTGGTCTCTTCTTGTATTTTAGGTTAAGAAGGAAGGACGGCTGCAGGGAGTTTGGACTCCACGTGGATCTACTTCAACCGTAGGACCTATGGGTAAATTTCCCATCCTACTCTATTTAGTTTTTCTGAACGTGCATGATTGTGTGAGTCTCTATCAAGTAGCATGCCCCTGCTCTATGGAGGTTGTACCCCAACCAACCTCTAGGGTGAGATTTCCCCGAA